>SJYV01046862.1:77273-99697 GCA_006410875.1 Neotragus pygmaeus
AGGGAGCAGGGAAGTAAGGCAGGGAGACTGGAGTTTTCTGACGGCCTTGTCTCCAGGCAGCCTCTGTGGCCTCTCGCCCTTCCTAGCAACTGCAGCTACGCTGCATTGTTTGAAGTACTCAGTTTTTCCCCCAAATCAAAAGATGAAGGATAAACTCCCAAAACAAAAGGGATTTTTTTCCTAAGGGCTTAGATAAATCATAATTCAAGGACAAAAAAGTCAAGGGTGAGCAATCCCTCAAAAACCATCTGCAGAACAATTAAGCATTGTCAATAGCACACCTCATTTCTCAAGTGCAGACTTGGAGAGCCTTGCCAGCCAGAACTGGAAAGGACCTTGGAATCATCATATTCAAATGCCTCGCTGTACACGCTTTACATGTGAGGAATCTGTGGTTCACAGAGGGGAAGCGTCATAATTCAAATGCTCACAGACACCAGGGAAACAGGGAGCAAGCTGGGGTCAGATAAGAGATCCTTTAGATAGGTTCCAGGAAATACGTGACTTTCCCCTTTAAGAAAAGCAACAGAGCGAGCTTCCTGACAAATGACAAACAACACAGGCCCTTAGTAAAGGGAGTAAGAGTGGAGACCGAGGCCAACTGGACACGGCCTGGCTCAGGGCTCAGTGCTGCCCAGCCACTGGCCAGTGTCACGCGGGCATGTGAGCCTGAAGCTCTCAGATCTGTTCTGGTTTTTTTTTTTTTTAATATGGATTTGTACTTGCAATGTCCTCATTTTTTTTTCATGATGACAACTAATTTGAATTAGTGACAGGCCAAACAGAGCCCTTCTGGAGTCTGAATTGAGCTGCAGGTTTCCGGTGTACACAATCTGGACGAGGGCACTGTGGACGGTAGGGAGGAAGAGGTCTTCAGCTCAGCCATCTAACTCACTTTGTGGTCTTCCACAAACAACTTTTCTTTGGCCTGTTTTCTCATCTGAAATGTGAAGGCGGTCTCTGAACTTTGAGCTGACAGGCTGCAGTTTTCCAGCATTCTTTACAGACTGGAGAGTCTAAATTAGCAAGGGATCGCGGGCAGAGCGTGATCTGGAGGCAAAAAGCCCACAGACTCCTGTCTCTCTCCACATCCCTGTTCCCCTGGAAACGCCAACATCACTTGTCCAAAATGGAGCATATCGGTTCCCCCACCCAAATGGCCCCTCAACTGGCTTTACCCGCAGTATACAGCACCACTCCCCACCTGGATGCCCAAGTCAAAAACCTTGCCCTCACCTTAAATCTCTCCCTCCCCCTCCCTCATCATCCAATCAGCAAGTCCTGTCAGTCCCACCGTATGAGCCCCTTAACTATCTCCCTCCCTTTATTCTTAGCCCCCTCCAGGCCAGTCTTCATACTGCAGTCAGAGTTGTCTTCATAAAACACAAGTTCCCAGTTTTGAAATCCTTCCACAGCTGCCTCCTTAGGACCAGGCCCTTGGTTTGGTTTGGCTCCGGACCCTTACCCATGCTCTAGCTTTTCTCCTGCCTCTGCCCCTGGAGCTGGCAAACTCATGGAGAGAAGACACTGCAGCTGTTCACCACTGAGCTCCCAGAACTCAACCCAGTCCTGACTCCTGACAGCCACTTCACTTGCCATTTGATGAATGAGTGAATGTCTATATGACTCCAAAGATTCAGCTGCTAACTAGCTGTGTGACTCTAGAGCATGCACACACACTCTCCATCTGTGAAAGGCCCTATCCTTACAGACTGTTGTGAAGAGCAAATTAGACAACAGGTATAAATGGGCTTCGGAACCTATAAAACCAGGATCAAGACATTAGTTGCTACATACGTTCTCTGCTCCAGTTTCCCAGCTCAGTACCTGTCCCATAGCCTTAGAATATGAGTTGAATGAGTTAATAAACATAACATGTTTTGAATGGTACCTGGCACACTATAATTATTAAATGAGTAAGTATTACTATGATCCCAGCAATGATGGCTGGTCATTACAACTCTCTGAGGTGCCAGCGGTAGAGGACATTTTTGGTTGCTCTTTCGGTAACAGCCTTCTGACTTCCTTTTGGATGAAATCTCGGTGAAGTTCGGATGGGACTGTCAATCAAGGTTTGCCCTCCCACTAGCCAGTGGGGTGAGCCCACAACCAGAACTCACCCAACCCACCTCTCACTCTCCCAGGACCCTGAGAGGCAGGAAGAGCAGTTCATGCGTCCTCTTAGTACCACCTCGACGTCACTGTGGAGAGGCTCCCAACCCTGCAAACTTCCAGAACTTCCTGACCACTCTCCCTTCCCAAGCATGCTTCTTCAGCCTTCCCTTCCATCCATGAACTTCCCCACGGCCTTCCAATTAATCCCTCTTTGCCAAGAGGGACACTTCTGTGACTTATTTCCAGAGACCCCGTCCATGCACTGCTCTACGGTCAGGATACTAGTCAGCCCGAGGCATTTCTTCTCTCTGAACCTCAGTATCCTCCTAATCTGGGAGCCTTGACCAGAAGGCTGTCCCCAACCCTGGCCCATCAGCCAGAAGCATTTGGGGGAACTTCCTTAAGGCTGACCCTCTCCTCCATCCTACTGAACCAAATTTTCCAGGCAAAGGCCTGAGAATCCGTATCTTTTTTAACAGTTCCCCCAAATGATTCTGGGAAACAGTGAGTTCAGAGTCCACAGCCTCTGGGGGGGCGCTCTGAGAACAGAAGGCCAGGAGTCTCGGCGCTTCTCCGATGCTGCTGCTGTCCCAGACATACACGATCCGAGTACAGATCTCCTCACTCTCCCCACTTAGAAACTGCCAGTAGCTTCTCAGTACATCACAGTAAAACCCAGAGTCCTCTCAGCCTTCAAGGCCCCCTGCAGCCCGGCTCCTGCCCTCCTCCCTAACCTGATCTCTCAGTCTGCCCTTCCTCCTGTGCCCAGAGGAGAAAGTCTCCCTGGGTAGGTCCTCCCCTTCCCTGCTCAGCAGGCACCTTCTGATAACTCAAGTCCCTGTCCAATGGTTATCTCCTCTGAGCCCTTCCCTGAACCCCCAAAGTCCAGAGTCTGTCCCCTCTCCACCTGTACTCTCCATCACCCCACTCTTTTCCTTTTTTTCACTACACTTACCACTGTCTGAAGTTAGTCTTTCAGTCACTGTTTTCACCCAGTTCCCTGGTAGTGTGCCCCCAACAGAATGTAAACTCCATGAGGGCAGAGAAGCTGACTGCCCTGTTCTCTAACATGTATTAAAGCTTCTGAAGCAATGGCTAACTCAAGAGTAGGCATTCCTGCAAATATCTGTTGAATAAATCGGCTTTGCAGGTGCCCAGAGCAGGGACCATGAGAAAGCCAAAGCTCTGNAAAAAGGAAGAAAATGAGAAAAGAAAGAGAAAGAAAACATAAGCCAGTGAAAAATTGACCTACTTTGCCACTGCAGATATATGGTTCTGTCCTTCCTCTCTAATATTGTCATTTAAGTGTTCGACAAAACTGTTATTGAGTATCTGCTTTATATCAGGAACGGTCCGTGACGCTTGGGATCCAATAGTAATCCAAACAGAAAACGATGCTCCCCATGGTATTCTAGTGGAAGAAGACAGACAATTAAACAATGAATGTATTAAACAGATGTATCTAATTTGCAATTCATAAGTGAATTTATTACTATTTATTACTATAGACTATACTGTAGAAACTCCTGTGTGTTGCAAAAAGTATGCAATATTTGAAATATATCCATTATGTTAGAAGATAAAATGTGCCATCATGAAAGCAAAGCAAAAAGGAGATTGGGATTGCTGAAGGGAGCAGGAAGAGGCAGGCTCCAGTATGAATTAGGACGAGGAGTCAGGGTAGATCTCATTGAGACTGAGTGACATTGAGCAAAGGCCTGAAGGCTATGAGGATATTAATGCCATTTAACTTGCTGTTTCCCTTCCTTGTTGATATCCAAGAAAATCAAAACCAAATATGAGACTCAAATCCAGTACACTAGAGGAATCCAGAGTGGTCAGCAAACCTGTAGTCTTTTGTCCCTTGGAGAGGCAGGACAGGACAGTGATTAAGGACATGAGTTCCAAAGCCAAACTAGATTTCAATACTGGTTCTATGACTTCGCTGGTGGCTCAGATGGGAGAGCATCTGCCTACAATGTGGGAGACGCAGGTTCGAAGATCCTCTGGAGAAGGAAATGGCAACCCACTCCAGTACCCTTGCCTGGAAAATCCCATGCACAGAGGAGCCTGGTAGGCTACGGTCCATGGGATCGCAAAGAGTCGGACACGACTGAGTGACTAAACATTCACTTTTTCTATGACTGACTAGCTACATGACTTTGGTCATCATATTTTTAATCTCTGAGCCTCGGTTCCCTATATCCCCAAATAAAGATAATAAGAGCACCCACCTTGTAGGACTCTCTTAAAGACTAAATGAAATAATGTACACAAGTTCCTCTGCAGACTAGAAGAACTCAATAAACGTCAGCTGTAAGGATTAAGCCTTGGTCTTGTCTCTCAAAGTTTATTTACATCTTCCCTGGTCCTGCTTCTCTGTCTCTATTGATATTTTAACATTGTTTTATGGTTTCTTCTCCAGTGGTAAGCAACCTCAAATCCTTTGAGGATTGGGGCGGGTTATAAATAAGTAAGTAAATAAATAAAAATTTGGATAGGGGAACATTTTCACCAATGCAAAACATTTCAATACTGATAGAGTGAATTGGAAGAGAAGTCAAAAGCAAGAAATATTGACTCTAACAGTCCATCAGAAACCACCAGCAAGACACTCTCTGGTTACTCAGCCCATCTTTCTCTCTCCCAAACCCCTCTTCCTCTCTATCAAGGGAGGGTAAGTGAGTCACACAAAATGACTCAGGAAGCCTAAATGCTACCAAGCTCACAACTACTTCATTGCTGGGGACCTCGGAAAACACTCCTTCCCCATCAGAGACGAGAAAGGAAATTGATGGAGTTGTTTTTCATGGTGATGAGATTGAGGAAGACAGGTGGTGGCTAAGTACAGCATCAGATGCAGGTTAGAATCTCTTTACTGCTATTAATTAATGAGGGCTGTAGCCATAGCGAAGTCCTCTGAGCTCTCAATGTCCTCACTGGTTACAACAGAACCTCCCTTTTCAAGGGTTTGAGAAGAAGAAAGGAGAGTGTGCACAAGTAACATGGCTAGCCCTCAATAAATGTTGCTTTCTTTCCTTACCTGTACCCCAGGGCAACGCTCAATGGACTACAGGAATCTGGAAATCTTAAATGAAAGGATGCACAGGGGAGAAATGGGGTGAGAAGACAAGTTTGGGTGTATCTATAAGTGACACAAACTCCCCACAAGAAGCAGAGGAGAAAGAACATTTTTGATCCCCTCCTATCCTGTAAGTATATTATCATGCCCCTTCCTCACCATAACCCTTTGAGATGGGCATTGTTAGCCACACCTGACAGCTGGGGCTGGGCTATGAACCCAGGGCACACAGGCAGGAATGCTTAGGAGGCAGCTCTGGCCTTCCAAAGTTGACTTTATGAAGGGCAACAACTAGCCTCCACCATAGGACATCCCAGGTACCACAGACAGCACGGTCTCCTCTCACCCCCAGAGCCACGCCCCTGTGATTCCCGGGAATTCCTGCGATTCCCACCCCTGGCTTCAGAAAAAACTGGGGCCATGGTGACCTTGCTGAGGCTCCCTCACGCTTCAGCCACCGGGGTCTCTGCTCTATGAGCTTGGGCTTGGGAATCAGCTAGCTCTTAATTTGAAACACAAACCCCTCATATAACAACTGTGGAACTGTAAGGACGTCATCTCTTTCTGGTTCCTCTTCTGAGAACGGTGATATCAAAATGCCTGCCTCACGAAGTCGCCGTGAAGAACATCAGAAGCATACCAAACAGTGCCTGGCACATACTGAGCACTCAGTCATGGTAGCTGCTAAGGTTACACCGACGCTGTCTGGGGAAAATCAGCCTTATTCTGGATGACGGAGATGATGCTTTCTGGGGGAGAAAGAGGGTCCTTGAGTACTGGCTGACACGTGCACCCATGCTTTCAGGCAGACCAAGCATCGTGGCCTGCTGATCTGACATTTAATCCTTCCCCTTGTCCCACGAGAAACTACTTGAGGATAATAAAACCCAGCTGGGCTCTGTGCCCCTCCAAGGAAAAAAACAAAAAGACAAGGAACCGTTAGTACAGCAAACAGAGGAATGAGGGCTGCATACTTGGAAATACGAGAGACGCCTCCACGGAGAAGGAGGTGTTTGAACTGAAACTTAAAAATTAGGTAAGACACGGAGGGGACGGCATTCCATACAAAACAGTGCCCGGCACATACTACACACTCAGTTACGGTAGCTCCCAACGTTACACGGGCACTGTTTGGGGAAAATTAGCCTTATGCTGAAGGACAGAGAACTTCCAGGCTGAAAGCACAGCCTGAACAAAGGCTAGAAATGGGAAAATGCAGTCTGTTTAGAGAAGA
Source organism: Neotragus pygmaeus (assembly GCA_006410875.1). Taxonomy (NCBI): domain Eukaryota; kingdom Metazoa; phylum Chordata; class Mammalia; order Artiodactyla; family Bovidae; genus Neotragus; species Neotragus pygmaeus. Next base: position 83,705 of record SJYV01046862.1, read on the forward strand.
GTGTGGTAAGGCTGGAGAACTAGGATGCCAGAGGACTAAGGTGAGAGCTGGAAGTGAAGGGCCAGCGAACCTTACGGGCAAGGAACACGAAACAAAGGTCATGACTACCACGGAGAAAATGGGGGGAATGGGTGTGCATTTAAAATAGAGTGGTCACAGAAGCCTGTTTGAGGGGACACTTTTAAGAGGTAAAGGAGCAAGCCATGTGACTATCTGGGGGAAGTTTCCAGGCAGAGTAAATAGCAGTGCAAAGGCCCTGAGGCCACAGGGTGGCTACCATGTTGGTGATGCACTAAAAAGGCCCCTGTGACTGGGGCAGTAGGAAGTGAAGTCACAGAGTTAACCAAAAGGAAGCCAGCTCATCAGAAGCCTTGCAGGCCATGACAGGGGCTGTAGCTTTCCCTTGAATGAATGGAGAGCCACTGAAGGATTTCCAGTAAAGCAGCAAGGCCATCTGACTTACGTTTTCAAAGGTTAGCTCTGACAGTAGAGAATCGCTGCAGGGGGCCAAGGGTGGCAGCAGGGAGACCAGGAAGGAGGCTATTGTAGAAATCCAGGCGAAAGAGGGCGGTAGCTGGAATTAGGGTGGTAGCTCTGTGATGGTGGACCTTGGTATCCCCCTGTAAAAACGAAGCTTAGGATCCCGGCCCTGTGTGTCTCCCAATATCTCAAAAAGTCGGGACAGAATGGGGCGCCAGCCTGAGGGACGTGGGTCTGTGGGGTGCGTGGGCAGCTCCTTGAACTTCCGGCCCCCCGGTGCTCCCCCCCATAAAGCCTAGACAGATGCACGCCCCCATGACGCGCATCAGGAGGGTGAGATCGGGCAGAACAAGGTTTTACTCCTCAGCGACTCAACAAGGGTGGCAAGGCGAGTGCCTCCGCCGACAGTACGGGAGCAGGTCCTGGGCACCCGGCACTGCGTGCGCCCCGGGTTTGCAACCACTCTGTTTGTGCAGGTGTGGCAATGACATCTTGCGGGCGTCATGCGGGGAGCGCCACAGCACCCCCTCCATACAATTCCCCCCAACCTAGCTATGACCCCTTTGTCTTGCTTTCCCCTACCCCCAGCTGTCTGCCTGTCCCTCCTGCACCGGGTTCGGCGCTCACGGCCCTGCCGGGGTCCCTCTGACGGCCGCCGTAGCCCCGTAGCGGCGCGGCCCGGGCCTCCGGGCTTCCGAGAGGGGAAAATCATGAATGAAATGGATGCGGTGCTCCCGCTCCCCCGCCCTCCCTGTCCAGGCAACCTCGGCGCGGGCGCAGTGTCTGCGTGGACTCCAAGCGGAGGTGCGGGGTGCAGGCGCCCGAGATCAGGGTCAGGCAGGGATGAAGGGTCTGTGATCCCGCCCGACTTGGGCCCCGGACGCCGCCGGATCTCCCCGCCCCCCGCCCGCCAGCCCCGCGGGCNGGTAACTCTGTCCATGGGATTCTCCAGTCAAGAATACTAGAGTGGGTCGCCATTCCCTTCTCTGGGGCATCTTCCTAACCCAGAAGATACCCAGACAGTATCTTTACCGTCTGAGTCACCAGGGAAGTCCACAGGAACTCCCTGGGGTCTGGCTAATCTCCAGCAAACGTTTTCCAGCTTATTGGGTAAAGGAGAAACTCTAGACCCCAGCCTAGTCCTAACAGGTACCCTGATAAAGAAGGTTTTCTGATTTCAGAAGAAAATAGAACATTTAGAATATGCAAATACATTGACAGCTACTTTTTCTAGCTATTTCTAGAGAAGAGTTTTGCATACCACTTTGTACTGCCTGAGCCACAGGAAATGTGCAGGACGTGGGGGTGTGCCGGACACAGACTGGATGTCACCTAGATCCCTCTTGACCACCGATGGTTCAAACCCACAGAAACTCGGAGGCAGAATGGCACAGCAGTACAAATGTGAGCCTGGAGTCCTAGACTGTAATTTCATACCTCGCTCTACCCGAAGGTGCTGTGTGACCTGAGGCAGGTTACTTAATTTCTCTGAGCCAAGTGGAATGATCCCTAATTCATGGGGTCCTGATGAAGACTCAGTGTGATAAAGTTTGTCAAGTGCTTTGCATGAAGTAAGCCCTCCTTCTATGGTGGAGATATGGTGCTGATGGTAGTTTTAATGATGCTGCTGCTGGTTATTCCACATGGAAGACACCTGCAAAACTCTGCCCCTGCCTCTCCAGCTTGACCCCTCCATAGGTTGGTCTTTTCCTCAGGTCCCCCTAATGGGACAAGGTTATTCCAAAGGACCCGGTGCAAGAAAGGAGGAAGGCTTTTTCTCTTTGCTCAGGGTTTTGTCTTGATCCCCACTCATCAACAGCCTCACCTCCCATTTTTCATCCTGCTGCAGGAGAGAGAGAGAACCACACTGCTGATGACTCCGAGGGAGGGGCCCTGGACATGTGCTGCAGCGAGAGGCTGCCCGGTGAGTCTTCCCAGCACCCAGGTGCTCCCAGAGCTCTGAATGGAGGCAGAGAGCCCCCAAGAACCCTGGGGCTGGAGGAGAACCTGGGTGGCTGAGAATCAGCTTGAGAAGAGTGACTCGGCTGGTCCGTAGGTCTTTGTTTCAGTGAAGATTTGTTTTGCGAATCCCTGATGTCTCTCTGATACCGTTTGGGGCTGCTCTAGGCTCAGCTGGAGGGAAGAGCAGGCAGCTGAAGGTGTGTGGGGAAGGTGGAGAGACGGGTGGAGAGCTAGGGAGTCCAGACTTGACTGGGCCATGACCTCTGGCCAGTGGTGTACTGGACAGACTTCGAAAGGTAAGATGAGGAAGCACAGCCTCACCGTGGCATGAATCAAGGGTGGGGGGACGATGTGGAGAAACTCCTTGACAGGGCTGGGGAGAAGCCTGGCTGTGAATGTCCAGTTATGCTGCCTGAGTCCCATTGACTGCTCTTGCGCGGAGTGAGAACCGTGGTCGTTACTGTCACCGCAGAGACGTTACCAAGGCACTCCCCCCATGAGGTGGCAGCCCATCCCAGTTAGAGACCAGACACCCAAGTCATGATAAACCACCTTGGAAGGAAGGAAAGCAGGAGTGTGGGGGGAGTTTTTTGTGTGCTTTTACCTTTTATGAAAGTTTTTATTTTTTCCATCCTAATAACANCCCCCATGAGGTGGCAGCCCATCCCAGTTAGAGACCAGACACCCAAGTCATGATAAACCACCTTGGAAGGAAGGAAAGAAGGAGTGTGGGGGGAGTTTTTTGTGTGCTTTTACCTTTTACGAAAGTTTTTATTGATTTTTCCATCCTAATAACAAATATCCATTGTAGAAACATTACAAAGACAAGTTAAAAAAAAAAGAAAAATCACCATAATCCCATCACACCACATACATTTTCATAGCTCCTTTTCCAAAAGTGTTAGTGTTAATTACTCAGTCATGTCCAACTCTTTGCAACCCCATGGACTAGCCCACCAGGCTCCTCTGCCCCTGGGATTTTTCCAGGCAAGAGTACTAGAGTGGATTGCCATTTCCTCCTTCAGCAGACCTTCCCGGCCACAGATCGAACCCAGGTTTCCTGCACTGCAGGTGAATTACTTACCACCTGAGCCACCAGGGAAGCCCCTCCCTTGCCAGACCTCTTTGTTAAGGAAAAATCAACAGCTTTTGAATTCTAATTTTGAAGTCTCAGACCTGTTCAGTTCAGCTCAGTCATGTCCAACTCTTCGATCCTATGGACTGCAGCACACCAGGCCTCCTGGAGTTTGCTCAAACTCATGTCCATCAAGTCATCCAACCATCTCATCCCCTGTCATCCACTTCTCCTCCCACCTTCAGTCTTTCCCAGCATCAGGGTCTTTTCCAGTGACTCGGTTCTTTGTATCAGGTGGCCAAAGTAGTAGTTTCAGCTTCAGCATCAGTCCTTCCAATGAACACCCAGGACTGGTCTCCTTTAGGATGGACTGGTTGGGTCTCCTTGCAATCCAAGGGACTCTCAAGAGTCTTCTCCAACACCACAGTTCAGAAGCATCAGTTCTTCAGCACTCAGCTCAGACCTGGAGCTTGTCAGAAACCTCATGATTGGCAAGGAAACTATACAGTCCATGGAATTCTCCAGGCCAGAATTCTGGATTGGGTAGCTTTTCCCCTCTTCAGGGGATCTTCCCAACCCAGGGATCAAACCCAGGTCTCCTGTATTGCATGCAGATTCTTTACTAGCTGAGCCACAAAGGAAGCCCAAGAATACTGGCGTGGGTAGCCTATCACTTCTTCAGCAGATCTTCCCGACCCAGGAATCAAACCTGGGTAGAGTATCGAGTCTTCAGCGATCCTCTTTAAGAAAGACAGAAAATAACTAGGTGTGACTCTAAAGCGATGACTGTTGTTTTTTTTTTAATTTTAGTTGGAGGCTAATTACAGTATTGTAGTGGTTTTTGCCATACATTGATATGAATCATGGGTTTACATGTGTTCCCCATCCTGAACCCCACTCCCACCTCTCTCCCATCCCATCCCTCTGGGTCATCCCAGTGCACCAGCCCTGAGCACCCTGTCTCATGCATCGAACCTGGACTTGCGATATGTTTCATATATGATAATATAGATGTTTCAGTGCTGACAGAATAGCGATGACTGTTTAAGCAGTTGTTTTATTCACACCAGGAGTGGGGGCCCCAGCAGGTAATGAAGCTCCTCCAGGCTCCTAATGAGCATTTGGCCCTTTGACGTAATTCATACCTTGTCCAGTAGGGGGTGCCATTGCTCAAAACACTTTTGATGGCCTGTTAAGCTAAGCTAGGATGGATGCTATCGCACCAGACTCCTTGTGGGAACCCAAAACAGCTATCTTGAGGGGAAGAATTCTCCAAAGGGCTACGAGAGCTGTCTACAAACATCTGAAAGGCTGTCTTGTGAAGGGGACAGCATATCCATTCTGTATGTCTCAGAAAGAGGGCATATATCCAATACATAGAAATTTTGAAAGGAGACCTTGTTGGCCCACAGGATACAGAACTTTCTTTTTGACTCTAAAAGAAATCTGGTCCCGGAACTTCATCATTCAAGACAAAATGAATGTTTCGTCACTCGAGGCATTCAAGTATTGTCTGGATAGACATTGGAAATTTCCACAAAGGTGGGAGGTCGAGATGACATCACAGTCCTTTCAACTATTAAACAGTTCTGTGATTCAGGTATGAGTCATAGAATTCAGAGATGATTCTACAAACAGGGATGGCCCCACTGGCTAGAAAAAAAATCTACAGAAAATAGGACATAGTGTATAGGAATCCAGAGTAGCATAGTGTGGAGGAAAGAACACTGGCTCTGGCCTTAGAATCTGGCTGTTGTATATACAAGCTGTGTGTTTATGGTCAAGTCACTTAACCTTGCTGGTCCTCTAGTCCTTTGTTTGTGAATGGAGACAACAATATGTACATTAACCCTCACCAGGATGAAATAAATGTAATCACATGAACAGTCATTCCACAAATACTTGTTGAGCACCTACTGTGCGTCAGATGCTATGCTAGGAATATAGTGGACTGTACTAGAAATAACAAACATAGTCCTTGCCCTGCTTTGAGCTGCTTCTGGAAAATAGCATGAAGCCACTGCAGAGAGGCTGCAGTAATAAGTGTGATGTGTTCCAGCCCTCTTTCCCATTCCTCCCCAAAAGCCAACAGCCAGCAGAGAATGGAAGGGGAATAGTGGTCACCTCCACAGGGCCAGCACATTGCCCTCCTGGTGCCAGGCACTGTACTAAATGCTTTTACATGTATGCCAAGGGGTGGGGACACCAGCAGGGAATGTGAGGAGTCAGCTCATTCCTAACACTGTCTACTGGGAGAGAGCATCAGATTCCACAGGTAAAGGGCTCGAACCCACAAGTCCACCCTCCACTTCAGACGCCAGTCACAAGCCCAGGTTGTTACCTGTGCTTTTTGGTGACCCGCTACCAATTGGAGGTTCCAACAACCCCCTCCAACTCAGGATGCCAGTTGCAAGTCCTGAAGGTCACCTGTAGTTCTGACGTATGATTGGCTATTTATCAGAAGTTCCCACAACACACTGCCCTCAGGTTTGCTAGAATGCCTCTCAGAACTCAGAGAAACATTTTTAGATCCCCAGTTTATTATAAGAGGACATTAAAGGATGCAGAAGATGACCGCCCAGACCGAAGACAATGCGTCGGGAAGGGTGTTGGTTTCCCTGCTCGGAGGCCCCATCCTCTCCCAGCACCTCTCTCCCCACAGCCATGTAGTCACTGGCCCGGAAGCTCTCCAGGTCCTGTCCTTTTGGATGTTTCCCGAGGCTGTATTACATAAACGCGATTGATTAAATCATTGGCCATTGGTGACTGATTCCATCCCCAGCCTCTCTCTTACAAGGTCGGGCCTGGGACTGGAAAGTTCCAGTGCTTTAATCACACGGCTCTCCTGGCTACCAGCCTCCACCCTTGGGTGGGATCCAAAAGGTACCTTCCCTGAAGCATTTTCAGGAACTAGAGATGTGACCAAATATTATCCCATTGCTCTTCTAGCTCAAGAAATTCCAAAGGTTTTGGAAGATATGAGTTAGAAACTGTGGATAAAGCCCAAGTATATATGAGAAATATATATTTTGGTCATCTGAATGGCCAATTTTAAATTTCTTATGAATCATAATATCTTAACATATCTCACTCAATCCTCTCTGCTGCCCTAGGAAGTTCAGTTCAGCTTAGTGGCTCAGTCATGTTTGACTCTCTGCAACCCCATGGACTGAAGCATGCCAGACTTCCCTGTCCATCACCAACTCCCAAAGCTTTCTCAAACTCATGTCCATCGAGTTGGTGATGCCATCCAACCATCTCATCCCCTTCAACTCCTGCCCTCAATCTTTCCCAGCTTCGCGGTCTTTTCAAATGAGTCAGTTTTTCACATCAGGTGGCCAAAGTATTGGAGCTTCAGCATCAGTCCTTCCAATGACTGATCTCCTTAAGGATTGACTGGTTTGGTCTCCTTGCAGTCCAAGGGACTCTCAAGAGTCTTCTCCCACACCACAGTTCAAAAGCATCAGTTCTTCGGCACTCAGCCTTCTTCACAGTCCAACTCTCACATCCATACATGACTACTGGAAAAACTATAGCTTTGACTAGACAGACCTTTGTCGGCAAAGTAATGTCTCTGCTTTTTAATATGCTTTCTAGGTTGGCCATAACTTTTCTTCCAAGGAGCAAGCGTCTTTTAATTTCATGGCTGCAGTCACTATCTGTAATGATTTTGGAGCCTAAGAAAATAGTCTGTCACTGTTTCCATTGTTTCCCTAGGAAACAATGATTGCCCTGGGAAATTAGGTATTATTTCCCTAGGAAATACAATGATTGTCCTAAGAAACCAGATATTATTTGCTATTCCCCCATCTCATAGAAGAAAGGGACTTTCCTGGTGGCTAAGATGCAGGCAGATACCTGGGTTCGATCCCTGGGTCCGAAAGATCCCCTGGAAAAGGGAATGGCTACCCACTCCATTATCCTTGGCTGGACAATTTCATGGACAGAGAAGCTTGGTGGGCTACAGTCCATGGGGTCAGAAAGAGTCAGACACAATTGAGCTACGAACACTTTCACTTTTCTCATAGAAGGAAGGACCAGGGTCCAGAGAATTTAGAGTCTGTCCCGGTTCGTCTAGCTCATGTGTGGTAGAGGGAGGCTTCATTCCAGGCAGTTTCTTCCCGGAGCCCAGGAGCCACTGCCCCATCATCTTCTCCTGGCACCTTGTAGACGGAGGCAGAAATAACTAAGGTGCGTGCGTCTCCAGGGAGGTGTTAGGAGGAGTTGGGTGACGTCACTCTGCCTGCCTCCATCTGTGCTTTTCCTCTGGGAAGGCCTGCCTGCCAGGGCCCAGGCAAGTTATGTGCCCCTCTAGACATCTTGATTGATACTGAAATACCTTGTTGTCTGTTTCCTCCATGGGGCCATGAGCTCTTCGAAGGCAACTGCCTCTCTCTTCCATCCTCCGTAACAGCATTTATTCACTCATCTCTTCATCTGTTTACTCACCATTCACAGACTACCTCCATGTGCCAGGCACTCGGTAAGTCCTAGAGATTCAACAGTGAGCCGACCTGAGAAAATTCCCCCCCTCACAGGACAGGATCGTGAACTAGCTAAGAGTAGGCATTCTGAACCCAAGCGTGGCTCCACCATTGGGGTGATTGTGGGCAGGCTCCTTAGCCTCTTAGTACCTTCCCTTTACAAAAATGGCAAGAATAACACTCACTCCCACATGGAACTGTTGGAGGATGAAATGAGTGAATGGAGCTCGAAACAGTGCCTGGAATGTAGCGAGTATTGCATCAACATTTGTGGGACTTCCCTGGTGATCCAGTGGCTAAGAGTCCAGGCTCTCAACGCAGGGGCCTGGGTTCGATCCCCGGTCAGGGAACTATGTCCCACATGCCGAAACTAAAAAAGATTGTACGTGCTGCAATAAAAATTGAAGATCCTTTGTGCTGTAGCTAAGACCTGGCACAACCAAATAAATGAAAAAAAAAAAAAATACAGAGGCATTGCTATTAAGGAAAAGATAGGCAATAAATAAGGAGAATATATAGTAGGGCCGATGGTAATAGTGCTATGGAGAAATTAAAGCCAAGAAAGGAGGGGTTGGAAAGGACTGGGACTTGGCGGGTGGGCTGGGATGGGGCTTAGCATTATAAATAGGGTAGCCCTGAAACCTGATAAGGAGTAGACTTCCACAGTTTTCATCAGCAAGAACCACTGACCTGAGCCTCCACTTGGACCTACAAGGAGATGGAGATATACAGGCCCAGAGCCTTGGGACATTGGGCCTTTAGAATGAGCCCACGGGCATGGCAAGTGGTTGCATAACGATGGTGTAAAAATACAGCCCTTGAGTAATCTCTCCCCCTCCCAGCTGTCTTCCCCAGTGGGCAAGACTAAGAGGCAAGGCAGGGTGAGGACCAGCCATGCCTGGGTGACTCACTCATTCCTACAGGCACTGCCAGGCGGGGGCAACACGGCCAACATTCCTGGGGCCGCGGTCATCCAGACCTGAGCTGGCGCCAAGCAGGTCATCCAATCCTCCCAGACTGAGATTTCTGGGTGAAAACATCATCAGGCATCGCCAACACCTGCAGGCAGCCCACAGCTGCCCCTGGGACAGGCACGCTTGCTCGCATGCCCGGAGGCGTTCCACGCAGGCGCACACGTGCTCGTGTTTGCTCACTTGTCACAGCCTCATGCTCATGTATTCACGTGCACGTCATACCCACACAGTCCCCTGGGCCCACGCAGCTCCCACACCTGCGCGTCTTCTTCCTCTTGCACACCCAAGACCTCTCAGCTCCACTGCCCTGTCATCCAGCCCTTTCCACTAGAGATGAGGTTCGAGGCGGACGCACTTGCTTTTCACTGTTTCCTCTTTAGGGCTCTTTCTTTCCTGGAGCCACGCCCCCTTCTCCTGCACGTGCAGATAAGCAGGCTTGTTCCTTCCCTCTGCTTCTCCACCCCGTCCCCAGCCCTCACTGCATGCAGTTCCTATGTGCTGTGGTGGACAAGGGTGTGCACACACTCCCCTGTGTGCACATGCACACATGGGTTTTTTTCCAGCGTGCACACTCTTTTCCACATGCTCGCCCTCCTCTTGTACTTCCCCCTCGCCTGCTCACTTCCTTGCTCATTTACTTGCTCACAGTCACCCAAACACATTTATACATGCAAACTCACACTCCCCAACCCCCCTTCTGTGTGTAGGTGTTCACATTTGCGAGGAACGAGGCAAGCCTGCTGATGCTGGGGCCTCGGCTCCTGCCGAACAGCACCAGTGCAGGCCTGGCCTGGGACCAGCAGCTTCCTCAGGGGCGTGGGGCAGAGGAAGGAGGAATAAGACCCCAGGAGGGGCTTCCGTGGCTTCCCTGGTGGCACAGTGGTAAAGGATCTGCCTGCCGATGCAGGAGACACAGGTTCGATCCCTGATCCCAGAGGAGCCCTCATGCCGCAGAGCAGCTAAGCCCATACTCCACAACCATTAAGCCTGCGCTCTAGAGCTGGAGAGCTGCAGCTACTGAGTCCAGGCACCCCGGGGCCCGTGCTCCACGACAAGAGAAGCCACTGCAGGAAGAAGCCCACACACCGCCGCTGGAGGGTAGTCCCTTCTCAACACCGCCAGAGAAAAGCCCACGCAGCAACAGAAACCCAGCGTGGCGAAAAACAAACAGAGATAAAAATTATTTTTTAAAAAAGACAACAGTAGGTGCCGATGATGGCATGATGTCACCGTGTGTTGTTCACAGCACCTCCAGCAGGCAACTGCATGGGCAGGCCTGTTCCTGACGTTGGCAGGGACCAAGGTCAGACTGCAGGTGGGGCGCCACCCCCTGCCCAGTCCTGCACGGTGAGGGCTCTCGTGTGCATGCGTAGGGGCACGTCAGTCTGTGCGTGCAAGCATGGGCCACACTCCACCCTGCTAGCTGACCCTCGATCACCCCTCAGACCTAAAGATACCCTTGTGGAAGGCCGTGTCTCCCCTCAGAAGGGTGTTCCCGCCTTCCTGAAGGCTTCAGGCCATTTGGAGAGAGGGTCCTGGAGTCCTCACCGCCAGAGCATGGCCTGAAAAGAGGGGCTTGGGCACATATCCTGGGCCCAGTGGGCTTCTCGTCTCCTGGGGAGTGGTATGGCCAGAGGGACAGATTGCAGGGCCCCGTGCAGCCTGGCAGTCTGGGGCTGTCCCAACCCCAGGGATTTTTTTTTTTTTAGCTGTGCTAGGTCTTCATTGCTGTGTGGTCTTTTCTCTAGTTGCAGCAAGTGTCAGCTACTCTCTAGTTGTGGCTTCATTGCAGTGGCTTCTCTTGTGGTACAGAGGCTCTAGGGCCCTCAGGCTTCAGTAGCTGTGGCACGTGGGCTCAGTAGGTGCAGCTCCCGGGCTCTAGAGCGCAGCCTCAGTAGCTGTGGTGCACAGGCTTAGTTGCTCCGTGGCACATGGGATCTTCCTGAACCAGGGATCAAGCCCGTGTATCCTGCACTGGCAGGCGGATCCTGTACCACTGGACCACCAGGGGAGCCCCAGCCCCAAGGATCTTAACAGGAGTTGGTTAATCCTGCAGGGGCATCTATGGAGACAGTCACCAAGGCATGGAATCTCCCTCCAGAAAGTCAATGAAACTACTCACAGCATGTTGATGAACCAGTTCAGACAGAGAGACACTCAGGGGTCCTTGGCAGTCCAGCTGTTTCACTAAGTCTGTGCATCGTGGTGGAGTCCTCTCTCTACAGCTCTCCCAGTCCCAGGACGNCAAGCATCTTTTAATTTCATGGCTGCTGTCACCATCTGCAGTGATTTTGGAGCCCCCCAAAATAAATTATCTCACTGTTTGCATTGTTTCCCCCATCTATTTGCCATGAAGTGATGGGACCAATTGCCATGATCTTAGTTTTTTGACTGAGTTTTAAGCCAACTTTTTCACACTCCTCTTTCACTTTCATCAAGAGGCTCTTTATTGCTTTGATTTCTTTCATAAGGGTGGTATCATCTGCATATATGACGTTATTGTTATTTCTTCCTGCAATCTTGATTCCAGCTTGTGTTTCATCCAGCCTGGCATTTCACATGATGTACTCTGCATATAAGTTAAATAAGCAGGGTGACAATATACAGCCTTGACATACTTCTTTCCCAATTTGGAACCAGTCTGTTGTTCCCTGGTTCTAACTGTTGCTTCTTGACCTGCATACAGATTTCTCAGGAGACACGTAAGGTCGTCTGATATTTCCATCTCTTGGAGAATTTTCCACAGTTTGTTGTGATCTACACAGTCAGACTTTGGCGTAATCAATAAAGCAGAAGTAGATGTTTTTCTGGAATTCTCTTGCTTTTTTGACGGTCCAACAGATGTTGACAATTTAATCTCTGGTTCCTTGCTTTTTCTAAATCCAGGTTGAACATCTGGAAGTTCACAGTTAATGTACTGTAGCTAATTCTTCTTAACTACAATCAATCAATAGATATTAGGAACCTATTATTTGTTTTAGTTCTATGCTAGGTACTATACTAACATTATAAATTTGAACACATAAAAACCATTATGTATTATTGTACTGGAGAAGGGCATGGTGGACCACTTCAGTATTCTTGCCTTGAGAACCTCATGAACAGTATGGAAAGGCAAAAATATATGAAGATGAACTCCCCAGGTTGGTATTCTCTTCTCCAATGTACTACAGGAGAAGAGTGGAGAAATAATTCCAGAAAGAATGAAGAGACAGAACCAAAGCAAAAACATCGCCCAGTTGTGGCTATGACTGGTGATGGAAGTAAATGCTGTAAAAAACAGTATTGTATAGGAACCTGGAATGTTTGGTCCATGAATCAAGGTAAATTAGAAGCGATCAAACAGGAGATGGCAAGAGTGAACATCAACATTTTAGGAATCAGTGAACTAAAATGGACTGGAATGGGCGAATTTAATTCAGATGACCATTATGTCTACTACTGTGGCCAAGAGTCCCTTAGAAGAAACGGAGTAGCCTTCATAGTCAACAAAAGAGTCTGAAATGCAGTACTTGGGTGCAGTCTCAAAAATGACAGAATGATCTCTGTTCATTTCCAAGGCAAAACATTCAATATCACAGCAATCCTAGTCTATACCCCAACCAGTAACACCGAAGAAGCTAAAGTTTGAACATTTCTATGAAGACCTACAAGACCTTCTAGAACTAATACCCAAAAAGGATGTCANTGATCTCTGTTCATTTCCAAGGCAAAACATTCAATATCACAGCAATCCTAGTCTATACCCCAACCAGTAACACCGAAGAAGCTAAAGTTTGAACATTTCTATGAAGACCTACAAGACCTTCTAGAACTAATACCCAAAAAGGATGTCGTTTTCATCATAGGGGACTGCAATGCAAAAGTAGGAATTTAAGAGCTACCTGGAGTAACAGGCATATTTGCCCTTGAAGTACAAAATGAAACAGAGCAAAGACCAACAGAGTTTTGCCAAGAAATGCACTGGTCATAGCAAACACCCTCTTCCAACAACACAAGATTCTACACATGGACATCACCAGATGGTCAATACCATAATCAAATTGATTATATATATTCTTTGCAGCCAAAGATGGAGAAACATTATACAGTCAGCAAAAACAAGACCAGGAACTGACTGTGGCTCAGATCATGAACTCCTTATTGCCAAATTCTGACTTAAATTGAAGAAAGTAGGGAAACCCACTAGACCATTCAGGTATGACCTAAATTAAATCCCTGTCCAGGTGGCTTAGTTCAAACCTACCACTTATAAGCCTCTCTGCACCTCATCTTCCTCTTCTATAAAATGAGGATCACAGGAGTGCCAACTTCACAGGGTACCATGAAGAGTGAATAGATTAACATGCACAAAGCACTCAGAGCAGGGCTATGTTCCAAGTGTATTATTTCTGCTGGCCGTATGAAGGAGAGATATGGGTTGCCAGGTGTGTATGACGGGGAGGACCTGCTTTAGGAGACAAATGATGGAGTTCTACAGGATGAGTAGGAGTTAACTTGGCAAAGTGTTTTGGAGGCAGGTGAGGGGAGCAGGATGTTGGAGGGATGTTACTGGCAGAGAGGACAGGATACTCAGAACACAGTGGGTGGGCTTACCTGAGGAACTGCCAAGAAGTGTAGCTGGACCACAGCAGGTGGGGAGCCATACAAGGCCAGGTCTGGGAAGAGAGGGAAATACTGGCACAGAAGTTCAGGCATCTCCAGGACCCAGCGCTCTGCTCCACACTGTTGATCCAGGCAGTGGGAGAGACTCAGTAAGTATCTGTCATGTAAGCAATCGAGCATGCAAACATGGTGTCTTGGCTAAGACTATTCCAAGTCCTCCATCCAGAAAAGGATGTCCCATATACATAATATGTGAACTGTCCCAACCCCTCACTGTCAAGCCATACACATCTGTTTTACTGGTCCCTCTCTCTCTCTTTTTTTTTTTTTTGTTTTTGCCACACCACCACATGGCACATGGGATCTTAGTTCCCCAACCAGGGATTGAACCCGTGCCCCCTGCATTGGAAACAGTCTTAACCACTGGACCACTGCTAGGGAAGTCCCCTGGTCCCTCTCTTCTTGGCAGTAGACTAGAGGGTGTCAGTTTGGATGGGGAGTTCAGTAAGGTAGTGCTGCTGGAATCTCCCACTCCACTGGGGCCTCAGCTCTAGCCCAGTGCTGTTCAGACTTACTTAGTGGCAGCGCCTTGTGTTGAGATGATCTTAGAGGATACCCACTATACGGGATGCCACCGAACAGCTTCCATGGCTGAGGCTTGGGTATGGGGACTCAGAGCACCTGGTCATAGCTGGGTCACCCAAGAAAAATGCCAGCTTTTCCCCCACTTTTGAGATGTGGAAACTGAGGTCCAGAGAGGAGGGGGCGACCCTGCCAAGGTCACACAACCAGGGACAGACCCAGAGCTGGATCCTAGACATTTGACATCAGCTCTGCTACCCCACGGTTTTGCTCCACTGCCACCTGACCACCCCCTCTCCCCTAGTGTGTCTCAAGGTGGGGCAGAGGCATGTGGCTGTGACCTTGTCAAGTCAGGATACAGAGCATGAGAGACAAAAACCGGGAGGGCAGGCGTGGGTGAGCTGTTCAGGGTCACGGCCTGGTTACACCGTGCCTTTTTTTCCGTCTCTCTCTCTCTCTCTCTTTTAATTGAGTTTGAGGTGGTTGTTTTTTGTTTCCTTAAGAAATGGGAACAGAATGAAGCTGCGTAAACACCACGATGTTAACTCCCTGAAAAACCTCCTGCCATTTTAACTCTGTTACTGGAGAAATAAAAGAGAAATAATTTGTCCACCCACACTTAGCTCTTTCTGACGAAGGTAGGTGAATATTGCTTTGCTAGTCGAGGGTGACTGCTGGAAGTGGAGCCAGGCTGACTGATCTTGGATTGAGAGGAAGCCACGGCAACCCCGGAAGGCGCAGCCCGCGGGTCGGCAGGGCCCGGGTCACCGGCCACATTGTCCGTGTCCGCAGGTGTTCCCCAGCCGGTAGGGATGGAGGCGCTGGACCAGGCCGAGGGGCCCGCGGCCTCACAGAGAGAGATGCCACCGCCCCAACCTGCTTCACCGCCCTCAGAGCCAGCTCAGAAGCCGCCACCTCGAGGCGCCGGGAGCCACTCCCTCACTGCCAGAAGCAGCCTCTGCCTGTTGGCTGCCTCCCAGTTCCTGGTAAGGACATCACAGGCCTCGCCGGGCCTGGAAGGAGGGCGGGTTGAGGGACGGCCTCCACTTCCTCCCCAAGATGGCCGCCTGGGGACACAGAGGAGTGAGGGGCCTTCCCGGCGTCCCTCGTGCCTGCGGCCCTCCGCTGGCGTGAGAGGAGGCCGGAGTTCCAAGCCACAGCCTTGAGGGCTGAGCCCCTCCTGCGCTGAGCTCGGAAGCAGGGAGCAGGCCCGGCCCCCAGCCCCCCATGGCCCTGCGGGCATCCTTCTGAGGACTTCCTGGCTCTGCAGGCGCCTCTAGGAGACTCTCCCTGTGGTGTGTATACCTGGTGGGGTGGTGGGCTCCCCTCTGCGAAGGCTCCCTTAAGTCAGATTTTCCCCAGGCAAAGTCCTAGGCCCTTGCCTTTGTTGCACAGTCCGGACCTTGGTGGGGGCGGGGGCGGGGTAGGCGGTAGGTTGAGACCCCAGGTGAACTCTGGAGGGTGGGGGGACAGGGAGATATGGGGGCAAGGAGGCCAGACTCCGAACTCAGTGCGCTGGCCCCGGCCGCCCCAGCTCGCCTGTGGGATGCTCTGGCTCAGCGGCTTTGGCCCCATCTGGACACAGAACACCACAGACGTCGTCTCCTCCGCGCTCACGTTCCTGGAGCGGCTGGGACCCGCGGTGAGTAAGCTCCAGGGAGCCCCAGGGTAGGAGGAGCGCTTGGGGGCCTCCAGCCCCACCAGCCCCTGCCTGGGGCTTCTTTGAGTTCAGATGATAACCCTGAAAGGCTTCTTCCTGTCCCCTCCCCAGAACCAGGTACAAAGTTCTCAGAGCCTCAATCTTACCCATGCTGAAATAGATGAGAATGTG
>SJYV01046862.1:102633-128354 GCA_006410875.1 Neotragus pygmaeus
CCCCCACTTTTGAGATGTGGAAACTGAGGTCCAGAGAGGAGGGGGCGACCCTGCCAAGGTCACACAACCAGGGACAGACCCAGAGCTGGATCCTAGACATTTGACATCAGCTCTGCTACCCCACGGTTTTGCTCCACTGCCACCTGACCACCCCCTCTCCCCTAGTGTGTCTCAAGGTGGGGCAGAGGCATGTGGCTGTGACCTTGTCAAGTCAGGATACAGAGCATGAGAGACAAAAACTGGGAGGGCAGGCGTGGGTGAGCTGTTCAGGGTCACGGCCTGGTTACACCGTGCCTTTTTTTCCGTCTCTCTCTCTCTCTCTCTTTTAATTGAGTTTGAGGTGGTTGTTTTTTGTTTCCTTAAGAAATGGGAACAGAATGAAGCTGCGTAAACACCACGATGTTAACTCCCTGAAAAACCTCCTGCCATTTTAACTCTGTTACTGGAGAAATAAAAGAGAAATAATTTGTCCACCCACACTTAGCTCTTTCTGACGAAGGTAGGTGAATATTGCTTTGCTAGTCGAGGGTGACTGCTGGAAGTGGAGCCAGGCTGACTGATCTTGGATTGAGAGGAAGCCACGGCAACCCCGGAAGGCGCAGCCCGCGGGTCGGCAGGGCCCGGGTCACCGGCCACATTGTCCGTGTCCGCAGGTGTTCCCCAGCCGGTAGGGATGGAGGCGCTGGACCAGGCCGAGGGGCCCGCGGCCTCACAGAGAGAGATGCCACCGCCCCAACCTGCTTCACCGCCCTCAGAGCCAGCTCAGAAGCCGCCACCTCGAGGCGCCGGGAGCCACTCCCTCACTGCCAGAAGCAGCCTCTGCCTGTTGGCTGCCTCCCAGTTCCTGGTAAGGACATCACAGGCCTCGCCGGGCCTGGAAGGAGGGCGGGTTGAGGGACGGCCTCCACTTCCTCCCCAAGATGGCCGCCTGGGGACACAGAGGAGTGAGGGGCCTTCCCGGCGTCCCTCGTGCCTGCGGCCCTCCGCTGGCGTGAGAGGAGGCCGGAGTTCCAAGCCACAGCCTTGAGGGCTGAGCCCCTCCTGCGCTGAGCTCGGAAGCAGGGAGCAGGCCCGGCCCCCAGCCCCCCATGGCCCTGCGGGCATCCTTCTGAGGACTTCCTGGCTCTGCAGGCGCCTCTAGGAGACTCTCCCTGTGGTGTGTATACCTGGTGGGGTGGTGGGCTCCCCTCTGCGAAGGCTCCCTTAAGTCAGATTTTCCCCAGGCAAAGTCCTAGGCCCTTGCCTTTGTTGCACAGTCCGGACCTTGGTGGGGGCGGGGGCGGGGTAGGCGGTAGGTTGAGACCCCAGGTGAACTCTGGAGGGTGGGGGGACAGGGAGATATGGGGGCAAGGAGGCCAGACTCCGAACTCGGTGCGCTGGCCCCGGCCGCCCCAGCTCGCCTGTGGGATGCTCTGGCTCAGCGGCTTTGGCCCCATCTGGACACAGAACACCACAGACGTCGTCTCCTCCGCGCTCACGTTCCTGGAGCGGCTGGGACCCGCGGTGAGTAAGCTCCAGGGAGCCCCAGGGTAGGAGGAGCGCTTGGGGGCCTCCAGCCCCACCAGCCCCTGCCTGGGGCTTCTTTGAGTTCAGATGATAACCCTGAAAGGCTTCTTCCTGTCCCCTCCCCAGAACCAGGTACAAAGTTCTCAGAGCCTCAATCTTACCCATGCTGAAATAGATGAGAATGTGCCCCCACCCCCCACCCGCACCACCCTGAGCTGTTTGTCTGGTGTTCCCCAGGCCTGGCTGGGCACTGGGACCTGGGACATCCCCAGTCTGCTGCTGGTCTCTCTCTGTGTGATCCTCATCACCACCCTGGTAAGGCTGCTCCTGACCCGACCTCGCTGCTCCCCTCCCGTGACTCCAAGACCCAGTCCCCACCTTGTCCTGTTTAACCTACGGACCAGATGTTGTGGGTAGGGCTGAGGAGGGGCACCTGTCTTCTTCCACCAATGTGCCCAGGCTGGGGTAGGGGTGGGGAGATCCCCCTTCTTTCTCAAAATTGGTTTGCAGTGTTCTTGGCTGGGGAAAGGAACTGAGACAGTGTGAAAACCAGAGTAGGAACACCGCACCCCACTAACAAAGCTACAAAGCATAACAACCTGAGGGTTGGGGAAGGAGGGGGCCGGGAGGACATCTAGATAGCCTCCCATCTAGGTGAGTGGTGGTACTCTGCAGACAGTTCCTAGGAGAACAAGCCTGCTTCAGACACATGGAGGGGCAGGGAGCTCAAGCCCCTAGGCACCCCATCATCTGGGGGCTGCTCCCAGCATGGTCCATGATGCCAGTTATCTCCCCAACTAGGTGTGGCTCCTCCTGAGGACTCCCCCAGAACCACCCAGCCCGCTGCCCCCCGAGGACAGGCGCCAGTCGGTAAGCCGTCAGCCTTCCTTCACCTACTCCGAGTGGATGGAGGAGAAAGTCGAGGATGACTTCCTGGATCTGGACCCCGTCCCCGAGACCCCTGTGTTTGACTGCGTGATGGACATCAAGCTGGAGGCTGACCCCACCTCCCTGACTGTCAAAGCCATGGGTCTGCAGGAGAGGTGGGTGCAGCAGAGGTGCATGTCGGAAGGGCAGATGCCTGACTCTGACTCCCAGTGCCCAGGGCAGAGCTGAGCTCATGGCCCCCCCAATGCAGACACGTGCTCTTCAAGTCTGATTCATGTAGATCTGAATGCCCCAAGGTGAACACTAAGAAACATTACTGCACACAGACACATAGGCATGCACAGATGTGTACACGTGCACACTCACACATACAGCTCTTGTGGCTCGGATAGGTTTCTTTACTGTAGGACTTGTTGGGAGCCTTTAACATGCCTGTAGTCATTGTAGATTGACAAGGCGTTGCATGTAGCCTTCCTCAAAGTTATCCGACCACAGAACCCTGCTTTCATAGTGTCTCATAGAGTTCCACACAGCACATGTTGGGAGATGTCAACACCCTCTGCAGAGCCTGGGTGGGTTAGCTAGATCCCACCAGAGTTGTGTTGTCTACATGATGTCATGGAAAGAGCACTGGAGGAGGAGTCAGAAAACCTAGGTTTTTGTTTCAGCTCTGCTACCCCCTTACTGTACGTGCTTGGGCAATTCTTACCTGCTCTGTGGCTTTCAGTTTCCCTTTCTAGATAATGAGGGTAATGGGCCACTAGACTCTGAACACAGCAGGGTCTGCTCAGTCCACTCATCCTTGCTCCGCTGTGCTACCCCTGGAATCCCGTCTTTCCCGAGCCTCTCCTGGATGAGATATCCTTGGAGGCTGTGGCCCTGGGGGCTGAGATACCAGGCGTGGAGCCTTGCTTCTCTGCCCCAGGCATGTGCCCTCTGGGTGAGCTTCCCCTGGCTCTGGGAGCTGCCCCTGGCAGGGGCACAGGAGAGAGCAGGGAAGGACTGTACTGAGGGGCCTCACATGGAATCTTTGGGACTGGGGCCCAAGCCCACACTCAGCTACTCTGCTGCATGAGGCAGGAGCGGGTGCCAGGCTTAAGCCTTGGGGCTGAGCCTCACGCTGTCTGTGTTGGGGTGACGTCATGCCCACTCCTCTCCCTGGGACCCATCGGGTTCCCACCCCATCTCCCACTCCCTCATCCTCCTGCTCCAAGGCCCCCAGCTAATGACCCTCCCTGCCCCTGATTACTCACCTTCCCACTTTCTGGTCCTTCCAGGAGGGGCTCCAATGTCTCCCTGACCCTGGACATGTGCACACCAGGCTGCAATGAGGAAGGCTTCGGCTATCTTATGTCCCCCCGCGAGGAGTCAGCCCGAGAGTACCTGCTCAGCGCCTCCCGTGTGCTCCAGGCTGAAGAGCTTCACGAGAAGGCCCTGGACCCCTTCCTGCTGCAGGCAGAATTCTTTGTGAGTCCCCTGAGCCAGCGCCCCCACAGGGGCCAGCCCTTTATGCTCATGTTGGTCCCACGAGCAAGGCTTTGGAACAGGGTACCCCAAACTCAGCATCTGATGAACATCATTTCATTCTCACCTCTCCTACTGTCTTGGGCAAGCTGCTTCCTCTCTGGGCCTCAGTTTCTCATCCAGAAAATGGGGAGATAACAGGGTTGTTGCAAGGATTCAAAAGATGCCGAAAGTGTGCAAAGTGCCCTTGATTGGTGTTTGTGGCATTCTTAAGTCACCCTCACCTAGGACTGTCCTCCGAAAGCCTGAGAAAGCCTTCTCTTCTCTATTTGGAGATGTGAGGTGTGACACTATGTGGCACCAGGGATTAAACTTGGGGCCCAGCAGTGAAAGTGCTGAATCCCAACCAGTGGCCCGCCAGACAAATCCCAAAAGCCTTCTCTTCTGACTCTCCCGTTTTCCCACTCTCCTTTTGCCTGGCATCACCAAACAATGTTCATCCTCCTTTGAAATCTCTCAGTTCTGTGGCTCCAGCTTAGGGTGGTCCTGATTACCTCCCCATCCAGACTCTAACAGCAGCCTCCAACTGCCTCCTGTTGGACTTTGAGGGGCTTATAAATGACCCCCCTGTTTCACCTGCCCGAGCACTCAACCATTTAAAAGCTAAAATAGAGAAGATCACAAAACCACCTTTATTTTTGCTGATAAAGGCTAGGTAAGTTTCTGTTCTTGTTTGTTTTTTTGTTTTTCCATTTTCTGTCTTTGCTGAGTCTTTGCTGCAGACCACAGGCTTCTTTCTCTAGTTGTGCTACGCATACTTAGTTGCCCGGAGGCATGTAGGATGTTAGTTCCCCGACCTGCGATCAAACCCATGTTCCCTGCATTGGAAGGCAGATTGTTTATCACTGGACCAGCAATGCTAGGTTTAACACGAGGATTACGTATGTAGCCGTAGTGAGCTTCCTAATACAAATTGCCAGAATGAAGCAACTTTCCTGCCACCCCAGGTGGTGCTGGTACATTGCCAGCCTCACCCCATGGGGGTGCCCCGTAATTCTTTCTTAGCAGGAGGGTCGGAGGAGGAGGAAGTAAGGGGCTAGCGCCCCAAAGCCGAGTTTCTCAATCAGACACCTCATCCGGTAACTCACCCACCTTGTGAGCAGGAATGGGCAAGACCCAGGAGCATTTGGAGAGAGTCCTTCCTGGGAGAAGCCTGAGGGATGGGGAACCTGTGTGCCTCCCTCGCAGCTCCCCTTGCCCCAGGCCACCTGCTCCCTAGCAGAACTGGATGGCTCTCCTCTCTGGGCAGCCCTCCGTACCTCTGACCTGCGGCTCCAAAGTCTCCAGCATGTGGCCCAGCCTGCCTTGCCTGAGTTGAGCCAACCCCAGCTACCTTTTCCAGACTCAGGGGCCCATCCCCGCAGGACTCCCCACTTCAAACTTGGCCCTGGCCCCCCCCCCCCCCCCCCGCCCTTGAGTCANGTCTCCAGCATGTGGCCCAGCCTGCCTTGCCTGAGTTGAGCCAACCCCAGCTACCTTTTCCAGACTCAGGGGCCCATCCCCGCAGGACTCCCCACTTCAAACTTGGCCCTGGCCCCACCCCCTCCCCCGCGCCTTGGAGTCATCGGCCCTCACCCTGGAGGCCCCTAAGATGCCTCCCTGGGCTACCCAGCCTGGGTGCCGTCCCATGGCCACACCTCCCCTTGAGGGTGTGTGGCACATCCTTGTCATCTCTGGTTTCGTAGTTCATTGTCAGTTTTGCCCAGAGAGAGAGGAAGTGGGGGTGCTCACATACCCACCCCATGGGCACTTCTGCACCTGCTTTTTATTCTTCTGATTCTCACAACCACCCTAGAAAGTGAGTCTTGTGATCCTCTTTGTACAAAGTGCATTCTCAGTGTGTCCACAGTGAACACTGTGATTCATGACGGTGAGAGATGGCAAGGGTGCTAAAGTGTGTAGACAGGGGGAAGGGGCGCGAGAAGACAGTCACTGAGGGGTCATCCCACAGGACCTGACGGGAGGGGCAGTAGAGAACCTTAAAGGCTGAGAAGGATTAGGGTGATGAAGAGGGATGCGACCGGTGCTCCCCACAAGTGCAGTGCCGCGAACTCAGACGTGGAGGCTAGCCGGAGACTGACAGATTAACTAGGGAAGAGATGGGCACAACTGGAGGGTGGGGCTCTTGAGAGCAGCTGGTGGTAAAGAAAGGCCGGCGTCGAGACGACCTCACATTCCAGGCAGAAAAGTTCAGACTTGGCGCTCTTGACATGCAGAGTGATTGAGAGGTGCAAATACAACTCTGGGAGGCCCAGAACAAGGCTGCCTCCCTGCTGGAGAGTCAGGGAAGGCTTCTTGGAGGAGGTGGCATTTACGGTGCACAGCAGGGCATGAGAAGATGAGGATGGGATGGATGTTACTACCGAGCAAGCAGCACGACCCAGGTCCTGAGCGGGGCACCTGCCTGGGGTAGGAACATGAGTCAGCAAAGGCCCTGGATGCGGCTGCAGCGCAGGATGCAGAAGAAGGAGGGTTGGCGAGGTCACTTCTCTGTCCATCAGGCGTTCACCGAGTGCTGCCTCTGTGCCGGGCTGGCCCTCCATAAACAGTGGTGGTGCTAACATTCGTTATGCACTCAGCACGTGCCAGGACTGCTCGGGATGCTTTTCGTGTGCCCTCACTCATTTAATAGTCGATGTTTGTTGAATGAATGCGTGCATCAAGCCAGCCCACAGCTGCTCTCAACCCCGTGCCTTCCTCCTATAGGAAATCCCCATGAATTTCGTGGATCCGAAAGAATATGACATCCCTGGGCTGGTGCGGAAGAACCGATATAAAACCATCCTTCCCAGTGAGTACTCAGCTGCCCCTCACCTGGGCGCCCTTAAACCCTGAGGCCCAGGCCCTTAACTCCAGCATGGTCCTCCAGGGTCACCAGGCAAAGAGATGGAAGGTGGGGGTGCCCAGTGAAGGGAAACACCCCCTTTGGAGGGCAGAGGGCGCTTGGTTCCTTCATATGGCACTCTCCAGATCTTTGCCCTGGACAGGCATTGTGCTGGGCTCTGTGGAAACCCAGAGAAGAAGAGGAGCAATAACAGCAGCCCCTAGACAGGGCATGGTGGCTGCAAACTGTGGGCACACCCTTGGTCTCTTCAGAGTGGACAGGTTTTAAAGAGAGGACATTAAGGCTCAGAGAGGTTAAGTGGCTCATCCACTATCACACAGCCAAGACGTACAGAACCAAGTTTGAAACTAGGCCTCTGTAACCTCAAAATTGAGCTCTTTTGTCTACCTGGAGTTCACTTTGGCTAGATTATGAATCCTCTAACAGGCGGAGCCACCTCAAAAGGGAGCGAGCTGCCTGTCAGGTAGGAAGCTCCCCATTGGCTAGGGTATTCAAGCTAGAATGCATGAGTGGTCCCCCTGGAAGGTTTCCTAGGGATTCTCCCCCTTTGGGGGTGGTTAGGCCACATAACCTGATATTCCTCTTTTAGCCTGGGATGTCATTTTCAGGTAACTTTCATCAGGCCCCTGTCTGCCTGTCACCCCTGCCAAGTTCTGGTCCAAGGCCCCAGGGCTAGCTTGGGGAGTGACTTATTGAAAGCAAATCCCCACAAACCTACTTCACTCAGTTTATGGAGTAAGGAAGCTTTAAAAAAGCAGTTTTGCCATCAGCGTCTCCAACAACATGTAAGATGTCATGACTTATTTTTAACTTTTAAAATATCGACTTGTGGTTGCTATGGTTACACAGTGTCTAGGTAGTTCCAGTTAAACAAAGCACCATTTAAGGCCAGGATTCGAGGCTGCTCACCTCTTCCCTCCTCTTGTTCCCCTCTCCACCCACCAAGCCCTACCTGGAAGGAGAGCTTCGGGTACCCCACAGTCTTGGGCTTTGCCAGCCACTCAGAATAGCCACTGGAGGGGTATGAGAGCCAGGCCATCACTCCATCTGGTCCCCCCTGGATTCCTGAGAGTAATCCAGCCTCCAGCCATACCCTATGCCTGCAGCCCCCGAGCCCAGCAGAGAATCTTCACTGTAGCCAGCAAGAATTGACCCTGTGCCCTCAGAGACTGGGCTGGGGTGGGTGGTAGAAGCCCCTCTCGGATCAAGGACACCTCGAGGCTTGCTTTCTCATTCATTCAGAGGCTACTTCTGGATCCCAATCTGGATACCATGAGGGGAGGGAGGGGCCCCATGCAGGGCTGCCCATTCCTCTCCCCTGGTCACACAGAGCCCCCTTCCGTTCACCCTTGCTCTTCCCCATACCTGACTCTCCTCCACGCCCCTCACCACAAGCGCTGCCTCACCCCCACCGTCCACTCCACAAATCACCTGCCCAAACCTCAGGCACTTGGGCCAGGGCATGAAAGCACTAGCGAGGGGAGTTTTGTGGGTATCCCTTTCCATTTCATATTCCAGGTTTGGGATCCTCCTTTTGACCTGTTAATTTAGAAATTGATTTAATTTATACTTGTAGTGATATCAGCAGCAGCACCAACTTGCTCTGTAGTGACTGGGTGCTGGCCTAAGTGATGGGTCTGAGGACTCATTATTAATGGCCACTCTTGAACCCTGACAGGATGAGTGAGGTTGTGACAGAAGGAATGTCCCCAGTTTACAGAGGAGGCACACGGGTACTCAGTGAATGGCCTGCACTGACACCACCAGGACTTGAACCCAGGCTCACTGGTGGGCGGTGTAGACTCCTGACCGCTGATGCAGCCTTTGAGAGTCCTGTACGGGGCACACGGGCAGGGCCTTCAGTCCAGCCCTCCTTCCATGGGAAAGACCCTGGAGGCCAAAGAAGGGAGGGAGATGCGAGCTGGCAACGAAGCTGGACAGAGCCCAAAACCCAGGCCCCCAGCCCCCCCACTACCTCTTGGCTCAGTCCCAGCCTCTGCAAGTTTCCAGGACAGATTAAATCAATACAGGGAGGCTCTGGAAGGCAGAGCATGATGCAGTGAGAATCTGCTGCTCTGGGATTTGACAGGTGACAAGATCGGGGTAGGGGTGAACCCTTATGGACGTGTGTGTCGTCTCATCTCAGGCTCATAAGACTTTACTCCTTTCATTGTCATATTCTCCCCTGGCATCTCCTACCCAAATCTTAGCTATAACATGCTTTACAGTTGACATAGCACTTCCCATCTGTTTTCTCAATTGTCTTCCCAACAATCTGAGGAACTAGGCATCTTTACCCCCATATTACAGATCGGAAAACTGAGGCTTTAAAAGGCCATGTGCTTTACAAGCTCACACAGCAGGTTGGGGACAATGTATACTCAAACTCTTGCTGGCCCTGCTGGCCAGGATGTGTCCCCTAGGGAATTTCTTACTGTCTGAGCTGTCTCCTCCCCAGAACACAAAGCACAGAGAGGACCGGGCAGCTTAAGGGATGCAGGCAAGGATGGCCTGGATCCTACAGAGGGAGAGAGCCAAGGCCTCCCTGTACGATTCTCTTCAGCCTGGGTCCTCACCTTCCTGAGCGGGCCACGGGGATGGGTCAGTGTTTTGCTTCTAGCAAGGGAAGAAGGAACTTCCAGCCCCAGAAGAAATGTAGGTGCCCTGACATGGGCCATAGAAGGTAGGCCCACACAAGAGGGATTGCACATTCAAATCCCAGCCTCACCTGTCTCCACTGCCTCAGACCCTCACAGCAGAGTGTGTCTGACCTCACCAGACCCTGACGACCCTCTGAGTTCCTACATCAACGCCAACTACATTCGGGTATGTAACCCCATCCCAATAGTCTCTACCGAGGGAGGCCCGAGTCAGTGGGGTCCATCCACTAGGCTTGTCCCTAAGTCCGTCCGGTTCCTGCCAGCCCCTGGGGAAGAGGCTGAGTGGGGGAAATGGGCCCCAGGAGCCCAACAAGTGACCCTGATGGCCTGGACGTGGCTGGTCACAGGGCTATGGTGGGGAAGAGAAGGTGTACATCGCCACTCAAGGACCCATCGTCAGCACGGTCGGCGACTTCTGGCGTATGGTGTGGCAGGAGCACACGCCCATCATCGTCATGATCACCAACATTGAGGAGATGAACGAGGTAGGCCCCTCTGGACCTTACCAGGTGTCTGCTGCTTGGTGCTCCATGCCAAGCATCTTATTTCCGTGTTAATCCTTTCAGCAATCTTGGGTGGTTGGTATGTTCACCTTGCTGCCTTGCCCAGGGAAGGAAATGTGAAGCTCAGAGAGGTTAAGTCAGTTACTCAGAGCCACACAGTCCGAGGCAGGGCCTGGAGCTGGCCTCTCCACCTCCAGCGCTCAGGATCTCAAACACACTGCTCCGCTGCCACCCAGCCTGCCAGGACTGATGCTGGCTCCTTCCATACTCGTCACAGCCCATGTAACTGAAGTCCCATGAAGATCCTTCAAACTGAGTATTACTTCCATTTTCCTAGATGAGGAAACTGAAACTCAGAAAAGGGAAATAACTTAACAAGTGAGAAGCTGAGATTTGAGCTGTCTAACTGCAAACCTTCTGCCCCGTTGTCTGTCTCCCCACTGGCCTGGGACAGGCATNACGAAGCTGGACAGAGCCCAAAACCCAGGCCCCCAGCCCCCCCACTACCTCTTGGCTCAGTCCCAGCCTCTGCAAGTTTCCAGGACAGATTAAATCAATACAGGGAGGCTCTGGAAGGCAGAGCATGATGCAGTGAGAATCTGCTGCTCTGGGATTTGACAGGTGACAAGATCGGGGTAGGGGTGAACCCTTATGGACGTGTGTGTCGTCTCATCTCAGGCTCATAAGACTTTACTCCTTTCATTGTCATATTCTCCCCTGGCATCTCCTACCC
Organism: Neotragus pygmaeus; assembly: GCA_006410875.1. NCBI lineage: Eukaryota > Metazoa > Chordata > Mammalia > Artiodactyla > Bovidae > Neotragus > Neotragus pygmaeus. Next base: position 113,293 of record SJYV01046862.1, read on the forward strand.
AAATCTTAGCTATAACATGCTTTACAGTTGACATAGCACTTCCCATCTGTTTTCTCAATTGTCTTCCCAACAATCTGAGGAACTAGGCATCTTTACCCCCATATTACAGATCGGAAAACTGAGGCTTTAAAAGGCCATGTGCTTTACAAGCTCACACAGCAGGTTGGGGACAATGTATACTCAAACTCTTGCTGGCCCTGCTGGCCAGGATGTGTCCCCTAGGGAATTTCTTACTGTCTGAGCTGTCTCCTCCCCAGAACACAAAGCACAGAGAGGACCGGGCAGCTTAAGGGATGCAGGCAAGGATGGCCTGGATCCTACAGAGGGAGAGAGCCAAGGCCTCCCTGTACCATTCTCTTCAGCCTGGGTCCTCACCTTCCTGAGCGGGCCACGGGGATGGGTCAGTGTTTTGCTTCTAGCAAGGGAAGAAGGAACTTCCAGCCCCAGAAGAAATGTAGGTGCCCTGACATGGGCCATAGAAGGTAGGCCCACACAAGAGGGATTGCACATTCAAATCCCAGCCTCACCTGTCTCCACTGCCTCAGACCCTCACAGCAGAGTGTGTCTGACCTCACCAGACCCTGACGACCCTCTGAGTTCCTACATCAACGCCAACTACATTCGGGTATGTAACCCCATCCCAATAGTCTCTACCGAGGGAGGCCCGAGTCAATGGGGTCCATCCACTAGGCTTGTCCCTAAGTCCGTCCGGTTCCTGCCAGCCCCTGGGGAAGAGGCTGAGTGGGGGAAATGGGCCCCAGGAGCCCAACAAGTGACCCTGATGGCCTGGACGTGGCTGGTCACAGGGCTATGGTGGGGAAGAGAAGGTGTACATCGCCACTCAAGGACCCATCGTCAGCACGGTCGGCGACTTCTGGCGTATGGTGTGGCAGGAGCACACGCCCATCATCGTCATGATCACCAACATCGAGGAGATGAACGAGGTAGGCCCCTCTGGACCTTACCAGGTGTCTGCTGCTTGGTGCTCCATGCCAAGCATCTTATTTCCGTGTTAATCCTTTCAGCAATCTTGGGTGGTTGGTATGTTCACCTTGCTGCCTTGCCCAGGGAAGGAAATGTGAAGCTCAGAGAGGTTAAGTCAGTTACTCAGAGCCACACAGTCCGAGGCAGGGCCTGGAGCTGGCCTCTCCACCTCCAGCGCTCAGGATCTCAAACACACTGCTCCGCTGCCACCCAGCCTGCCAGGACTGATGCTGGCTCCTTCCATACTCGTCACAGCCCATTTAACTGAAGTCCCATGAAGGTCCTTCAAACTGAGTATTACTTCCATTTTCCTAGATGAGGAAACTGAAACTCAGAAAAGGGAAATAACTTAACAAGTGAGAAGCTGAGATTTGAGCTGTCTAACTGCAAACCTTCTGCCCCGTTGTCTGTCTCCCCACTGGCCTGGGACAGGCNGTATTACTTCCATTTTCCTAGATGAGGAAACTGAAACTCAGAAAAGGGAAATAACTTAACAAGTGAGAAGCTGAGATTTGAGCTGTCTAACTGCAAACCTTCTGCCCCGTTGTCTGTCTCCCCACTGGCCTGGGACAGGCATTGGGGAGGGCGTGGTTGGGGCGCTGGGAGTATCTCAGCCTGATCTGGGCCCCTGCAGAAGTGCACCGAATATTGGCCGGAGGAGCAGGTGGTATACGATGACGTGGAGATCACCGTGCGGAAAGTCATCCACACTGAGGATTACCGGCTCCGACTCATTGCCCTCAGGGTGAGGCCTGGGGCAGGGCTGGGCTGGGCTGGGAGAAGGGGGCACTCCACAGCCGACAGGGTCCCAGAGGCCAAAACAGCTGAAATTAAGGCATGTGTCACTCCAGGCTTTTCTGATGAGCAGGGATGAGGGGACGAAGGGGTGAGTGATCTTGCAGATCAGAGGCAGGACCAAATTCTCAGTGCATTTCTTATTACTGGCATCTGTCCATCCACACTGTCCTTCATAATGTCTTCCAGCTCGGCTTCAAATGTATCCAAGGCCAAGACTGTCTGGAAGAGGGGGTTCAGCAGCTTCCATATTCTGCCTGGAAACATCCCTTCACCTGGGATGCTGGGCTTCCAACCTGTAGTACCGAATTTGTCCACTAGAGGACAGGCGCTTTTTGCTGCATTTTGGTAGCACAGGGAAGTTGTGGTTACAGGAAAAAGAGAAGAGGACATAAAAATTATGAGCAGTACAGAACAGCCCAGGAGAGTGTGGGGAGGTATTCCCCCACCCTGAAGATTGTGCTGCTTCCAGGCTCAGCATAATAGAGGAGATTGTTCCTTTGGAGCCAAGAAAATCAGTGCATTCTGCTTTTGAGAAATCTTGTGACCCCTGTTTGGGGAAAGTGGTACCACTGTAATTATCCCAAAGTCTGGAAGAGGTGACCTAGGTGCCAGGAAGCTGACATCCTATCCAGAAACAGTCAGGGAGGTCCACTGATGCTGGCAGCCACAGGGTCTGAATAGGGTGTCAAGGGCGTGAGACTTGTTCCTCTGAGCTGCCCCCTCCTGCTGGAGAAGGTGAAAAACGGCGTGTCAAGAAGTCAGCCCCTCGAGGGCAGTGCCCAGTAAGCATTTCCAGGATATAGGCTTGCTCGAGGGCATTTCAGAGGTGGAGGATAGAGGCTGTGGTAGCTGTAACAGCCAGGTAGCCCTTGGAGCAGCTTCCTTTTTCCGCTGAAAGAGAGGCTGGGGCTGCCACATCTCAATGCTGTGGGACTGGTCAGGGACCACTGGGCATTTACTTCTGTCTGTAACCTTTACAAGCACCTGCCCTGAGCCTGGTTCTGGGTTGGGTACTGGGAAAACACAGAGCTGTCCAAAGCCTGGACTGTCTCCTCAAGGAGCACCTATAAAATGGTAAGTACTGACCTAGAAATAAGTAAAAGCACAGAAGAAGGACATGTTGTCAGCTAGGGTGCTCAGGGAGGGCTTCCTGGAAGTGGCAGTGCTGAATGAGGTTCCAAAGGATAAGAATTGGCTGGGGAGCAGACATGTGGAGAGAGCATTCCAGACAAAGGGAAACTAAAAGTAAGGGCACAGAAGGTAGAACAGCTCTGTGTATAAATGTACAGGGAATGGGGAAGCAGAGGTTTGATCTGCAAACCATTTGGAGTGTGAAGGCATCAGGTACAAGTTCGCAGGAGGAGGACTTGGGCTTGGAGAGGTGGATGCTATACCATGTGTCTTGTTTGCCTGACTGAAGACTGGGGAGGGTGGGTTTGAGTTTTAGAGCAACAAGAGCTATCAGAGCATTCTAAGCAGTAGTACAGGCCTTCTGTAGACAGGCCTTCTGGACCACTGTGGATCTGGGCGGTCAGAGAGGAGGAGGGGAGGGCCCCACACAGTCGAGAGAACAAAGTGAGGGTGGTGGTGGAGACGGTAAAGAACAAAGTGAAGGCGGTGGTGGAGAGGATAGCGAAGGGGATAGCACTGGGACACTGGCTGGCGGGAACCAGGGGTGCTGGTGGGCAGGAAAGTATACTGAGGCAAGAGGAAGGGTCCCAGGGCTGTTGTGGGGGTGACTGGGCTGTCTGTGAAGGGGCAACCAGGAGACAGGAGTGAAATAGAGAAGGGGCTCTTCACCTCTCTTGGAAGATCCTGGAGTCACTAGGGCAAAACCCATGTGAAGACCAGTGCTGGACCCTGCTCATCAGTCCCTGCTGCCCAGCTGGCCTCGGGTCTCTGGCTGCTGCCACTGGGATGTACAGGGGAGATGGCAGAGGTCCAAGGTCCCACTCTCTGTGGCCTCCCTCCTGTGTTTCCTTCTCCCCTCCCATCTCCATCTCTGGGCTGGTTGCTGGGCTCAGTTCACGTGTATCTGGGGTGGGCCTCTGTCTCCTGGACAGAGTGGGACAGAAGAGCGAGGCCTGAAGCATTACTGGTTCACGTCCTGGCCCGACCAGAAGACCCCAGACCGCGCGCCCCCACTCCTGCACCTGGTGCGGGAGGTGGAGGAGGCAGCCCAGCAGGAGGGGCCCCGCTGCGCCCCCATCGTGGTGCACTGCAGGTGGGTCCTCCCAGACACCCTCTGGGGCGAGGCGGGGCTCCCGGGCAGCCCCACCCCTCACCCCGGTGCCCTGGGCCCTCAGTGCAGGGATTGGGAGGACCGGCTGCTTCATCGCCACCAGCATCTGCTGCCAGCAGCTGCGGCATGAGGGCGTGGTGGACATCCTGAAGACCACATGCCAGCTCCGTCAGGACAGGTCAGCTGANTGGTGCTCCCTGGACTCTTCCCCCGATCACCCACTCCTGGTCCCTGGAAACACAGACCTGTTGCTTTGCTCCCCAAGCCCTATTGGACACACACAGTACCCTGAGCCCCTCAGCTCAGAGAGGTCCCGCCCAGCAGCAGTGAGAACCCAAACCTCTGCACAAAGGAACAGAAAAAGTACCCCAGGACCACCACGCTCAGCCACCTGCCTGCCCAGACCCCTGCACTTGCTCCAGCCCTGGCCCCCAGCTACCCCCCCAAAGCAGTGTGCCAGCTGGCTGGGGCAGCTATGGAACCTGAGTAAGGGGTCACCCCCTGTGTGGCCCCCCCAGGGGGCCAGACATTTAAGGAACCAGTGAGTCCTGTTGGTCACATTGCTGGGGGCAAAAGAAGGAGACTGGCCAGTCTACAGCCCAGGCACCAGCTGGGTCTCCAAAGTTGTGGGTGGACACAGCCTTTGAGGGTTAGAAGGGACTGGTGACGCGAAGGTAAGGCTTCCTTCTTTCCTGAAGAAAGGGGCAGAGTCTGCTTTCTGAGCCCAGAGGGGGACAGCAGGAGCTGGGGCTGGGGAGACATCTCCAGACCCGGAGGGACCAGGTAGAGAGGTGTCATCGGATAAGGGGGCAAAGTTTAGCCCCAAACCTTCTGGCTTGGAAGAAGGCCTTGGGGTCCTCTGGAAGGGCACTGGACTGGGAGTCAAGGGGCCAGGATTCTAGTTGGAGTGACCTTGGTTATTTCTCAGATGTCAGTTTCTTATATACAAAAAATTGGGGTTTAAAAACTGCCACTGTGGCAAAGGAAAAGGCAACCCATTCCAGTATTCTTGTGGAGAATTCCATGGACAGAGGAGCCTGATTGGCTGTAGTCCATGGGGTCGCAAAGAGTTGGACATGACTAAGCGACTAACACTATGTTGTACCTAAAGATTCCCACATGCCACTCTGGTTAAAGAAAAGATGGTATGTACATCTATTCGATGGAATACTGTGTAGGTGTTAACAAGAATGCGAAAACTTCATAAACAGGGATGGAAAGATCTCCAAGGTGTACAAAGTGAAAAGAGGGCTGAATAGCTTGTATAATAGGCTACCTTATGTATTAAAAAAAAGGGGGGGGGATGAAGACAAAAACATATTCAAATTTGTAGGAAAGAGCTCCAGAAGCAGCATAAAGACCACAAGTGGCTACCTGTTGTGGAAGGCTGGGAGATAGAGGGCCTTGGGAGCAGGAGGGAGCCTCTTGACATAGATGTTTCTATTGTTTTGTTTTTTAACCATGTGATTGAATTACCAACTCAAAAATTACGAGAAATACAGACTCAACCTCCATCTTTTTCATATCGGAAAGGAAAGCAGAGCTATAGGAATGTGCTGTCATTTGTCTTAGCATTCCCCCAATGCCAGGGCTCCCCAGGGCCCAGCAAGAAGATCCAGTTTCCTTTCAAAGCTGGCTCCAGTATGGTTTAGTCAGGAAGTTCCTTCTCAGGTCTGACTTCATTCCCTCCTGATGAAGCCTCCAGCACTGCCCCACCCCACCAGTTCCATGTAGCTATCAAAAGGTATCCTCAGCTCCCTCTGGGCCTTGCTGGGTTCACTGAGTAAGTCTAAACCTTATCTTCTCCCCCTCCGAGTATCTGGAATGGTTTGGGGTTACTCAGTGAGAGGCCCATTGGTCCCTGTAGCCAATCAGGGAAAAGGAGATACCAAGGGAAGAGAAGAGAGGCCAGAGGGAAGAGGCTTGCCACTCAGCCTCTCCTCATCCTCCCTGTAAACAGTCATCTCTCTCTGTGTTCACCTGTTCTGTCCCTTCCCCTACGCCACTGTGCGTGCGCGCGCACACACACACACACACACACACAAATCTCTGAGTCTCCCTCCTGCTCCCTTCCTTGTCCTTCACAGCCTCATCCCCTTCCTGGCCCTCCCAGGTGACTGCCCACGCCTTGTCACCATGACAACCATTCACCACAAGCAGATACTTCAGGAGCACGTGTCCATGGAGTTCTCCAGCTCTACCACCCACATGCAGACCTTCTCCTAGACAACCAAGATCGTGGGAGGCAAATAGAGTGGGATGGCTTGTAAGGGGGCAGAATTAGGTAGAGGCAGCCTTTCTTCCTCCCATCTTTGTGACCAAGGGGCCCCTCAAAAGCCCGAGATACCACCAACAACCCCCCCCCAACCTGTGCTTCTAATCTGTGATTTGATAACCCAGCAGGATGCTTGCCCACAAATGCTATCTCCAGGAAAACAGCTTAGGAAAAATCAATCACATGGATATGTGTAAGTGATTGAACTCTTAATTGCTGGAGATCAAAGCCATAGGCAAATGCACAAATTTCTGATGGTAGAATTTCAGGCATGGAGGAAGTTAGGGATGTAGCCGCCTTATCTACTTAAGAATAATGCTGGCCCTGCTCCACTTAAGAGAGAGAAGACTTGGGCTGCCAGTGGAGAAAGGATGAATACATAAACAAGTGACTTGAGCTTCCAGGTGTTCAGACTTGGGGACCAGACTTAAGGGAGGGCAGAGCCAAGGGAAAGCTGAGAAATGGTCTCAGAACAGAACAGATTATTTTAGCCATGTCTCTAGAGGAAAGTGATTCAAAGATGACAAGGGACCAGGATATCGAATACCTGTCCTCCCAGTCATCCTTCCTTCAGTCAGTCCTCTGTGCACAGAGGTCAAGACCAGATAAGCAGCAAGTCTCCCTGGCCAAGTGAGGCACGTGTGCATGCGTGCTTAGTCATTTCAATCGTGTCTGACTCTCTGCGACCCCATCGACCATGGCCAGCCAGGCTCCTCTGTCCATGGGATTCTCCAGGCAAGAGTACTGGAGTGTGTTGCCATTTCCTTCTCCAAGTGAGGCATAGCAAGTGGAACAGCTGGGACTCAAGACCAGAAGCTTCAAACTCAAGTGACTATAATTTGTGATTCTCAGCTCTGATGGCACACCAGAACCACCTTAGTGTACAGGTGGGAGAAGGGAGTAAAAAAATCAGTGACATGTGAGTCTTACCTCAGACTGTTAAATCTGATAGTGTTTTTAAGATCTCCAGGGACCCTGATTTGCAGCCATACTTGAAAACCACTGTCAGATAGCGTCCAGCAGGGAACATAAATGCAAAAAAAAAAGTCTGAGGTGAATTGCCCAGAATGTAGCTCATCGAAAGGGACAGCCCCTCTTCACTTCCCACTGATTGTTGCCATGTAGGAATATGCATCCAGCGTTAAGGATCCAGAAATTAGAATTTTTATGTGAAATCTCTCAATTTTTAGATATAGGGCTCCTTTTTGTTTAAATATTCAAGAAAAGGAAAGTGAAGTCGCTCGGTCGTGTCCGACTCTTTGCCATCCTGTGGACTGTAGCCTACCAGGCTCCTCCATCCATGGGATTCTGCCAGCAAGAATACTGGAGTGGATTGCCATTTCCTTCGCCAGGGGATCTTCCTGACCCAGGGATCGAACCTGGGTCTCCCGCATTGCAGGCAGATGCTTTACCCCCAGAGCCGCCGGGAAAGCCCATTTAAACATTGGAAAAGTCAATAAAAAACATCAGTAGAGCGGCTGCAGCCTGTGGACCTCTGGTCACTGGGGGACCAGAACTTCCAGGAGAGGAACCCAAAGAGACCCATAAAATCTAAAAAAGAAATCTCCTTCTAAAAAAAAGGACGGGGCTGGGGCGGGGGGGCGTTGCTGAGGGAGAAGTAGAACGAAAGACATTGACCCCGTAAAGATTGTAAAGATTGATCCCTGAGGGATGGATGAGGCTTCCGCTCCCCTAGTGGCTGGTATTTGCCATAACACTATGACCCACCGACTCTAAGGTCCTCCTTTCTTGGCCAAAGCGTTTCCTGTTCTCACTGACCTAAAATGCTCCCCTGTCCCCTCGAGAAGAGGTCCCAGGCTAAGCTCTGCCTGGAGCCCATTCTGACCTCTCTAGCCTGTCAGCACAGAGGAAGTGGTGAGGAGGAAGTTCTCCAGCTCCACAGAGTTCTTCAGCTTGGTGACCCAAAGTTCAAACATCTCTGCTGGCGAAAATGTCCCGGAGTTCATGGAGAAGCCTCAGCCGGTCGCCTCACCTGAGGGTGCGTCCCTCCCAGAGTCTCCCCAAGGCCCCAGGTGCTTCTGTTTCTATCCCGGTGCCCCAGCCCCTCGCTGCTGCTTCCACCCTCGCCATCGTCCCAATACACAATCACTGGCGGAGACAGGCCAAGGGGTCTCTCCCCAGCCCAGAGCTGGGAGCAGGTAGAGGGGCAGCTTCCAGGCTAAGGGGCAAAAATAGGTGCCCACTGCAGGCGATAAAGCCATGTTCCGAGTCCGGGCGCAAGGGAACCCCAAACCCAATGTCTCCTGGGAGAGAGAGAATGGCATGCCCATCAAGGACTCTGCCAAGATCTTCTACAACAGCATGAACAAGGAGCATGTGTTGAAGGTGCCAGGGCCAGTGACCCCTAAGGCCAGAGGCCAAGACTCTGGGATGAGCCCCAGGTCCTCTCACAGCCAAGAGATCCACAATGGAGACCCAAGAGCTGGGAGATGAGAAAAGGGGCTCTCAATGCCCTAGAGGAGGAGCAGGATAAGAAAGGCTGAGTCAGGAGCTAGGGCGTCCTTGCCAGAGTGAGCAGGGGGCCAAAATTAGGGGCAGGGCAAGGCAGAGCTAGGGCAATGCCAGAACAAGGAGGGAGCAGGACAAAATGGAAAAGAGGGAGGTTCCAGCAGATGAATGAGCCCCAAAGGAACGTGAGACCAAAGCTATGCGCATGGCTAGAAGGGAATGAGACCAAGGGACCTCAACCAGGCTGAGGTGAGGTGGGATCTGCACGAAGGGAAGGCCTAGTCACAGAGTGGAGGTGAGGGTGAGGATTCCTGGGCTCTTCAGGGGAACATTCCAGAAGAGCAATGCCAAGGGCCGATCATCCTAACGTCTAAGCATCTTCTGCAGCCTCTGGGTCCAAACCCTTTGAGGAAAGAGCGGGATGGGTCCCTGGGGGACCTAGGTCTATAATTCCTTCTGTTCCTGGATCTGCCCTGACTTCCCACTGTGAAAGGACAGAGCCTCCCCTCTCCCCACCCATGCCAGTTGCTTCCTTCCCCTCCCAAAGACCCATCATTGGGCCTTAGCACCCCCCACAATACACACAAGCTGCCCCAGAGCCTGCTACTGGCCAGCCACTCCTTACACAAGCTCATTCAGTCAGCAAGACCTTTTAGGAAATCCACTGGTACCTAAGCTCCTTTCTACAGGTGCCAAGACAGCCTTGTTCACCCCCATTTCCTCAGGGCTCAACCCAATACCTGACACAGAGGAGTAAGTCTGTATTAAATAAAGGAGCACTCAGCCCAGTGCCAGAAACTGCAGATAAAGTTGCAACTCAGAGGAAGTCCTTGTCCTCCAGGAGCTCACAGCCAAAGGGGAGAATCCAATATGGAATCAGGCTTCAAACAGACACACTCACACTGAGTGCTCCCTGGCACCTTCCAATCATAGAGACAGCTCAGTCTTCCACACATACATCCAGCACTCAGCTCCTCCCTCTCCTCCCAAAACACCCTGTCTCCCTGTGGTTCCCTCCCCGACCCCCTACTAACGGCCTGACTGATCCAGCTGGAGTCACTGATCTCGGACGATTCTGACAATTACAAGTGCATTGCAAGCAATGACCATGCAGATGCCATCTACACCGTGTCCTTGCTGGTGGCTGAGGGTGAGCCAGTCCAATCCTCCTGGCCTTTCCTCTTGGGGACCAAACTCCTCCTGTCTGACCCTGTCCCTTTCTCTGTCCTCCGGTCAATAAAAATTGGATTTCAAAAAGATGTTGAAGAAGTGAGACTGGGAGGCTCATCTTTCCAGGGTGTGGTCCCCTCACCCTCCAGGCTTTTCAGCAGGGCCCTGAGTTAATGGCCCAGGCTCCAATAATCCATGGTGTAGGGAGGGGCATCTCAAGGTTGGGAGAGCCTCCCTCTGTCTTCAGAGAAAGGGACTAAATCCAGGCTTGTCTTCCTTCCTTCCTTCCTTCCAGTGGACCCCCTGCTCCCAAGAAGAAGCAGAAGGTGACAGGTGAGAAAGAGATGCTGTAGACTTTTTCCAAGGTGCCCAAGAAGGACTTTGAGAAGGTCTGCATGGAGTATGGTTTCACCAACTTCCGGGGGCTGCTCAAGAAGTTCAAAGGGATGAAGAAAGTGGAGGTAGAGGTCAGTGGCCACCAGGGGGAAGGGGGGCTGCAGGCCAGGGGCTGGGCCTTACCAAAAGTGCTAGTGCCTTTGGGACTCCTGGAGGCAAGGTCTCCCCACCCTGCCCATGCCTAGTCAAGGGCATTCTCTACTGCCAGGGTAGTGAGGAACTGAGGTCATCTTCCTTCCACCTCTTTTCACTTGACTGCTCCCTGATATCTTTGCATCGACTTTGGAATCTGACAGACCTGGGTTCAAAGTCCAGTTCTACTGCATTATTAACTGAGTGAACTTGGGAGGTCTCTCCAAACCTGTTTCTTTATCTGCAAAATGAAAATTACTTTTGCCCTGTTCATTTGTTTTTATATTGTTGTTCTCACTCATTCACTCAATGAACTTGTCATTGTGAAACATCTGCACCAGAATTAGAGGTCCTATACACAAGGGGACCTCTGTACTCAGTAACTGTTCCTTGAATGGTGTTCCTTTTTCTTCCCTTATCATTTCCCCTTCGATCTTCAAGTTGTTCCTTGTGGAGGGAGGGGAATGCAGCCATCTAATTAATCAGCCTAGTCATTTGTCCCTGGAAGCTCAGAGGGTTTCTCCAGGCCTGGGGACACAGACTGGGCAGATTCAAGATGCCTCTGACACCTGCCTGTTTGTTATCACACTCCCTCGGGCCATCTGAATTCTGAAACCCCTGGAAGACAGAACAGCCAAGGTGGACACCATGCTGATCTCTGCCTGCATCATGGAGCTGAAGGACCCTGAAGTCAAAATGCCGTGGGTCAAGGTGGGGAGAGCACCCAGGGAGGGATATGATTGGAATATCGTTTCTCTTCACCACTTTCCTTCCATGACCCTCTCATTATGCATAAGCCCTGGCCTCTTCTCCATCCCAGCAAAACAATGCCATCTGGCATGGCTGAAATGGGCTGGAAGCTGGGCTTTATTCTTAGGTGTTCCACTGGTTTGCTGTTTGATTTGAGACAGTTACTCTCCTTTCTCTGTGCCTCAGCCTACCCATCTGAAAGTGCTGAATTAGACAGTTCTGAAGATTACTGATGATCTGGACCTCTAAGAGAAAGCATCTAGTGAACTCATGCATATTAAGAGTTCAGGCTTTGGGGGAGGCAGGGACCCTGGATCCCACCAAGCCAGATAATGAAGCTAGAAAAATGTTAGGGGCCTCTGACTGTGTTTGAGAGCCTTAGAAAGGTAGATATGGCTCCTTTCAGCTCAGGCTGGCCTTATGGAATGGAATAGAAATCTCCTCTTAAATCCATTCATCAGTTTTTCTACCTAGTCCATGAGGCAGGATAAGGAGCCACTGAGGATTCAGTACTTCCTGGGGAAGTATGATGTGAAGCAGATGGGCACCGAGTACGTGCTGCCCATTACCAATGAACATGAGCGATGCGGGCGACTACAGCCTGGCTGTGGCCAACAGGCAGATGAATGCAGAGCTCATGGTGCTAGGCACGAGTGTGGGCACCAGGGGCCACAAGGAGCACATGGTCAGGATCAGGGCAAAAGAAGAACCAAGGCTGGGGTCCATGGGGATATGGCAGGAAGGACTACAGAGCTAGCACAGACTTCAGGGGGTTGGGCGTTAACAGAGGAGAGAAATGTGGGGTCTGTGGATACAACTATGAGATAAAGTGCCGTGGGGCAATGTAGCACAGTGGTTAAGAGTACAGCCTCTGGAGTTGAACTACTGGAGTTCAAATCCTACCTTCTGTCACTTATGAGCTGTATATTTGGAACAAGTGATTCAACTTCTCTTTGCCTCAGTTTTCCCATCTGTAAAAGGGAGATAATAGAGTCTTCCTGTATGAGGACTGGATGCCTTAATAGTGCCTGGCACATAGATACATATTCTTTCTAAAATTGCTGTTAATGTTATTGGGAAGGAGATCATACAGACGTCATGGGAGGGGATTCCCATGATTCACAAGCAGAACAAAAGGGAGTATGTTTTCCCCAGCCGTGGGCTACAAGAGGCTAATGACACCTGAGTCTTTACACCGCCTTCACCATCCTACCCCTCAGGAGGGACCAGGGATCAGCCCAAGGACTGCCCTTCCTACTCTTTGCTGCAGATAAGTCACTGAAGTTCTTGGGAGAGATGAAGCCGGTGAAGGTGACAGAGTGCCAGACAGCTGTGTTTGAGATCCTCCTCTCTAGGAAAGTGCCCAACTTTGTGTGGAAGTTCAATGGAAAGGAGCTGAAGAGGGATGAAAAGTATGAAATCACAGCATCTGAGGATGGTCTGACCCACATGTATAAGATTCAGGATGCCAGACTCAGTGATGGTGGTGTGTTCTCTGCCAAGGCAGGAGACCTGGTTCAGGAGACCCAGCTCACTACTGACCATGAGTGTTTGGGGCAGAGCTTGAGTGCTGGGCTTCATCCCACAGCAACCTCGATGTGGGCATTCATCCCTCCCTCCATCCATCCATCCATCCATGTATCTATCCGTCTCTTCCTTGCAAGGTCCTTTGATGGATATTAGAAAAATAGAGAGTTCTCCTCTCTGCTAACTCCTAGTCTGGTGGGAGATGTAGGTGTGGAAATGGAATTAGAAAAAAAAATTCTTAAGCAAGGAATCAAGACACACTAAGATCTTACTATCAGCTGGGAGATCACAAGCCAAGAAATTATTAGCCTCTGTGGCTCTAGTGTCATATGTTACAGCACATATCATATATTACATACATTCTTATAGCTAGCTTGGAGAGTTACACATGATGGTGAGTCACACATGTGAACCACTCTTGACACATGTGACATGGAATAATCATTGCTGTGATGGAGGGAGACACAGAAGCTGTGGGAACCCAGAGAAGAGATACCACCTTGCAATGTCAGAAGGGATGTGATAAGATGATGGCAAAGCTTTACCAAGAAAAATGAAAAGGCATTCAGTTTTCAGAGAAGGGGCAAGAGAAGAGAACATTTTCAGCGTGTATAAAGGTCCAGACACCAGAGAGACAATGCATTTATGGTAAGAGGGCCAAGGGGGCATTAGAGATATTGACTGCAGTCCTGTGAGGAGGTAAAAGCTGTTGCCCTGTTTTACGTATGAGCAAACAAACAGACTTAGGAAGTGAATACACTGCACAGAGTCAGCTAGCAAATAAGCAGAGCTGGGAATTTCCCTGTCAGGTACTTCTGTGAGTCGGGTACACACTTCATTCACAGGGCCCTGTAGTTTCTGGGGTCAAAAAGAGGACCACAGCAGCATCTAGCTGCAGGAAAGCATCATAGGAGGTTGGGAGCAGAAGCAACTGTTTGTTTGTCTGTCCATAGGCATCCCTATTAAATTTGTAAGCACCCTCAAGAATGTGCGTGCGACAGAGAGGAGCCGTGCCTGCCTTGAGTGTGAGCTGACATCCAAGGATGTGGCCTTGTACTGGAAGAAGGATGGGCAGCCGCTGGCGCGAAGCTCCAACTACAGCATGAACCCTGAGGGCAAGCGAGCAGGGCTGTTCCCTGAGGATGCACAGCTCTCTGACGGTGGCAGGTAGACTGAGGTGGCTTTGCAGGATGGGGGCCTCACTGAATACCACAGCACGGCTCTGGTCACCATGGAAGGCACACACCCACTTTGTCAGTCCCCACTGACTGACCCTCCGCTTCCCTACTGTGGGGTGAACACCAGTCCCCCGTGACATCAGCCCTCCTCCAGGTCTTGATCTATTTCTGCCTCCCGACTCTAACCAACCCCATCTCCCAAATTCTGACCGTTTCTACCTCCTAGACCCTGATCATCCTTCATCTTTTAAACTCTATCTGAAATCCCTTGACTTCAACCATCCTTTACTTCGAGATTCTGACCACCCCCAGCAGATCTGATCATCCCACACCCCTTGACCCTGACCAGGCCCTACTCACTATCCCTGGCCATTTCTCACTGACCCTGGCCACCCTCGACTCCTAATAAACCCTGGGCATCCCACCGACCAGCATAACCACAACTCAACATTCCAGCTCCACTAACCATCTGCATCCCACCATCTAGTCTTCTTCACCTGAGCAGCCTGAGTTCCCACTGACCATATGCTCTGATGATCAGCCCCACACTAGCCATCTCCCAGAATTCCTGGTTACCATTTCCCAATGCCACTGACTTTCCCCCAAACCCCACCTACCGGCTCTAATCCCCCCACTGAACCCTTACCCACGTGCCCATTTTTAAACATCCTGCTGACTTTGATAGATGCCACCAGCCCTTTTCCCGTAACGTAAGTCCCTTCCACAGCATACCCTAACCCAGCCCCGCCCGGTTCTCTCCAGAACGCCTGGCCACCATCAAAAGCGCAATGTCCAACGTGCACGAGGCCACCGGGAGCCCAGCTGAGCTGTGCTTAGTGCGATGAGAAGGTGGAAGGCGTGCGACTGGAGGATGGCAAGGAGGTCCAAGGCAGGAGCCAGGAAAGGGAGTGAAGGACGAAGGGACCGACCAGGCGCACATTCACACCCAGGACTACCCCCGCAGATTTGCCTGGTGTGCGGATCCTGAAGCAAGCTTATCTTCCTCAGTATGGGGCCCAAGCTCGAGGGCAAGCACACCTTCAGGGTCAAGAGTGCAGAGAGGGAAGCCTCGGTGTTCGTCGCAGGTAAGGTCGTTGCCAGCTGTAGACAAAGCGAGACCACTCCTGGCCCGCCCACCTAC
>SJYV01046862.1:128431-250018 GCA_006410875.1 Neotragus pygmaeus
GTTGGTGGTGGTGATCAGACACATGTACACCCGTGGCTGATTCATGTCAATGTATGGCAAAACCCATCACAATATTGTAAAGTAATCAGCCTCCATTAAAATAAATTAATTGGGGGGGGGAGGGCGGAAATGCCAGTCAACACCCCGGTCCGGAAGCTGGTGGCCGGAAAGAAGTCTAGGATGCCCAGGTCTGGAGAAGCGCAAAAGCCCGCGGACCTGGGTTTAGGTCTTGGAACCAGCAGTGGCATGGGGGTGGGAGAGTGACGAAGGGAGAACTTCAGGAAACACTATCAAGTCGGGGCCCTAGAGCTGACGGTGCGTGGGAATCTAACCCAGGTCATCAGGGTTTCGTGAGCTGGGTCTTCGGAGCTCTAGGTGGGAGCGCGGTTGGTGGGGACCTTGGGGTGCGCTCACCGCTCGCCACGTCCTCCCCACCATCCCCCCACAGTCGAGGACCTGAGCATCACACTGAAGCCATACCGGCAGAAGGACTGGCGCCACGTGCTGCGCGGCCAGGACTGCACCGTGACCCGCGCCTTCCTGGGGAACCCGCGGCCCACAATCACCCTCTACAAGGGCCACGTCAACATCACAGCCAACTCAAGGTTCTGGTACAACTCCACTAGCAGCGTGTGCACCATCGTCATCCCCACCTGCACGCTCAAGGACAGCGGCGAGTACTGAGTACTGCGTGCTGGTGGAGAACAAGCTGGGCAAGGACTGCAGCGACTGCAAGCTCACCGTCTACAGTGAGGGTGCCGAGCCTGCCTCCTGCAGGCCTGGAGGTGGTGGGTGCCCCAGGCTGAGTCCTACCGGGGATGGAAGCGCAAAATGGCAGTCTTGTGGGAGGTCGGTAGATTATTTTCCTATGGCTGAGACTGCCATGGGGTGGTGTAAACATTCTCTGCTGCTGCTAAGTCGCTTCAGTCATGTCCTACTCTGTGCGACCCCACAGACGGCAGCCCATTTGGCTCCGTCATCCCTGGGATTCTCCAGGCAAGAACACTGGAGTGGGTTGCCATTTCCTTCTCCAATGCATGAAAGTGAAAAGTGAAAGTGAAGTCGCTCAGTCGTGTCTGACTCAGCGACCCTGTGGACTGCAGCCTACCAGGCTCCTCCATCCTTGGGAGTTTCCAGGCAAGAGTACTGGAATGGGATGCCATTGCCTTCTCCAAACATTCTCTAACTGACCAAAGTTCGACCCACTCTGCCATCTTCTCCATATCATTTATGTATCTGGCCCCTGCAGATTTGGGAGGTGGCAAAAAAAAAAGTCTGTAGTTTGCAACCCTTCAGTTCAGTTCAGTGGCTCAGTTGTGTCTGACTCTTTGCGAACCCATGGACTGCAACACGCCAGGCTTCCCTGTACATCACCAACTTCCCGAGCTTGCACAAACTCATTGTCCGTCGGGTCGGTGATGCCATCCAACCATCTCAGGCTCTGTGGTTCCCTTCTCCTCCTGCCTTTAATCTTTCCCAGCATCGGGGTAGTTTGCAACCTTCGGTGGGCCCAAACGTGCATTTGAAAAAAAAAACAGTAGTGATCAGGTCTAAACCAGACTTGACAAGCACAATCTCTCTGGTAGGGTTCTAAAAGGAATCTTTTATATTGACAAAAATTTCAATATATTTTGATGTGCAACCAAGACAAAACTGTACTGGTCCAGGATAAGGATAGGCAGGAGGCGCTAAAGGGAATAAAGGCTTCCCCCCAGGTGGCGCTAGTGGTAAAGAACCTGTCTGCCACTGGAGGAGAGGAGGGTTCCATCCCTGGCTTGGGAAGATCCCCTGGAGGAGGGCATGGCAACCCATTCCAGTATTCTAGCTTGGAGAATCCCATGGACAGAGGAGCCTGGTGGGCTACAGTCCTTGGCATTGCAAAGTCAGACATGACTGAAGCACACGAGGGAGACCCTGTTTCTGCTCGTGTGTGCACAGGTAGGGGAAATGTTTTGTTTCTTCCTACACATTCTACTGTCTTCACAGCTAGACAGCTAGTTGCATGAACTCTCTAAATGCAAAGATGACCTATCCTGCTCTTCCCCCTTTAAGTCTCCTAGCTTTGTCATGATCCTTTAAACTCACCCCCCACCACCTACCTCTCCAGCCTCCTCCTCTGCCACTCTCTGAAGTTTCCATGGCATGTATTGTTGTCCACCGTCTCCATGGTTACAGACTGTAACCATCCTGTTACAGATGTCTTTCTCTGGGGAAAGGACCATGTCCTGTTGCTCTGTCTCTCAAGTACTCAGCTAAGTGCCTGGCACGGAGATGATGCCTCCACAGTGGCTGCTGAACTGTGTAACAGAACTAGGCCAGGGAAGGCACCATGGGAGACATCCAGCTCTCATTCCACAGCTAGAGAGATCCCTGACAACTTAATTCTAGTTGTAAGCACATGGGCACAAGGCCCTGCCTCTAACACTAATCAGCCATGTGACCTTGGCAAGCCACTCTAAGCTTGTTTTCTCATCTACTTCTTAAGGCTGTTATGAGGATTAAATGAGATAGTGCACAGAAGTGCCTGGCCCTATGCGTGGCATACATTAAATGAATAACTGGCAGCTCTTGGCCCCACACACTCGGCTGACCTTGGCAGACTGCAGCTGGGAAGGACTGAGGATCCTAGGCAGGGTCCAGCCCCTGGTTTCTGCATAGTGACTCAAAGTCCAGGAGTTTGGAGGTTCCCTTGTCCCTAGGATCATTCACATGGACAAATACTTTCTTTGCTCTTTCAGACAAAGATGACAAGTCAGTTCTAGCATCTGTCACTGAGAGTCTGCTGAAGAAATCAAAGTACCTTATGTGAGCTCCAGCCCAGCCCAGGCATCAGGAGGATGTTGTGATGTGGGGCTTCTTGGCCTGTCCTCTGTGTGGTCCCAGGGCAGGAGGCCCTGTATGCTCTGTGGTCTTTGTCAACATAAACATTCACTGAAGGGATAGGACAATACACTGAGTGAGTGTGCCTTTGTGTTTATTCCTGACCATGGTGTGCACCAGGGACCAATGGGACTTGGGAGTGGGATGGGGATACTCAGAAGCCCAACCCCCGGGAGCCTGCTCCAAACCCATCCACATGGGGAGTGACCAGCCCCCTTTGGCTGGGCCTTGCCCTGCCCTCCCTCCTCCACAGCTTCACTGTACCTTGCCCCCCTCTCAGGGCTTAGTGGGGAAGTTTGCAACTTCCTCCCCAGCCTGCCCTTCCAATTTCTTTACTACAAGTAGGTATGTCTTCAGTTCCGGGATTTAAATGGATCAAGACCTTGTCTTTTTAGTGTCCAGGGTTCCTACTATCTGGGCATCCCAGGTGGCTGAGTGGTGAAGAATTCACTTGCCGATACAGGAGACAGGTTCGATCCCTGGGTCAAGAAGATCCTCTGGAAAAGGAAATGGCAACCCACTCCAGTATTCTTGCCTGGAAAATCCCATGGACAGAGGAGCATTGTGTGTTACCGTCCAGGGGGACACAACTCAGCGACTGAGCACACACTCATGCATATTCCTACTCTTTGAGAATCTGAAAGCTAGAAGGGATTGGTCATCCACCTATGTCTGACAGCAGCAAACTCTTCCTTAAAAAAAATTTAACATACTGGACTTGAAACAAGGATAGAGGTCTTTGAACTTCCCTCCTCTACTTTATTCTTTTGCTAGTTCCCACCAGCAGGGCTTCCCTGGTGGTTCAGCTGGTAAAGAATTGGCCAGCAATGTGGGAGAACCTGAGTTTGATCCCTGGGTTGGGAAGATCCCCTGGAGAAGAGAAAGGCTACCCACTCCAGCATTTTGGCCTGTAGAATTCCATGGATTGTATAGTCCATGGAGTCGCAAAGAGTCAGATGCAACTGAGTGACTTTCACTTTCAGCTCCCAACACTAATCTCTGTACAGATGCTAGTTTGAAAATTACTGATTCATCCAATACCCATACAGGGCTTGAGTCTACCACATCCCCACAACTGTACAACCCTTCTACTGATGGAGTATTCATTACCATCCATGACTTCCCTTTTTACTCTGGGTCAGGGAGCTGCCCATTAAGATGAAAATGCCCCTGGAGTCAGGTGACATGTTATTCTGCCAGGGCTTCACATCTAAAGCATGAATCATACAATCTAATCTCATTCCTCATAGCTGTTCAGCTGAGCCCAGACTCCAGGGAGGAGGAGAAGCATGAAGGGAATCTAGATTATTCTGGAGCAGGTAGCAAGTCTGGGCTGGGGAGGGGTGGAGGTGGGTAGCAGTAGAGGACACCAAGTAATGAGATGCGGGGCACCTGTGCATAGGGGAGGCATTAAGGACAGGTTTGGATGGTGGCAATTACTACCCATCCCCCATCCTCCTGAACTACATCCTCACCCACACGTGACCAGAAAGAGACCTACTCCAACCAGCACAGTGTCACCAGAGCCAGGGAGCCGGCCTGATGCCAACATGCACTGGACAGGACTGTGACCCTTGCTGTGAGGACATCCAGGGCCCCTGGTGCCATGCCCCCACCCCACCTTTCCAGGACAGACACGTGCCACACATGCAGACAAGCAGGGTAGCCAGTGACTCTTTTTTTTTTTTTTTTTAATTTTTTTCTCACATGAGCAACAGGATGGAGTAGTCCCATCCTTGCTCCCCTTGCATTGAATGTGCCTTGGGTCTTACGACCCTAGAGTGTCATTGGAGCCCCTTCCTCTTGCTCCCAGTGCAGGAGGGGCAAGGAGGAAAGAACTGAGAGTGGGTGTGTATGTGGGGGTGCCAAGCTCTCTGAGCCAGGCTCAGCAACCCCTCAGCAGCTCCCTGAGGCCCTCTCCCTGTAAGACTTTGACACACAGCAGGTCAGAGACAGCTGGCAGAGTAAGACATAGGTAGGCTGGGAGACAGACCATACAAACAAGACACACACACTCACACACACACACACACACACACACACACACACACACACACACAGAGGCTGGCCCCTTCCTTTGGCATGGTTCACCCTAGCCCTGGGGATAGGGTCTGAGGGTAGTGATGTGGGGCCTGAGCTCTGGGATGCCCTTTGAGAGATGGGACCAACTTGAATCCTTGGTACGCAGAACTCCCGAGGCCAAAGTAGTCGCCAATCTTGCCTACCTAGACAGACACCCCTCCACCTTCCCACCCAACACAGACATTAAGATTGTTCAAGTAACAAGGATAGATGCAGGAAAGGGAGACTCCACCCTCATCCAGTCTTTCCACCTAGGGGCCTGTGAAAGGGGCTTCAAGCCCTGGGCACCTCAGCACAGACTCTTCCTCTCCTCACTCAACTCTGTGTAAATCAGAAAGAGTGGAAGTGGGTGAGTCAGACTCTTCCATCTAGTAGAAGTGGGGGAGGTCAAGAGGCTGAGCACCACAGCCCTCCAGAGGGGCTCTGACAGTCTGGATGGGGTAGAGGTGGGAAGATCCTGGCTCTGGCAAGGAGTATTAGGCTGGCTTTTTTTTTTAGTTCTCAGCATGGTCCTGGACCACTAGCTTTGCTAGAAGAATCTTTTTTCTGCTTATACCTCAAACTTGCACATTTCACAGGTGGTACCTGCTGCCCCAGGTTGCTACTGTGGTCATCTCAATCCAGCTCTGGCAGACTCCCAGGTTCTGGACTCCAGTCCCAGGAGAAGAGAGAGGTGACCAGAACCTGCCCCTCATTTGGCCTTGCTCAGTCGGTAGTCCTCCACTGGCTCCCGGCTCTCAACAGCTGACAGGGCGATGAGCATCTGGGCGGCGTAGTAGGTGGACATGATGAATGCCCGCGAGTAGGGCACAGGGAAGCAGAACTTTTCGAGGGCAATGGTCAGGTCTGAGACAATAAATAGCAGTGCACCACTGCCCGCCGCTAGCTCAGTCCAGCGCCAGGCTGCCCCGACCAGCTGTAGCCCCGCCATTGCTCGCCAGCCCATGAAGCCGATAAGGGCCACATAGACCCCCACCAGGTAGGTGAAGGCACCCGTGAGGTTTGGGTAGAGGAAGGCATAGCACAGGCCTGACAATACTGCCATCAGCAGACCTGTCCGAAGAGCCAATGGCCGCATGCCAAAGGCCGAGGCGTAGAGCATGTGGGTCACAGCAAACATCAGCAGACCTGGGAGTGAGAGGAGATGATGGGATGTTGAAGGCAAGCTCAGGTGAGAAACGAGTAACAGGAGGTGGGGGTAGGAGTGGAGTGCTTGGGATAACCCAGGAGCTCTTTCGGAGGAGTAACAGGGATGGGAAGAAATCCACGAAGGCAAAGATACCTCCAAACTCTCCTGTGGTACTCCAGAACAGATCACCGAATCACTGGCAAGGTCGTGTGCCAACAGGGGCCCCAACAGTCTTTGGCCTCAGAACCCCTTTAATTCCCCATGTTCTTGTTTTAAAAAAATTCTCTTTCCTAAATCCTTGGCCCCTCCCCAGGGTCCTCTAGCCCAAGATTCCTCCCAGGTGGTGACTGTGATGACTGACCGTGGACAAAGTAACCCTGGTCCTGCCAGATGAGGAAGGCGTCGCCTATGGTGGAGAAGACAAGCCCCACGAAGATGCGGATGGCACTGGGGTGGGTCAGCAGGAATCCCAGGCCGTGGGCCAGGAGGAAGAGCCAGAGGCAGAAGATTGGGAGGCACTTGATGAGGGCGCTGACCCACGATGGGCTGGACGAGGGCAGCCAGAGCACAAAATACACACAGGTAGCCTTGAAGAAGGGCACCAGCTTGGGTCCCTCACTCTTTACCTGAAAGACATGGGACAAAGGCAGCATTTAGAGCATGGGAGCCCAGAGCAGGGCTCAGAGCAGGACCCTCAGCCCAGGCATTCACCCCAAAGACAGGCCCACCTCCAAAGCAGGGAGGACTGACACAAACCCAGTTTGACCTGCCCCAAGCGGCCAGTGTGAAAGAGCCCATCGTCCTTAACTTGAGGCTTAAATAATTAGGGAGACAAAGGGCCCCATTGAGCCTGCTACTCACGTCCCATTCTTGGCCCTGGGGCAGGACCAAAATAGTCACTGAGCAGAAAGCAGACTTTGGGATAGTGTCCCATTCTGCAGTCCAAGGCTTCTCCCTTTCTGCCCCTTCTTTCTCCCCCTACAAAGCCCCCTCAGCCTCTCTCTAGCAGCATCAATCCCCAGCTGTCTGGAATAGAGTGGAGTCAGCAGCAAACCACAGAGATGCCACAGCTGGCCAACTCGTGATCCTCAGCAGTGAGGCCAGGACATGGCCCCAGCAACACCAGGTGAGTGTCAGGAATGCGTGAGAATGAGCACTGTCAACCATCTCAGCTCCCACTGGCTCTCTTCTCAGCCAGTCTACAACTCAGCCTCCACTTTAGTTGCCCTAGCCTAAAGGTACCATCAGGGACAAGGAGAGGAGACAGGGATACTGCCTAGAGAAATGCACCCATGAGTGGGGAGCAAGAAAACTGTCCCTGAAATACCAGCAATCTCAGGGGTTGGGGGTTGGAGAGGGTGTCAGTCATTCTCATCTCCCAGAAAACAAGAGCAACTTCAGGCACATAAGAAAGAAAGGCAGGACGGGGAGGCAGGGTTCTCTCACCAGCTTTTGATCTGAAGCCAGCAGTCAGGCTGGGAGGAGATGAGGAACTGAGAGGGGGAAGTTAGAGCAGCTGACTGGGTCTCAGCCGGATTACGGGGGAGGGGAGCTAAAGAAGGGTTGCTTCCCAGGCCATGCAGGGACTCAGCAAGCTCAGGGAGGGAGCCGCTGCGGATATTCTGAATCTCAGATGCCCTGAAGCTGTTTTTCTCGGACATTTGGTACTGGGGCTCAGAGGGTGATGTGAAGGAGCTGAGGTTCCCGGTATACTCATGCTCTGCCCAAGAGACAGGTCTCTGGGCCAGTGAGCTGCCCAGCACAGGGCCATGGGTACACACTCAGACTCTCAGACCTCCAGGCTGTGGTTACCTAGCACTGAACAGACTGATGAAGGAGGCTGGGAAGAGGTAGATGTGGATCCAGGGGCTAAGCCTGCCCTTTCTCTGCCAGGGGTGAGAGCAGTGAGAAGAGATGACAGAGTTTCTTCCTATGGAGATTTCCCCAGTGCAGGCTGGTCAGGGCAGGGACACGGGCAGCGGAGGAGACAGCTTATCCTCACAGTCCCCAGATTTCCCCAGCCTCACCTGCTAGCCCTTGGAAGCATCTACACCACAGCCCTCCCCCAAGTCCCCTATTCCCTAGAAGAAGAAACAGCAGTAGTAGCTGGGGAGGCTTTGACAGCCTTGGAGAACCCAGCGCTAGGAGTAGGAGAGTGGCGGAGAAGAGACAAAAGTTCAGGTGAGAAAGTCTGAACAAGGGGTGTCAATAGAGAACGACCCCTTTTCCCTTCTGCGCGGGATCCACGCTGCCTAGACTCAGAGGCGTCCATCTACACTGCCAGAGACTTCTTGTAAAGATGAGGAAAGGGAGGGAACAAACTGGGAAAAAGACTCCCAGGAGGTCCCAGCCCCGCTCCCGCTCTCCCCCTCTTCTCTGCGGTCTGCCCACGCAGAGCTGGCGGCCCGCTGCCGTCCCCTTCCTCTCCCAGGCGGGCCACCCGGCCGACCCGCGCCAGACACACGGAGATCAACAAAGTCACGCTTCCGAGTCACGTGCCCGCTGTTTTCCTCCCTCCCGTGGGCCGGCGGGGGGCGCCCGGAGGAGGGGTGCCAGAGTCTGGGATGCGGGGGGCCGTGACCGCGCCGCCTCCCGCCCGGGGGACGCGGGCGGCCGCAGGATCCCTGCCTTTACTNACCATCTTTAGTGCCCCAGAGGGAGAGGCTCTTCAGGCCGCGTCCCTCTAGGAGTCCGTGCCAAGGCCTCCTGGAACCTAACTGTGACCCGAGGCTTTGAGGGACGACAGAGGTTGGCCGAGAGACAAACACTTTCCTGTCCCGGACACAGGGCTACACATATTTTTCTCATAAACCGGGGTAAAATGCAAAGACAGATTCCCTTCAGTCTTTAAACATGCAGTCCACATGGACACATTTGGTTAGACCCACAACATTCACTGTACACATATACACATCGAAATGGACACACGATGGTCCGTAGACATATAACATAAAAAGAGACATATAGCAACCCATAGACCGGTGAGTGAGTGTGTGTGTGTGTGTGTGTGTGTGGCACAGTCGTGTCCCACTCTCTGAGACCCTTTGGACTGTAGCCCACCAGGCTCCTTTATCCATGGGATTCTCCAGGCAAGAATACTGGAGTGGGTTGTCATGCCCTTCTCCAGGAGATCTTCCGAACCCAGGAATGGAAGCAGCGTCTCCTGTGTAGCCTGCATTGCAGGCATATTCTTTATCCACTGAGCCACTGGGGAAGCCCCCTCAGAGATCCATACATATGCACAAACTCATACAGGATCACAATCACCTTAAGCACCGAACAAATACATAGCCACAAAGCTGACAGGCCCAGATGCACATATATCCTTCAAGGTGAAAAGAGAGACACATATATGGGCATGCAGCAGCCTATAGACCCAGAACAACCAGTTACTCAATCACCCTTAGACACACATCTCTCACAACTCAGAGACACCTTAACACCCACAAGAACACACTAGGAATGATAGACAGGCAGACCTGAGCATACTTAAGGACCCAAAGGAGTATGAACGAACTCTGCCAAAAATGCAACTTAAGCAGATTAATGCGATAGAACCCAAACTAAAGGTACACAAGCGCATGCAGAATCATGGGAATTAGGTGAGAGAAGTGGGAGGCAATTAAATGGACTGGGACCTAGTCCTAGTTTTACCACTTCCATGCTGTGTGTTTGGGTGAATCATTTCCCCCATCTCATCTTGATTTCTTCATATATGAGTGGATGATCTCCACTGCTCCTCCCAAGTCCAACATGTGTAGGATAGGGAAGGGCAGGGGCTGCTGGTGTTAGGAAATTTAAGTCTAGAGGTCTTCCTGGAGTGGTAAAACTGGGACTAGGTCCCAGTCTATTTGACTGCCTCCCGCTTCTCTCACATAATTCCCATGATTCTGAACATGCTTGGTTCCAAATGTGTCCATGTACCTTTAGTCTGTGTAATATCAGCATTAATTTCAGATTTCAGAAACATCTTAAAGGATGTCCCGGTGGTCTTTGATCTGCTGCAAACTCCGGGAGATAGTGAAGGACAGGGAAGCCTGGTGTGCTGCAGTCCAAGGGGTGGCAAAGAGTGGGACATGACTTAGTGACTGAACTACAGCAACAAAGAGGGAAGTAGCTGTGTGTCAGCCTTTGGGAAATGGGGTGGAGTAATCAGCCCTACTTATCTCTAATTAGCAGCCATAAAGGAATTTTCAGCATCATGGAATAGTGACACCATAGTACTTAATTCTTCCTTGTGCTGGCTAGGGAGAAGCCCACAGATTGGAATCTCCTGTAAGCCCCTCCCACAATAGGCCTCTTTTTTTTTGGACCCTGCCTGCTGCTGCTGCTGCTAAGTCGCTTCAGTCTTGTCCAACTCTGTGCGACCCCGGAGACGGCAGCCCACCAGGCTCCCTCGTCCCTGGGATTCGCCAGGCAAGAACACTGGAGTCCCTAAAGCCAGTGTGGTCTACATGACAGTCTCTCCAAGCCAGGAGCAGCCCTCTTCTAGTGAAAGAATTGACAGAGATTCAGAGCCAGGGAAATAAAGGTGAGAGGCAAGGACTGGGGCAGAGGCTCACTGACACTCCTCCCCTATCCCCTCCAGGCTCTTCCTACAGAGTCCCAGTGGTATGAACCCGCCTTGTTCTACTTTCTTTCTAGTCAGGAGCTGTGGGGAAACTCACCTTACCAGAATGGGAGACTAGAATTGCTGCCCCCAGCTGCTTTGTCTCACACACACACACACACTCCTACCAAGTGTGCTGCCTGGGATGAACACTGGATTAAAAGTTACAAACACAGTACTAGCCCTTCCTCCTCTGTGACTTACTAGTTATATAACTGGGCACATCACTCCACTTTTGTTTTCTTATCGGTAAAATTGGGCCAGAAGATATGTGCAAATGTGTCAGCTTTTGACCTAAACCCTTTAATGTCACCTAAGGGATAATTCTCAGAGAGTGGCCAAGTTAGAGTATTTTTCGTTTCTCTGGATGTTAGTTTCCTATCCATAAAAATGAGAGGACTATCACAATGGTTCTCAACAACTAGGGCCTATCAAAATTACTTGGGAAGCTTTTTAAAAACATAGATACCCTTGTTCCACCCCAGACCTGCTAATTAGGTGGCACAGATTGTAATAAACTTGAATATATCAACACCTTTGACTTCCCTTGGTGGCTCAGATGGCAAAGAATCCACCTGCAATGTGCACCTGGGTTTGATCCCTGGGTTGGGAAGATCCCCTGGAGGAGGACATGGCAATGCACTCCAGTATTCTTACCTAGAGAATCTCCATGGATGGGGGAGCCTGGCAGGCTACAGTCCACGGGGTCGCAAAAAGTCAGACATGACTGAGCAACTAAGCACACAAATAGATAAAACATGAGACCTAGAATTGCAATCCACAGGGCTGTATCAATGTCTGACTACTGAAAAGGCGAGAATCAATTATATAGGTCGTCCACAAAGCAGAGTCATCTCCCCTCCATGCTAATTATTCTGTTTGCCCTTCTACCACCCAGATCCTTTCTTGGTCCTTCTCCACCTTGCCCCTGGAGTTTGACCTCTAGGAACTGTATCAGTAGGGTTCACTTGTGTTCTGGCTTCTGTGCTCAGCTAATAAGAGGCAGAGGCTGATCTGTGGTTGGAAGAGAACATGGTTGAGGTCCTCCTTCACCCACCACTAGTCTGCTGAGTGAGATTGAATTTCCAACAGTGACCATGCTCTTCCATGGCTACAACTCCAGGCTTCCACCCTGGACCCCAGGCCTAGGATTGGCAACAGCTTCCCGCTATTGCTAGTCTTCAGCCCTGACTGATATGTGGCTGGTTGTTGCTCTTCAGCTCTGACTAGTTTCCTTAACCCTGCCCACATCTCTGCCATCTCATAAGTTATATTCTTGAATCAGCAACTTGATTGATACAGTCATCAATGAGGCAGAGGCAGTGCCCCCTTCCCTAAAGAAAGAGCTTATCTAATTTCATTCCTATGAATGTTTTCTCAGTTGTTTCAAAAATGCAATTGTATGTACTGCATAGTGTTTTTATGTTGATTACATAGTATAACAGGCAGAAAATGGGATAGGGTTGCCTAAAATTATACATCCCTTCCTCTCTGTACCCAAAACTACCTATTTCACACAACTTGGTACTTTTGTTTGCTTGTTTCCCCTATCAAAGTTTGAGCATGTTCGTCCATTCATTCAACACATGTTTATTGTGCTCCAAGTATGTCCTAGTCACTATGTTAGATGCTGGGGTTTAAAACCTTCTTTAAGATATAGGTTCTAGGAACTCCCTGGCGGTCTAGTGGTTAGGACTCTGCACTTTCACTGCTGAGGGCCCAGGTTCAATCCCTGTTCCAGGAAATAAGATCCCACATGCCGGGCAGTGCAACCAAAAGAAAAATAAATATAGGTTGTGTCATGGAGTTCAGTTCAGGCAGGCAAGTAAACAATAATTACACAATTTAAATAATTGAGGTTTGAAGGTTGTGTCTGACTCTGTGACCTCATGGACTGTAACCAACCAGGCTTCTCTGTCCATGGGATTTTCCAGCCAATAGTACTGGAGTGGATTGTCATTTCCTTCTCCAGGCAATCTTCCCGACCCACGGATCGAACCTGGGTCTCCCGCATTGTAGACAGACGCTTTACTGTCTGAGCCACCAGGGAAGTCCTGACATCAAAAAGACATCTAAAATAGTCTTTTAGCATGCCTTGAAGAGTTAAGAAAGCTGAGCTAAATCTATAGAGATGAGCTGGTCTTCACTGAGTAGACACCGATGTTCTAGGTGCCAACTAAAAATTATCACTTGCTTTCTACCTCTACAAGGCCACTAGCCACTGCAGTCTCTGACCTTTAACACACTGTGAAAGGAGATCAGGGAGGAGACTAGGAATGAGGCCCTCTGTGCTCTGGAAAAAACTGGCAGAACAGGCCTTCAGATAGATATTTTCAGATTTTATGACCCTAGTTTCTTGCATCTTCTCGTATCTAGAAAAGCACTAAACTCATTAACAGAGGTATCTGCTCCTCGTGACTAGCAGTAAATTTCTCATGACTAGCAGCAACCCTCTGCCCAATATATGCACATATCCCCCTTCACTAAAATCATACATAACATTGTCCCCTGCCACACATCTTTGAAGCAGTTCCTCAGATCCGTCTCAAACACTGTCTCCCAGGCTATAGTCTTCATTTTCCCCAAATAAAACTTAACTCACAACTCTCATATTGTGCTTTTTTTTTTTTTGGTCCACATTGGACAGAGGGAATTGCGTGTGTACACAGAAGCACAAGAGACACACTGAATTCAGGGAAACACTTATCATCTTGGGGAGAGCTGGGGAGTGGGAGAAGTAAGAAGGAGCCAGGTCAGAAAGGATCTGAATGTTCTGCCAGCCAGTTTGGACTTGACCTAACAAATGACAAGAAGCCAATTGTCTTCTATTCCTTAGTTTCTATGATCATTTTCTGTTCTCACACACCAGATACATGGAGGATATGCAGAAATGGTGACTGATCATTAGTCTGGGCTTGCCTTTTTTCCTGTTTTGGGGCTTTTTCTCACCAGTAGCCTTCTCCATCTCTGATCTCCATAGTTTTGCCCTGGGATATTTTCTTGGTTTGCCCCACTTGGCACTGTAATGCAGCTCTAACCTGTTTCAGTTCAGTTCAGTCACTCAGTCATGTCCGACTCTTTGCGACCCCATGAACTGCAGTACGCCAGGCCTCTCTGTCCATCATCAACTCCCCGAGTCCATCCAAACCCATGTCCATTGAGTCGGTGATGCCATCCAACCATCTCATCCTCTATCGTCCCTTTCTCCACCTGCCCTCAATCTTTCCCAGCATCAGGGTCTTTTCCAATGAGTCAGCTCTTCGCATCATGTGGCCAAAGTATTGGAGTTTCAGCTTCAACATCAGTCCTTCCAATGAACAACCAGGACTAATCTCCTTCAGGATGGACTGGTTGGATCTCCTTGCAGTCCAAGGGACTCTCAAGAGTCTTCTCCAACACCACAGCATCAATTCTTCGGTGCTCAGATTTCTTTATAATCCAACTCTCACACCCATACGTGACCACTGGAAAAACCATAGCATTAACTAGACGGACCTTTGTTGACAAAGTAATGTCTCTGCTTTTTTTTTTAACATTATTATTATTTTTTAATATATTTATTTGGTTGTGCTGGGCCTTAGTTGTGGCATACGTGTGCTAGTTCCCTGACCAGGAATCGAACCCAGGCCCCCTGCACTGGGAGCTCAGAGTCTTAGCCACTGGACCACCAGAGAATTCCTTGTCTCTGCTTTTTAATATGCTATCTAGGTTGGTCATAACTTTCCTTCCAAGGAGTAAGCATTTAATTTCATGGCTGCAGTCACCATCTGCCTGTTTACCTGATTCCTCACCTACTGCTGGATCTCAGCTAATTTCTCCATGACTGTTTCAGATCCCCAGAACACTTCTAACCAACTCTCAAGCCACCCCGCCCCATCCGATCCCTGCCCTACTTGGACATCTGGGGAGGAAAAACAGACAATGATGAGTAAATATTAAGGAGGGTCGATAAGTTTAGATGTTCTTATAGCAATGCAGGGGGGAGTGTCTTGCTGTGTTGTTAGAAGTGAGCTGAATGTGTGTGCCAAGTGGAGGTGTTTGGGAGGACTCAGTTACAAATCTGGAGCTCAGAACACAAGTTGAAAAGACAGATAGAGACTTGGAAGCCAAAGCCATTCTGAAGACTATATGGAAGCAATTAGCCAGGGAGATCTTGAAGAAGGAGAGAAGGGGGACTAGACCAAGTCCTAAAGGTCATATTTCAGGGTAAAGAAAAAAAAAGAGGAGAACTGGGAAGAAGACAAACACACAGGTCAACAGTCGTGTCAAAGATGTTTCTGACACCTCCAGTACACTCATAGGGGAAGACACAGACACACCCAGGGAAGCGTATGTTCACATAGATGATCTATGGTATCTGTGGTTTGGCTCCCTCCTTCCAGAACAGGTGACAGATGGCGGTTCTGCTTCCTTATTGGAGTAGTTCAGAAACTTTGAAGACAGAAAGCAATGACACATCTTCATTCCTCAGTGTGTTCCACTCTGTCGACTCCAGCCCAGGGCATTCCTGAAGGTCTCTCCTGCCCCGTCTGCTTAGTCAACCTAGGTGGACCAAATCCCAGTGTAACCCATCCTCTGAAGACACTGGTTCCAGAATGCCTCTCTCCTGCTTGACCCCACCTGAACCATGAGCCCTGGAGTAGCTGGTATAGCCCATGATTCATGGTCTGCTCCTGGAGCCTTTAGGAAAAAGACAAAGATTTTTTTTAGCAAAACTCACATTTCCAGACCCTCCATTAGGACGAAATTTTAATGCTGTCTTGAGATAACTTGTGGGTCGGTATCCCTAAGGACATTCTGGGCTCTTTGGCTTCTGGGCTTGAGGCCAGACACACCTGGGTTCTTACCCTTCTTTCCTTTCCTTTGACAGGAACATCACTGACCTTAGACATAAGTGGATTTCTTTAACTGTGAAACTACCAAATCAAGGCTCTCCTGATGGGGTTCAATGCAAGGATGCCCAGGAGGGATACCTAACTTTGGTGAGATGTGTGGGATTAGAAGATCACCAACACCTGAGAGTCTAGCATCCCAAACTTTGTGAAGTCCAAGTGTTTTAGTCACTCCTTGTATTGAGGTCATCCGAGTTCAGCTGTCTCACCAACAGCCTCAGTCCCTCCCCCCACCACCCAACATGCTCCCTCCATCCAGACCTAAGCTTTCTGGCTTGTGCATTTGGATGGTTCCTTCCGCTATTAAAAAGTAAGTTAGTATGAGGAAGCAGAAGCAAGAAAAGTGAAGTGGCTGGGGGTTAAGCAGGAAGATGGTTTTGAGAAACAAACAAAAACCTAGAAGATCCCACTCATCAAGCCTCAGGACACTGAATGAGTAGTTCTGTCCTCAACCTCGGCTCCCTTAGGCTAACCGCCCAGAGCAGACCCTCCAATCTCCTCCTCTCAAAGACTGCATCTTCCCAAACAGATGAACTCCTTTCACTGGACTCTTTGTCTAGTTACTTCACTGAGATACAGTCATTCATTCATGAATTTGGTATTTATCAACCACTTACAGCAGGCCAGGCTAGATCTGTGTCACAGATATGGACAAACAGACCTTTCCTGTCCTTGTGGCACTCACGATCCAGCAGGACAAGCCGATGCAATGAAACCACAACCTCAGCCTCCCACATCCACTCCACACCTCTTCCCTAGGTCTCCAAGACCAGAAAATTGAGCAGGGACAGCAAGGGCTGGCTGGACCTTCCCAAAGTTTCCTCCTAACTGGTTGGGAAGTGGAGCAAATTTGTCTATGAGGCTATTAAAAAGAACCTCTTTTGACTATGAAAGTAACATATTCATTATGAAAAACATGGACAATATAGAAAAGTATAAATAATAAGAATCACCTACAATGTCACAGTCCAGAGATAATCACAGCTGAATGTTTTGGTACATTTCCTTCCAATTGTTTGACATGCATATTTTAAGTTTTAAACTATAAATTCACTATAATTTAATTTTCCCATATTGCTGAATATTTTTCCCTAATATAAATGGAAAAAGATTTTTCCTTAATATAAATGATGCTATAATGAATCACACAGTATTCCACACAAATCTTTACCCACATCTTTGATTATTTTCTTAGGAAAATTTCTTAGAAGTAAGATGATTAAGCCAAAGCAAAGTATTATAGTTATGATTCATAAACATCTCTCCAGCATTTAGTAATTCCAAAATTACTCCCCAAACAAAGCTTTTTCCTTTTTTGATCACTATGAAGCACAATAGTTCAGCTGGGAAATAAGCATATAAATTCTTCACTTAAGCCTCATATAAAGATCACATTTCTGTTTAATTAATTTCCTCAAAGCTCTACTTCCTGTATTAATAACAACAAATGAAAAAAAAATTTTTTTAATCAATAATAACAAATGTTTTTAGTGTTTGCTATATGCCAGACACTGTATTGGATATATTCCCTGTATATATACAGGGGAAAAAATAAATAAATAAACTGAATTATATAATATTTAATATTTATTGTATCTATATATAAGTGCTTTTGAACTGTGGTGTTGGAGAAGACTCTTGAGAGTCCCTTGGACTGCAGGGATATCAAACCAGTCAATCCTAAAGGAAATCAGTCCTGAATATTCATTGGAAGGACTGATGCTGAAGCTAAAGCTCCAATACTTTGGCCACCTGATATGAAGACCTGACTCATTGGAAAAGACCCTGGTTCTGGGAAAAACTGAAGACAGGAGGAGAAGGGGATGACAGGGGATGACATGGTTGGATGGCATCAGTGACTCGATAGACTTGAGTCTGAGCAAGCTCTGGGAGTTGGTGATGGACAGGGAAGCCTGGTAGGCTGCAGTCCATGGGGGTCACAAAGAGTTGGACAGGACTGAGTGACTGAACTGAACTAAGTTATTTATAGTTATATAATAATTCAGTTTGTTTATTTATTTATTTTTATTTATTTATTTTTTAGCTGCCCCACATACTTTGTGGGATCTCAGTTCCCTGACCAGGGACTGAACTCATCCCCCCTGCAGTGCAAGCACAGAGGCCTAACCACTGGACGGCCAGAGAATTCCCTGTACAGTTTTTAATTCTTATAGTATCTTTTTTATATAGGCACTGTTATTGTCTCCATGAGTAACCTGAGGCTCAGAGAGGCTAAGAGACTTGACTTAGGTCACGTACAAGAAAATAGAAATTATAAATCTCTGAGAATTCTTTAATTAACGTTGGCCAG
Organism: Neotragus pygmaeus; assembly: GCA_006410875.1. NCBI lineage: Eukaryota > Metazoa > Chordata > Mammalia > Artiodactyla > Bovidae > Neotragus > Neotragus pygmaeus. Next base: position 146,335 of record SJYV01046862.1, read on the forward strand.
AAATTATATCTGAAGCCAGAGGCCACAAACTTTAATTTCCCATTTAATGAGGAATCTTGAAACGAATAAGATGACTGTTGACACAGCTGCTTGGAGACAAAGTTTTCAGCTGGCCTTACATCTTGGGTAGATAATTTAAAGACTAGAGAATATTTACATATCATTATCATAAAATTTATGTTAAATCTATGTTAACTTATAGCCTGTCATTATAAAGTTGAGCTTCTATATTTGCTTACTAAGAGGCAAAGAACTTCCTTGTAATATGACAGGTTGGTTTTCATGGTTTCAAGGATTGCTGACTAACAACATTTACCCCATAAATATTTTTTAAAGAAATTACTTTTATTAAGATGTTTTTTGTAAGAAACTGGGTTGTTTACTCAAGATGATAAACTGTGTTTTTCATAAGGCATTGTATTGATCTGTCATAACTAACTCCCTATGACTTTCTTAACTTCATCAAGTAAATTTCATGGTAAAGGTATCATGCCTTTGATATCTGTTCCCATGGTGCCTACATCAATTTGTTCTTTTACAGCTGTCATCTCAATTTATAATTATAGGCACAATTAAATGAGACGATTTGACTAACTTTCCCCCTACCAGATTAGAAGTTTCCTAAGAGATGAGACCATGCCTATTTCTGGTCATATTGTATCATCAATGTTTAACACAGAACCTGGCACAGTAGCTGCTCAATAAATATTTGGCGAATGAATGAATGACTGCCTGATTAGACATGCCATATAGCCACTGAGGTAGGAGAGCTAAAAATGATGAAGAGGGAGAAACAGAAGGACTGAGTTTTGTGGCCACAGTAGGAAAAGCCCACTGGTAACAAGGCACTTAAGGGGCTGAAAAAATGGAGGCAATTACACAGTAAAGCAGTCACTCTTAATGTTTCTTAATGTTCTGCAAGTTGCGCTGAACATGGCTTTGTACCACTTAAAATAATCCTAGACTTGTTCTCAATTTTTATTTTCTCAACTTAAATTTTTATTTTCATGTATTTTTTTTAACTTTTTGATAACTGCTATTCATTATCTACACAAAGACCTAGCATACTGTGGCATGTTATGTAGCATATGCTGTTGCTGCTAAGTCGCTTCAGTCGTGTTCGACTCTGTGCAACCCCATAGACGGCAGCCCACCAGGCTCCTCCATCCCTGGGATTCTCCAGGCAAGAACACTGGAGTGTGTTGCCATTTCCTTCCCAATGCATGAAAGTGAAAAGTGAAAGTGAAGTCGCTCAGTCGTATCCAACCCTCAGTGATCCCATGGACTGAAGCCCACCAGGCTCCTCCACCCATGGGATTTTCCAGGTAGGAGTACTGGAGTGGGATGCCATTGCCTTCTCTGTATGTAACATGTAGTCGCTAAATATTTAATGTATCAGTGCTCCATAAAGTTCATGAATACCAATATGACAACTTGTTTGAAAAAAAATCTGGGAAAGTGGGTTGTGGATGGCAGGATTTGTTTTTAGGTGGCAGGGGCTGGGAGACCCCACATTAAAGCTTCAAAGCACCTTAGAACTGTGTTGTGAGGGATGCCCAGATAGAATGTTGTCCCAGGAATGCCTACATCTGACCAAAGAAGAGTCAGATTTTTTGATGACCATCTTGTCCCACCAGCTTGCGTTAATTTTCTAGTTAATTACCTAGAAATAATTTTTTCCATCCTTTGACTTTGTAATTTTTTGTATCTAAATTCAGGACTTGGCATTTTTTCCTACTATGTTTAATCCTTGTTGATTCTTGTCCATTGGCAGCCTTGTGGATCCAGATACTGGCAGTAAGTTCCATAGGTTCTATCTATCCTCTTTGCTGGTGACTGAATTGTATCTCTCCTCAAATTCAAATATTAAAGCCCTGACCCCCAATACGATGGTACATGGAAATAGGGCTTTGGGGAGGTAATTAGGGTTAAATGAAATCATGCGGGTAAGACTCTCTTGAGGGGATTAGTGCCCATATTAGAAGAGACATTGCCCTTGGCCTCTCCCTCTCTATCTTTCCGTCCACCACTGATATCACAGCTAGAAGAGAGCAATCAGCAGGCCAGGTAGAGAGCCCTTGCCAGAACTTGACCATTCTGGCATCCTGATCTCAGACTTTCAACCCCTACAACTATGAGAAAATAAATGTCTACTCTGTAAGCCACACAGTCTATGGCATTTGGTTACAGTAGCCTAAGCCAATTAAGACACCATCCTACTCCATTATTTCATGACTCCATTATCTCAAACTCTCCCCTTCTTTGTTATCTAGTCCCATCATCAGATTACTTGGTTACTCAATTCCAGATGCCCTGCTTCTGCTCCACGAGCTGCCCTAGGTCCAACCTGGTGTCTATCCCTGCCAACTCCAACAAAATTGAATATGCCCTCCTTTGCAGTTCTCAGTTCAGTTCAGTTCAGTCACTCAGTCGTATCCGACTCTTTGCGACCCCATGAATCGCAACACGCCAGGCTTCCCTGTCCATCACCAACTCCCGGAGTTCACTCAAACTCATGTTCATCAAGTCAGTGATACTATCCAGCCATCTCATCCTCTGTCGTCCCCTTCTCCTCCTGCCCCCAATCCCGCCCAGCATCAGAGTCTTTTCCAATGAGTCAACTCTTCTCATGAGGTGGCCAAAGTACTGGAGTTTCAGCTTTAGCATCATTCCTTCCAAAGAAATCCCAGGGTTGATCTCCTTCAGAATGGACTAGTTGGATCTCCTAGCAGTCCAAGGGACTCTCAAGAGTCTTCTCCAANTAGCGTGTGAGATGAGTGGAATTGTGCAGTAGTTTGAGCATTCTTTGGCATTGCCTTTCTTTGGGATTGTACTCAGTTGCATCCAATTCTTTGTGACCCCATGGACTATAGCCCACCATGGGATCTTCTGTCTATGGGATTTCCCAGGCATGAATACTGGAGTAGGTCGCCATTTCCTTCTCCAGGGGATCTTCCGACCCAGGGATCAAACTTGCATCTCCTGCATCGTCAAGTGGATTCTTTATCCCTAAACTGCCTAGGAAACCCTCTTTCCCTACTCTTATTCAAAAGGCCTGTACCAAGAGATGTTAGGGCCTAATTTCAGGGCCATATTATGGCTTTCATGGGCTCTAGGCACCTTTGTCTTCATGGTTCCCTTCCTGCACTAAAAATGTTTTTTAATTATATTTTATGACTTCACTGATAGCAAAGATAGATGCATGCTAAATGGCTTCAGTTGTGTCTGACTCTTGGCAAGCTAAGATGGATACACAAGTATTATGTACTGTATTCTTCTGTTCAGTGGCCATGGCAAAATACATGGCCTTTCTTCCAACTAGGCGTGGAGAGAGAACTCTTTGGTATCTCAGTCTATACTTTTAAGGACACCAATCCTATGGGATTAGGATTGCACTCTCACGACTTCATTTAACCTTAATTACCTCCTTAAAGGCCGTATACCAAATACAATCATATTGGAGATTTGGGATGAGTTGGGGGGGGGGGCGGACACAATTCAGTCCAGAACGTTTATTTTAAAAATCCGTATTTATTTGGCTGCACGCGATTTTAGTTGCTGCACTCAGAATCTTTTAGTTGCAGCATGTGGAATCTACTTCCCTGCGTGTGAGANGGGGGGGGGGGCGGACACAATTCAGTCCAGAACGTTTATTTTAAAAATCCGTATTTATTTGGCTGCACGCGATTTTAGTTGCTGCACTCAGAATCTTTTAGTTGCAGCATGTGGAATCTACTTCCCTGCATGCATGCTGCGTGTGAGACTCTTTGTGTCCCCAAGGACCGTAACCCACCAGGCTCCTCTGTCCATGGAATTTTCCAGCCAAGAATATTGGAGTGGGTTGCCATGCTTTCCTCCAGGGGATCTGCCTGACCCAAGGATCAAACCCAGGTCTCCTGTGTCTCCTTTTTCTCCTGCGTTGCAGGCATATACTTTATCACTGAGCCACCTAGGAAGCCTGACCAGGAATCAAACCTGTGCCCCTTGCATTAGGAGCTTGAAGTCTTAGCCACTGGACTACCAAGGAAGTTCCCATAACATTTATTAAAGCACCTTCTTTAACCTAAAATTTTTGATTTTAGAAGAAATTAAGATGTTTTTGGAGAAAGCAATGGCAACCCACTCCAGTACTCTTGCCTGGAAAATCCCATGGATGGAGGAGCCTGGTAGGCTGCAGTCCGTGGGGTCACTAGGAGTCGGATACAACTGAGCGACTTCATTTTCACATTTCACTTTCATTCATTGGAGAAGGAAATGGCAACCCACTCCAGTAATCTTGCCTGGAGAATGCCAGGGCTGGGGGAGCCTGGTGGGCTGCCGTCTATGGGGTCGCACAGAGTCGGACACGACTGAAGCGACTTAGCAGCAGCAAGATGTTTTTATGTGCTCATGAAAAGCCTATGGGCCCTAGGCATTGTACTCAGTCTAAGGAATACAGACTCCTGCTTGATTGGTTTAGGCCTTTTAATTTAATCACTTGGAAAACAAAGGTGAGATTGTGCTGACTGGGTTGTTGCACTCGGTAAGGCTGATAGTAGGGTCACACCCAGATGGAATCTCTGTTAATACCATAGGAGAGTGAGTGGAATGGATGCCAGCAAAATATCAAAAATATCCATTGCAGATGTGAACAATTTACAGAAGAAAAAGAAAAACGAATGATTGATCAGCATACGAAAAGACCCCAGCTAGTAATGGAGGATAGGAAAAATAAGACAACAATGAAATATTTTTAATCCATCAAAATGGCAAAAATTTAAGTTGAATACTATTCAGATCTGATGTATAGAGAAAGCAGTGCTTCAATATATTATTGATAGGAATCTACATTGGTACGTGCGTGGTAAGTCCCTTCTTCAGTCATCCAATTCTTTGTAACCTTATGGGCTGTAGCCTGCCAGGCTTCTCTTTCCCTGGGATTTTCCAAGCAGGAATACTAGCCTTGCCATGCTCTCCTCCAGGGGATCTTCCCTACCCAGGGATTGAAGCTGCATCTCCTGTCTCCTGCATTGCAGGCAGATTCTTTACCGCTGAGCCACCGAGGGAGCCCATCTAAATTGATAGGTAAAATTAAATAGTAGGGAGAACAATTAAATAGTAGCTATCAAATTTTTATTGTGCATACACTTCATCACAGCAATCCAGGTATCTAAATATCTAACATGGGAAACTCACTGCAGCACTTTTTGTGATAGTAAAAATTTGTTAAAGCCTTACAGTTCATTGCTGCTGCTACTGCTGCTTAGTCGCTTCAGTCGTGTCCAACTCTGCGTGACCTTAAGGATTGCAGCCCGCCAGGCTCCTCTGTCCATGGGATTCTCTAGGCAACAGTACTAAAGTGGGTTGCCTTGCCCTCCTCCAAGGGATCTTCCAGACGCGGGGGTCTGGAAGAATCCAGGAGAAACCTGGGTCTCCTGCATTGCAGGCTGAGCCACCAGGGAAGCCCCTATAGTTCATTAAGTTTGGTTAAATAAACTCTATAAAATACATACTATGAAATATGATTTTTTACTATAAACAATTAAAAGATCAATATGTACTGTTACGGAGAAAAGCTCCAAATGGCGTCAATTGTGCCCAGGACACCAAATCTAGATTTAATACCTAAACTAACGGTTGCTTTGACTTTTACCAGAAATGAAATCTTAACTAGTCTTTGGAATTTTCTGGTCAGCACACAAAGGTGACCTGTCACCTTTCCCTCTTCATTCCCATCCTCCTCCCGGAAGAAGAGGTAGTTTGCATGATAAAGACCTTACCCATTCCCCACCTCCCAAAAGTAGACATCCTGGCCTTAAATTTTTTTTTCTCTTGCTAAGCACTGCTTTTAATAAAGCTAGTGGATGCGATGAAATTCCAGCAGAACTATTTAAATCCCTAAAGGAGGATGCCATCAAGGTTTTGCTTTCATTATGTCAGCAGATCTGGAAGACACAGCAGTGGTCACAGGACTGGAAAAGGTCAGTTCTCATCCCAGTTCCCAAGAAGGGTAGTACCAAATAATGTGCTAACCATTGGACAGTCACACTCATCTCCCATGCTAGTAAGGTTGTGCTTAAAATCTTGCATGCTAGGCTTCAGCATTATGGGAACCAAGAACTTCAGTTGTCCAAGCTGGGCTTAGAAAAGGAAAAGGAGCTAGAGATAAAATTGCCAGCCTTCACTAGGTTATAGAGAAAGCAAGGGAATTTCAGGGAAACATTTGTTTCTGTTTCATCGACTACGCTAAAGCTTTTGTGTGGATCATAACAAACTGTGGAAAGCTCTTAGAGAGAAGGGAATACCAAACCATCTTACCTGTCTATTTTGGGGGGCTCCAAAACCACTGCAGATGGTGACTGCAACCATGAAATTAAAAGACACTTGCTCCTTGGAAGAAAAGCTATGACCAACCTAGACAGCATGCTAAAAAGCAGAGACATTACTTTGCCAACAAAGGTCTATCTTGTCAAAGCTGTGGTTTTTCCAGTAGTCACATATGGATGTGAGAGTTGGACTATAAAGAAAGCTGAGGGCTGAAGAATTGATGCTTTTCAACTGTGGTGTTGGAGAAGATTCTTGAAGTCGACTGGATGACTGAACGACAACATAGCTCCCTTGCCCCACCTTTCTTCTTATAAGAACCTTGCAGTTTGTGACGACCCTCCTAAGAGCTCTCATCTATTCATAAGGTAGGATTCTGCCTGATGGATGAATTATTGATTAAAGCTAACTAGATCTTCAAACCTAATTGGTTATATTTTTTTGACAGTACTGGTATGAAAAAGAGCTCTACAATGTATTTTAAACTGAAAAAAAATTTATATACATACATCCACACAAAGGATGGTCTTATTTCTGTAAATATATCAAATCATGTTTCCAAATATACCCGTTCTAGATCTGTATTGATATGAAAATATTATATATTCTATGTAGATATCTATTTTGTACCCTAAATATGTGCAGTGCCCATATATTTTACCTTGGATATAATTGTGCATATAAAAACATCTCCAGCAACAATGACTCCTCAGATAAGAGGGAGGGGAAATTGAGTAGTGCAGATGGGGGCTTTTATATTATTTGAAATTTTTTCACATCAAGCATTGGATTCAAATACTATGCAAAACAGGAGGTAGATGGGGAAAGAATGTTGGAAGGGATAGCTAGGGAGTTTGGAATGGACCTGTACACAATGATATATTTGAAATGGATAATCAGTAAGAACCTACTACATAACTTATGGAACTCTGTTCAATGTTATGTGGTAGCCTAGATGGGGGTGGGGGAGTTTGGGGTGAATGGATACATGTATATGTATGGCCGAGTCCCTTCTTTGTACATCTGAAACTATCACAACGTTGTTCATTGGCTATACCCCAATACAAAAAAAAAGATAAAAATAAAAATCAACTTAAAAAATTTTTTTAAACCCTAATACTGTGCAATACATGCATTAAAAAGAAAATAGTAAAACAGTAACTGGCCTACGGACATGTAGCCCTTCCAAGGCAAGGCTAAGGTGACAGCCTAGACCTGCAACTGGCGAAGGCAGTTCATTCCATTATTCCCTGTTCACACAACCTGAGTCTCCCTTCTCCCAGTAGCCGCCACCCTCCTCGCATGCGTCTCACCTTCGCTTCATCACCCAATGTCTTCAAATCCCAAAGTCATCCGTTCTTCCTCCCACCCCATTAGCCCCCAGTCGCTGTTCTCCCCAGGTCACATTGCTGAAACTGCTTATTGAAGCCCTGCTGTCAGGTTGGGTTTCTTTAATTCCTAGAGGAACTCTGAGTGCTGAGACAGCTAAACAAGCAGGCCTGCCCTGCTCAGGCCTCTGCCTCTCATGAATGGCAATACAAGCACAGCTGCGACAGTGCAGCGCTCTAGGGAGGCCACTCCAGACAAAGGCTCCCGAGTTACCTCCTGTTTGTGACATAACTCTGGAAAGGGGTTCTTAAGGTTTTCCTCGAAGGTTATCTAAGCATCAAAGACATTCCTGTGTTTGAGTGCACATTATAAAGTGGAGAATGCTACAAAACTATTGGGTATTTTAATGTTTTTGTAAAAATCTGAAAAAAAAAAAGTGTATTTTTGTAAAAGTAGTACATGTGTAAGGGAAAACAGTCAAATGCTACCAAACAGAATGAGCTGGAAAGAAAACCTTTCTTCCATCCTCCCACCACTGACTGACTTTTCCAGAGACACAAACGTCTTCTTTCTNGATGAATTATTGATTAAAGCTAACTAGATCTTCAAACCTAATTGGTTATATTTTTTTGACAGTACTGGTATGAAAAAGAGCTCTACAATGTATTTTAAACTGAAAAAAAATTTATATACATACATCCACACAAAGGATGGTCTTATTTCTGTAAATATATCAAATCATGTTTCCAAATATACCCGTTCTAGATCTGTATTGATATGAAAATATTATATATTCTATGTAGATATCTATTTTGTACCCTAAATATGTGCAGTGCCCATATATTTTACCTTGGATATAATTGTGCATATAAAAACATCTCCAGCAACAATGACTCCTCAGATAAGAGGGAGGGGAAATTGAGTAGTGCAGATGGGGGCTTTTATATTATTTGAAATTTTTTCACATCAAGCATTGGATTCAAATACTATGCAAAACAGAAGGTAGATGGGGAAAGAATGTTGGAAGGGATAGCTAGGGAGTTTGGAATGGACCTGTACACAATGATATATTTGAAATGGATAATCAGTAAGAACCTACTACATAACTTATGGAACTCTGTTCAATGTTATGTGGTAGCCTAGATGGGGGTGGGGGAGTTTGGGGTGAATGGATACATGTATATGTATGGCCGAGTCCCTTCTTTGTACATCTGAAACTATCACAACGTTGTTCATTGGCTATACCCCAATACAAAAAAAAAGATAAAAATCAACTTAAAAAAAATTTTTAAACCCTAATACTGTGCAATACATGCATTAAAAAGAAAATAGTAAAACAGTAACTGGCCTACGGACATGTAGCCCTTCCAAGGCAAGGCTAAGGTGACAGCCTAGACCTGCAACTGGCGAAGGCAGTTCATTCCATTATTCCCTGTTCACACAACCTGAGTCTCCCTTCTCCCAGTAGCCGCCACCCTCCTCGCATGCGTCTCACCTTCGCTTCATCACCCAATGTCTTCAAATCCCAAAGTCATCCGTTCTTCCTCCCACCCCATTAGCCCCCAGTCGCTGTTCTCCCCAGGTCACATTGCTGAAACTGCTTATTGAAGCCCTGCTGTCAGGTTGGGTTTCTTTAATTCCTAGAGGAACTCTGAGTGCTGAGACAGCTAAACAAGCAGGCCTGCCCTGCTCAGGCCTCTGCCTCTCATGAATGGCAATACAAGCACAGCTGCGACAGTGCAGCGCTCTAGGGAGGCCACTCCAGACAAAGGCTCCCGAGTTACCTCCTGTTTGTGACATAACTCTGGAAAGGGGTTCTTAAGGTTTTCCTCGAAGGTTATCTAAGCATCAAAGACATTCCTGTGTTTGAGTGCACATTATAAAGTGGAGAATGCTACAAAACTATTGGGTATTTTAATGTTTTTGTAAAAATCTGAAAAGAAAAAAGTGTATTTTTGTAAAAGTAGTACATGTGTAAGGGAAAACAGTCAAATGCTACCAAACAGAATGAGCTGGAAAGAAAACCTTTCTTCCATCCTCCNATACCTAGGAATCAACAAAACTGGCCCTTGAACCCTGATATCCATCACCATCAGCTTATGGAGTGCTGAATGAGTTGGAGCTGGCCCAGCAAATGTTAGAGGTCACATACCAGGCAGCTGGGATTGTAGAGAAGGGGCCTGGAATAGAAGAGAGCTAGGTTCTTCTAACAAAATGAAAGAATCTATCTGATGACGTTAAAGATGAGGGTGCAGGTAAATCATAGCAGTCATTTCAAGCCATGGTAGGATTAAGATTTTGTTCTTTATTCTAAGAACAATGGGAAACCATTGAAGGATGACTCTGCCTACTGGATAGGACTCTCTCCTACTGCCTACTAGGAGAAAATTTTAAAATCTATGTTTTAACTTTTAATGGATGAGGAATCTGATGTGTTAGTTTTTTCAATATATTAACATTACACTCAAGCTTTCCTATAACCCACAATCCCATGAGAGTGAAATACTTGTAGAGTTGGCCTTCTGCAAGTGAACCGTTTAAAACAGATTGATATGTATTTGATTCCAGTGTTCTTGCCTGGAGATCCCAGGGACGGGGGAGCCTAGTGGGCTGCCATCTATGAGTCGCACAGAGTCAGACACGACTGAAGTGACTTAGTAGCAGCAGATATGTAGTTGAAAGGAAATATGATGGTCAGTTGGAGAAGGCAATGGCACCCTACTCCAGTACTCTTGCCTGGAAAATCCCATGGACGGAGGAGCCTGGTAGGCTGCAGTCCATGGGGTCGCTAAGGGTTGGACACGACTGAGTGACTTCACTTTCACTTTTCACTGTCATGCATTGAAGAAGGAAATGGCAACCCACTCCAGTGTTCTTGCCTGGAGAATCCCAGGGACGGGGGAGCCTGGTGGGCTGCCATCTATGGGGTCGCACAGAGTCGGACACGACTGAAGCGACTTAGCAGCAGCAGCAGCAGCAGCATGATGGTCAGTATAGTCAAAGGTATGGTTTTTCCAGTAGTCATGTACAGATGTGAGAGCTGGACCATAAAGAAGGCTGAGCACTGAAGAATTGATTAGTGGTACTGGAGACGACTCGAGAGTCCCTTGGACTGCAAGATCAAACCAGTCAATCCAAAAGGAAATCAACCATGAATAGTCATTGGAAGGACTGATGGTGAAGTTCCAATACTTTGGCAACCTGATGTGAAGAGCCAACTCATTGGAAAAGACCTTGATGCTGGGAAAGATTGAGAGCATGAGGAAAAATGGGCGGGGGCGAGGACAGAGGATGAGATGGTTGGATGGCATCAGCAACTTGATGGATATGAGTTTGAACAAGCTCAGGGAGATGGTGAAGGACAGGGAAGCCTGCTGTGCTGCAGTCCATGAGGTCACAAAGAGTCGGACATGACTTTATCAACTGAACAACAAGATGGCATAGGCTACCGTGGGCTATGCTGGACTTCCCAGATGGAATAACAACGTTGCGAACTACAGTTCTGCCATTGGACAAAGATTTAATCTCCGTCTGTTGTTTGGGCAAACTTAAACAGGGAAATGTAGTCAGGGCCACACTGCAGCCTTAAAACTTAGATTGGAAGAGGAAGACAGAGAAGCTTTGCCTAATACTTTTAAACAGCTTTATTGAGATGATTTTTTAAAAGATTTATTTATGGCTATTCTGAGTCTTCATTGCTGCCCACCGACTTTCAATAGTTGCAGTGAGCAGGGGCTAGTCTTCCTTACAGGTGTGCAGGTTTCTCATTGCTTGTTGTGGAACACAATTTATAGAGCACAGGCTCAGTTGCTCAGTGGCCTGTGGGATCTTCCTAGATCAGGGATCCAACCCCTGTCCCCTGTATTGGCAGTCAGATTTTTAACGAATATACCACCACCAGAGATAATTTACCCTATTGAGATAATTTACACACTGTAAAAGTGACTTGTTTTGAGTACGATGATTAGTAAAAATATAGCCCAGCGATCAGTATAACCAGTCTTGGACCAGTTTCATCATACTGGAAGATCCCTACTGCTTGGCTGCAGTGGATTCCCGCCTATTCTTAGCCACAGCCTGTATGCCTAATTAGTGTACTTTACACTAATTAGAAATGACCTTAGAGACCCCAAATAACCCTTAAGAGGAAGCCAGGACTGGACACCCAACAAATGTGAAATTGGGGCATATATGTACGTTTTGATCCGTGCACCAAATATATCCAGGCTGGGTCTGTGAGAAATTTCTCCAATCAGCCACTCCACAAAGCACAGTTGGCTGCCCTACGTGGGGCTTATAATCGAAAATGAAGCAAAAGCAGTAAGCGGGCGCCTCTGTACATCACACGCCTGCATCTGTGTAGGAGATGAGCACACACCCTATGCCGGGATGCGAAGAATCAAGCGTTCCCAGGACAGGGGACCGCTCGGTGTCGTTCGCATCTGCGCAGCCTGACGAGTGCCTACAAACGCCTAACTGTAACCCCCTGCTCGAGACCTGTCGGTTCTGCTGTTGAGGTACCGCCGTCTCGGACCTGAGCGTCCAACTGTGACACTCGGAGAGACGGTAGATAACGTCTCACCCCCCTCGCTTTAGCGCACGAGAGTACACACGGAGCACGAAAACTGGCCTCGCGCCAGCGCCTCCAGGGAAGCGGCTCTTTCCGCTGGCCACGCCCACCAGTTTACAGGTCGAGTCTCCTTGGTCCAGGAAGGGCTTAATCCCGCCCCTTCGAGCCGACGCCAGCAGCCACGTACCACGTTTCTACGTGTCTCGAGCCTGAAAGCGGAAGTTACGCCAAAGACTCGCGAGGGAAGCGGCGGGCCTGAAAGGATACTGGCCTCCGGAGGAAAGTGGGCGGGCAGACGGCATTGGAAAGCGCCGGAAGTGGTCGTGCAGAGGAGGGGTGGGAGAGAGGCTGGCCAGACAGATCATTAGGCTGTTGCTGGTCGCCTCGGTAAGGCGCGCTTTCCCTCCTCTCCGAGAGGCTGGCCCAGTCCTCCTCCTCGACCAGAATGGACTTTAGGGAAATTCTCCTGATAGCTTCCAAAGCGCAGGGTGTCAACAACGTGCCGGTAAGTACCAGCTGGGGCGCGACTGTAAGACATCCTGGTCTTCAAGTTGCGAATGTATGGTCCTTGGAACTTCCAGGAATCAGCACATCGGCTCCAGGAGAAGAAAAATCTGGACGCCGTATTTTTTTTTTTTTTTTAACTTTTGGATATGTACTTCTGGGTACGGGGGGCGAAGTTACTGGGGGCTTGAGATAAGCAAGCGGGAGCGTGCTGACGAGCGGATTTGGTTTGTTTCGTCTTAGCCCTACAACTTGAACTTTGCGTTTAGGGTATTTTAGAGTTGCGTGAAAGCTGGTGAGTGGCTGGCACGTAGTGGAATCTAATGCTCGTACAAACTTTGGCATAAACTTCAACCCAGAGGTTGGGGAGTTCAGGAATATTAGGGGCTTGGCCTGATAGTTTTTGAGGTGATTTTCTGCTGATCGTTGGGTCAAACGTTTTGTGATTTCCCGAACAAGTTTTTTGACTTGTGTTCCCCACCCACTCAGCCAACCAGGTGGTTGAATTATCACCTCCCTAGGAAGGGAGTGAGTGGATTCCACGAAATTTTGGCCAACAGAATGAGAGAAATAGTTTTAGCTTCCGTTTACCTTCCAGATTTGTTGTTGTTTGAAATCTAGGTCCCATTTACTCTATGAGGTTTGCTAATTCGCTGAGCGGTGTAAGACTTTAGTATCTAAATGCGGTAGTGGTGGTGAGGGCCTGGTTTGCGAGGGTGTAGCTGTTTTGCATAAACTAATCATTTCAGGAGCCTCAGATGATGCCACAGCCCCAGCTGTAAACCGATGAATTGCATTGTGATACCTGCGGTTTGAGCGACGAGGTGTGGAGCTCAAATGGCGCTCTTTTTAAGTCAGTTCAACTAGATCTTATTGAGCTCTCATGATGTGTTCTTCATTTCTTAGATTTTTGTATATTTGCAATATTTTTTTCCCTCTCCTGTGCTCATTCCTTTACTCATTTGAAGATATTGATGTAAAAATAACTGGTAAATAAAACCGATATTGATCAGTTTATTGTATGTATTCACATCCCATCTCAAATACTCTGAATGATCTTGAAGTTATGAAACCTTGAAAGACAGAATTATTTTCTGTCTCTGTAAATTTCCTAGGCAAGTCAATATTGGATCTAGTAACATTTATCTTTGGATAATTGGGTCCATATTTCTTTCTACATCCTCCTCAATTTCAGTGGAGGTCAAAGAAAAATAATACTTACCCTGAGGCCCAGGACTATCCTGTGAAAGAACCAGAACCAAGTTAGTTGTTTCTTATTCTAAAAACCAAAGATTGCTGACAGAGAAGTACATATTTCTAGAGTGGGAGATTTCAAATTATGTCTGTATTTCAGAATATATACATTATCAGTCTATGATTGGAATAACAAAGATTGGAAGCAAAAAGGAAAATGGGTAAATTGGTGAGGTCATTTAATAGATGATTGTAGGCATATACTTCATGAAAGTATGTTTTTCCCTCCCACTCACCCCAAAAGCTAGTAAGCCTGGAGGTTTCATTTAGTTATCAGCACTATAATCCTTATTTTTTTTTTACTTCAGATGAAAGTAAAACACAAAAGAAATTATTGAGGAATAGAGCAAGATTGTATTAAATTTCATCCATGATCTTAAGTCATCTGATTATTTTCTTTATCAGCTCCAAGTGAAGCCTTTTAGCTCATACTATGAGTTCTGAAATCTAACATATTGCACAGTGTGAGAGTACTACAAAGCAAGTATCCTTATACACCAACATCCAAGTCAAACAGCATTACAGTACACACACACCCCCCCACACACACACCCCACACACACCTTGCTTCACAAATATTGAGTTATCCATCCTTCTCTAGGGCTTGGTTTGTATTTCTCTTTTAGCCATCTTTGTCCCCACCTTCCATTTGGATCATATCATAGTTGACTTTCAATTTCAGTCATCAAGTTCCTTTGTCACAACTTTGTTACAGAAAGGAAATAAACTGGTGTTGATTAGACTAAAATCCGAGGGAGGCTAAAATCTGAAACACCTGTACAGCCACTTTGAACTGTTTATTTAAAGAAATGTCTATTATATCTGACTTGAACAGCAATGAACATTTCCCATTTGGGACAGCTTTTGTTCATATTGTTTCTTTTTAAGAGAAATAGTTATCTGTAAAAGATTTTGGTTAAAACCAAAGGAGGATTGCATCATGCCTTTTCCCAGTGGAAAACTGAATACAAGAAAGACCCACAGCTGATCAAGGTGATGTAACCAGTCACTGTTATTAGCTTTGTTTATATATAAAGGCAAAAAGATATTTTTGGTAACTTTACCCTTAATATTTTTCTCACTGAGTTCCTCTAGCAAAAGCACGTTTCAGGTAACTATAATTGATGCCTTGTGGTGCACAAAGCAAGATACATGGTTTTTCTCACAGTTAGACTGAAAACTGTCCTAGGCAAGATACTGTAACTGTGGTGTGACCCTCAAATCAAAAAGTAAAGAGAAAGCCTTCATATGGTATTAGACATATAAGGATTTGGGGGTCTATGGACTCTTGAGGCGAACAGTAAAATGAATCAGTTTTCCATATACATATATCCACTCTTTTTTAGATTCTTTTCCCATATAGGTCATTATAGGGTACTGAGTAGAGTTCCCTCTGCTATATATGCATGCTTAGTCACTCATGCTCGACTTTTTGCGACCCCATGGACTGTAGCCTTCCAGGCTCCTCTTCATGAGGTTCTCCAGACAAAAATACTGGAGTGAGTTGCTATTCCCTTCTCCAGGGGATCTTCCTGACGTCTAGATTGAACCTGGGTCTCCTGCATTGCAGGTGGATTCTATACCGTCTGAGCCACCAGGAAAGCCTGTGCAATACAGTAGGTCTTTATTATCAATTTTATGTATGGTAGTGTATGTATTTCAGCCCTCATCATCCAGTTTATCCTTCCCCATTTCCTCTGGTAACCATCAGTTTGTTTTTTACATTTGTGACTATTTCTGTTTTGTAAATAAGTTCATTTGTACTATTTTTTTAGATTCCACATTTATCATATATTTGTCTTTCTCTGTCTTGACTTCACTCAGTATGATAATCTCTAGGTCCATCCATGTTACTGCAAATGGCATTATTTCATTCTTTCTATGGCTAAGTAATATTCCATTGTATCCAATCCTCCTTTATCCACTTCTCTGTCAGTGGGTACTTAGGTTGCTTCCATATATCTTGGCTGTTGTAAATAGTCCTGCAGTGAACATTGGGTGCATGTATCTTTTTTTTTGCATGTTGTCTTTTGAGTAATGGTTTTCTCTGATGTATGCCGAGGAGTGGGATTGCTGGATCATATGGTAGGTAGTTCTATATTTAGTTTTTTAAGGAACCTCCGTACTGTTCTCCATAATGCTTGTACCAGTTTACTTTTCTTATCAGCAGTGTAACAGGGTTCTCCTTTCTCCATACTCTCTCCAGTATTTATTGTTTATAGATTTTTTGATTATGGCCATTCTGACTGCTATGAGGTGATACCTGATTGTAATTTTGATTTGCATTTCTCTAATAATTAGTGCTGTTGAGCGTCTTTTCATGTGCTTTTTGTCCATCTGTAATATTGCCCCACGGAGATTGTTCTCTTTCCCATCACTACCTAGGCAATCTCTTTATGAATACCAAGGATAATAACAATAGCAATTAGCATTTATAATGCTTACTTTGTGCCGGGCACTGTTCTAAGCACTTTCTATATATTAATTAGTTTAATTATCATAGTAACCATATAAGGAAGGTTGTTTTACAGATAAGGAAACTGAGGTTCAAGGAGATGAAACGTTTCCAAAGTCACACAGCTAATAAGTGGCAGGGCTAGTAATGGCAGAGCAGAGAATCTAGTCCAGGCAAAGTGGCTCCAGAGTTCGTTCTTAATCATGACCCTGTGTTGAATGAGGAGAGTCTATTGGAAATGGGGTGATGAGGAAGGTTGTCATCTATAAAGCCTGAATCCATCTAGTTCCCTACCCCCAACTCCAACCTAATAGAGCCTTAGGCAGTAACCCTGTTGTTTTTTTGATGACACTTCTCACTGTACAGTAAAATCTGATGGGAGAGAAATTTAAAGGCTAAACTAACAGCATTTGAAAACTGGTGAATAGAGATTTACAGGCTGTTTGGGAGAGTGCCAGCATGGTTAACAGAAATAGGGTCTGAGATTGGGGGAAGGTTCTGTGATAGACTTGTTTGGAGTAATGGCATTGTCTAGGAAGAAGGTGGAAGTTAAGGAGGGGCATGTAAGAATGAAGTTAGAGCTAGAGATGAAAGTGTTGGGATTAAGTTAGAAGTGAGGCACATTGTAATAGGAAAACTTTTGCCCCAGAGACAGGAGATCTAGATTCTAATTCAGTCTTTGCTACAAATGGTATGAGTGATAGCCAGTAAATATACAGTTGTCCTTTTGGGGCCATTTCTAACATGAGGTTGAACTAGAGACTCTGAGGTATCTATCTGATACTATACTTTATAATCAGGTATAGTTTTATAAATAGTAATAGTAAAATTTATATTTGACCTCTTAGCAATCTTGAATAGCATGCTTTTTGGTGGTTTTATTTTCACTCTCTTAGCCACCCAGGTAAGCAAGCCTAATGCATATCAGTGGTTTTCCAGGCTTGTATTCATTCCTTGACTACGATGTATTGAGAGGATTGTAGAAGCTGTGTAGTCATTAAAGTTAAGGATATATCCTTTGAATATTTCTAACTCTGATTTCTAACCAATGATAAATCTCTATATAAAATCATCAGTTTTTTTTTCTACAGTTATAACAATATATTAATCTCTCGAGTAAAGAATTTTCAAGAAGGAATTGCTGTTGATTCCTATATATTAATAACATTTGGTGAACATATATTTCCACACTGAAAACTGATTTTCTTAATCTGACTGTGACAGTATGGTTTCAGTGCAAGGAACACATATGTTTAAAGTGACTTAATGTTTTCTAGGTCTCTTGGCTTCAGAATTACAAATCTTGGCAAAATCTCTGATACTGCATTTAGAGGGCATAAGCTTCACTGTTGTGGATCATTCACTGGGGCCCAGCAGAATGACTGAGTTGGCCTGCAGTGTAATAAAATGGATACACTTAGGATAAAAGAAACTCTTGTCCAGCTGCTTTTCATGAAGCTCAAACAATGAAACAGCCTGGTGCCTTGAATCAGATTAAGAATTGATGGGTACATCTTGATGTGTTGCCGCTAGAGCTAAATGTGACCATCTGATGTGGGAGAAAGTGCCAGATAGTTCTCCTGCCTTATTAAATGGCATACAGTGTAATCCCAGCCTGAAGCTTTCTTTTAAAAACATGGTTCTCTGCTGGGCGCCCCATGAGGGGGAAGGAAACTGTCCAGTAAAATGTTCTATTACAGAAAATCTGCTAATACCAGGGTCTGACTGCAACCCCTGTTTCAAAAGTCTAGCCAGCTCAATGTTAAGAAGGTCTGTAGTGATAGACCCAAGAGAAAGGAAAGCATTCGTTCACAGAAAACTTTGTATACATATGTTCACAGAGCCTTATTCATAATAGCCAAAAAGCAGAAACATCTACATATCCATTAACTGATGATTAGATAAATGTGGTATAATCCATAAAATGAAATATTCATCCAGAAAAGGTGTGAAGTACTGACATATGTTACAGCACGAACCTTTAAAACGTTAAGTGAAAGTGGTAAGATATTAATACAAAAGACCTCTGCAGCAGTTAGGGTTCTCCAGAAAGACAGAACCAGTAGGATATGTTTTAGGAAAGTGGCTCACATAATTGTGGGGACTGGCAAGTCTGAAATTTGTAGGACAGGCTGGAAACTCAGGCTAGAGTTAATACTGTAGTCCATCAGGAATGGGATGTGAATAAGGTTTGCCATCTATAAAACCTGAATCCGTCTCTCTACTCCAGGCTAATAAAACCTTGGGCAGTAGCTTATATTTTGTGATGACACTTCTCAGTGTCCAGTAAAGTCTGATGGGATAGAGTTTCTCATAGAAATTCTGGAGCAGATGAGAAAAAAAAGTTTTTTGAATTGGAAGATCTTAGATACTTTGAATAATCACTTATTTATATAGTATCTATGGCTTCTAGATTTTATTTTATGATGCATATCAATCACTATGTGGGGCATGGTTTCGTTTATATGAAGTGTCCAGAATTGGCAAATCCACAGAAGCAGAAAGAAGATTAGTGGATGCCATGGCCATAGTGAGGGGAATGGGGAATGACTGCTGAAGGGTAAGGGATTTCTTTTGGGGAAGGTGAAAATGCTCTGGAAATTGATAGTGGTGATGGTTGTACAGCTCTGGGAATATACTAGTATACACTAAATGGGTGGATTTTATGCTTTGTGAATTGTACCTCATTAAAAATGTTTTAAAAAAGATCACTGTCTCTGGAGGCCTAGCCCCCCCCCTCCCTTTTTCCTGCCCCAAATTTCTACATTTTGATCTAAATTTTGCCTAAGAGAATATTTTAATATTCTCCTGGTATCTGCCTTTGAGTGCATCGAGCTACAGAGGATGTAAGAAACTATTAATTATGACTCAGCTCAAGTCAGTAAATAAGATGAAGCCTCATCAAGTAGGACCTTGTCCTACTTAAATTGTTTCCCAGCACACCCACAAAATAAGACACTCTATAGATTTATTGAATTCCTTCTCCATCATAGGGACAGGACAAGGACAGCAAAATTGTTGAGTTCAGTGTGAGGCCAGCTTAGTGAGTATCCTTAAGGATTGGAGGCCTTTTTTCAAACAAAGCTGCATTTGAAATTGGCATGTGAATTGATGGAAATAGGTGTATACTTGGAAGAAAGCTAAGTGAGTCTTTGGGATTCTCTTCTGAGTGAATCCAAGTTCCTGCTTTCTTGCATTCCACCCTTCCAGGGTTTATGTTCCTCAGTTGGTGTTTCCCAGAGTGCAGTACGCATAACTCTGGCTGTCACCATGATTTTAGGTGACTCATAAACACTTTTTATTCTCATAGATGCATATTTTTTTACTTATATTTTGATAGAATTTGGGAAAACAGAACTAGCCTTTCAGGCCTTCATTTCATGAATATTATTGCTTGAGGTAAAGGTGCAATAATATGTCATGGTGTTCAATCTACATGTTTTCTTAAAATTAGTAAATAATAATACAGTTGGCATACTAAAAGGGCAAAACTCATGACAGTCATATGGGAGTGACCGAAGCTTACTAAACACGATATTAAACTATATCCCATTGGCACTATTTTTCTCTTTTGGTGTCTGTATTTAGTCAAAAATAAATAACCCACTACCTGCCTATTTAAGTGCCAGGTTAGGAAGAAAGATATCGACCCTGAAATCAAATTAGGAAGTGCTCATTTGCTGTTGCAATACTTAGATAACAAACTAATCCTATTTTAAATAATTAACATTGAGATTGGTATTTTGGGGCAGGGGGAGCCCTGTATTGAGCTTCGATTTGTGAGGTGAATCTGGGCTATATAGTTAGTTGGCAGGGTGAAGAAAGTAGGGAAAACTGCTAGACCATTCAGGTATGACCTAAATCAAATCCCTTATGATTATACAGTGGAAGTGAGAAACAGATTTAAGGGCCTAGATCTGATAGATAGAGTGCCTGATGAACTATGGCATGAGGTTCGTGACATCGTACGGGAAACAGGGATCAAGACCATCCCCATGGAAAAGAAAAGCAAAAAGGCAAAATGGCTGTCTGGGGAGGCCTTACAAATAGCTGTGAAAAGAAGAGAGGCGAAAAGCAAAGGAGAAAAGGAAAGATATAAGCATCTGAATGATGCTTAATGAGTTCCAGAGAAGAGCAAGAATAGATAAGAAAGCCTTCCTCAAGTAATAGAGGAAAAGAACAGAATGGGAAAGACTAGAGATCTCTTCAAGAAAATTAGAGATACCAAGGGAACATTTCATGCCAAGATGGGCTCGATAAAGGACAGAAATGGTATGGACCTAACAGAAGCAGAAGATATTAAGAAGAGGTGGCAAGAATACACGGAAGAACTGTACAAAAAAGATCTTCATGACCCAGATAATCATGATGATGTGATCACTAATCTAGAGCCAGACATCTTGGAATGTGAAGTCAAGTGGGCCTTAGAAAGCATCACTACGAACAAAGCTAGTGGAGGTGATGGAATTCCAGTTGAGCTATTTCAAATCCTGAAAGATGATGCTGTGAAAGTGCTGCACTCAATATGCCAGCAAATTTGGAAAACTCAGCAGTGGCCACAGGACTGGAAAAGGTCAGTTTTCATTCCAATCCCAAAGAAAGGCAATGCCAAAGAATGCTCAAACTACCGCACAATTGCACTCATCTCACATGCTAGTAAAGTAATGCTCAAAATTCTCCAAGCCAGGCTTCAGCAATACGTGAACCGTGAACTCCCTGATGTTCAAGCTGGTTTTAGAAAAGGCAGAGGAACCAGAGATCAAATTGCCAACATCCGCTGGATCATGGAAAAAGCAAGAGAGTTCCAGAAAAACATCTATTTCTGCTTTATTGACTATGCCAAAGCCTTTGACTGTGTGGATCACAATAAACTGTGGAAAATTCTGAAAGAGATGGGAATACCAGACCACCTGACCTGCCTCTTGAGAAATCTGTATGCAGGTCAGGAAGCAACAGTTAGAACTGGACATGGAACAACAGACTGGTTCCAAATAGGAAAAGGAGTACGTCAAGGCTGTATATTGTCACCCTGCTTATTTAACTTCTATGCAGAGTACATCATGAGAAACGCTGGACTGGAAGAAACACAAGCTGGAATCAAGATTGCCGGGAGAAATATCAATAACCTCAGATATGCAGATGACACCACCCTTATGGCAGAAAGTGAAGAGGAGCTAAAAAGCCTCTTGATGAAAGTGAAAGAGGAGAGTGAAAAAGTTGGCTTAAAGCTCAACATTCAGAAAACGAAGATCATGGCATCCGGTCCCATCACTTCATGGGAAATAGATGGGGAAACAGTGGAAACAGTGTCAGACTTTATATTTTTGGGCTCCAAAATCACTGCAGATGGTGACTGCAGCCATGAAATTAGAAGACGCTTACTCCTTGGAAGAAAAGTTATGACCAACCTAGATAGTATATTCAAAAGCAGAGACATTACTTTGCCGACTAAGGTCCGTCTAGTCAAGGCTATGGTTTTTCCTGTGGTCATGTATGGATGTGAGAGTTGGACTGTGAAGAAGGCTGAGCGCCGAAGAATTGATGCTTTTGAACTGTGGTGTTGGAGAAGACTCTTGAGAGTCCCTTGGACTGCAAGGAGATCCAACCAGTCCATTCTGAAGGAGATCAACCCTGGGATTTCTTTGGAAGGAATGATGCTGAAGCTGAAACTCCAGTACTTTGGCCACCTCATGCGAAGAGTTGACTCACTGGAAAACACTGATGCTGGGAGGGATTGGGGGCAGGAGGAGAAGGGGACGACCGAGGATGAGATGGCTGGATGGCATCACGGACTCGATGGACATGAGTCTGAGTGAACTCCGAGAGATGGTGATGGACAGGGAGGCCTGGCGTGCTGCAATTCTTGGGGTCGCAAAGAGTCGGACACGACTGAGCGACTGAACTGAACTGCGCACAAATGCACCCTTCTTCTTCTCATATATCTACCTGATGTGAGTATGCGCCTCTGCTTATGAGTTTATATGTCTTATGCAACTTGAATCATCTTCACGGTAGCCCTTCTGTTAAGAAAATGTGCGTTTCCTATGAATAAGGCCTATGTTTGAGGTTCTTGTAACCACGACAGATTTTATGTCTACATAATTAGGTAAGCAGTATTCTCTTTCTCCTATCTTCCTTTCCCTCTCCTTTTCTCCTTTAAACATTGGGCCCCAATCCACTATGGAAAGGGCCTGAAACTAAATTTACAAAGATAGGGACTTGTTAAAGAATTTCACTCTGGCAGCCAAGGTGACTGGGAGAGGAATCTGGATGCTCTCTTGGGATTTCTCTGTGTGAGGGACGTGTCAGGTCTCAAGATTGCCATCACGCAGGATTTTCAGGTTGGATTAGGGCCTGCTTTCTTGGCCAGCTGCTTCATGGGTAGACTAACTTAGCTGGAACTTCCAGCCTGTTTCAGGGTGCCTTCTGTTTGGCAGCTGTATAGTAAGCAGGAGTCCTTTGGCTTTCCTCCAGGAATTTCATACACATTTTGGGAGTCACTTTTTTGGTTCCTTAGTAGCTCAATTTGTTCTCATAGGTTAACGTTTCTTTTTAAACCAGCAACAGCAGCAAGCTTGAGTGGATAAGAATGTCATCTGCCTAAGATGAAAGAAGGGCATTTAAAAATTCTTATTTTCTAGCCTGTAAGTTTAATGTGGAATGGTCCTAGAGATTAATCATCCTGGTCTTAGTTATTAGCTCTGTTTAATTATACTTCTCTAATGATAGTTATAAAATGAAAATATTTTTCCTTTCATGGTTTAAATTAGTGCTATTCTAGTTTTAGTCATTTCCCAGTGCAATTGCATAAAAATCAAAGACCAGAGAAATACCATCTGTTCCAAGATGATGTTTGTACCTTTTGGGTGATCTGGAAACTTGTCTGAAAGGATTTGTGTGGAGAATTAATATTTAATGAACATAGAGCTACATTTAAAGGTTACAGAGACTTGGACCCTTCTTGCTGCTTCGATTTCTTTGAAATGCCTTTTAGCTATGGTTTGCCATCTCTTTTGCCTGAGATCACACTAGGATCTCGGTATTTAATGTTGTAGGCAAGATAACCAGTATAGCAGCTGAAAACCATGAGTTAGGTACTCAGGAGGAAAACAGTTGTGATAGTTTTTTCTACCATGGACTTGGAAAGTTCTGAAAAAGGATAGATACTCTTTTAAATCAGAATTCTAGAACAGTCTGTCTTAGTGGTGATTTTTTTCAATTCCCCCAGTCCAGGTACCTTTTTGGGAAAATAGGTACATTTTTGAAAATGATGTTCCTGTGAGTTGTTCATTTATGTACTGTTGAAGATGTTTACAGAGATTCTACACCTGGAAACAGGCATATATAATCATTTTTAGCCTGAAATTTTATAGCTGAGCTTTCATGAGGGTTATGTGGTCTCTTAATTATTCAGAATAGGTTTTTTAGTCAACATTTGGACCTCTCTATTGTTTCAGAGTTAATTGTGTGTAACTTTCACTCTGTTTTTATTTTCAGAAAAGATACAGTTTGGCAGTGGGACCTCCCAAAAAAGACCCAAAAGTTAAGGGTGTCCAGTCAGCAGCTGTCCAGGCTTTTCTCAGAAGGAAAGAAGAGGAGCTCAGACGAAAAGGTATAAATCTATAACCTTATTCTCAGTTCTGAAGTCTTTTGTCTTCACAACTGGCTTGTAACTAACCAAGGGATGCTTCTAACATCGTAAGCGGCTAATGGATTTGTTGTGTATGTGTCTGAGTCAGCTGTACTTGTTGTATTACATATGTTCTTATGTTGGTCATTTGTATAGATATTATCTTTTATTTCCTCTTAAATTAAAAGCTTTTGGGGAATAGTGACCATATCTTCTAATTGATCATATTAGCAACTCCAGTAAGAATTCCATTCTTTTACCTTGGTTCTTTTTTTTTCTTTGTCCTTTTAATTGATGTGTTGTTGATTTACAATGTTGTATCAATCTCTGCTGTACAGCAAAGTGACTCAGTTATACACATACAGACATTTAAAAAATATTCCTTTCCACTATTGTTGTTTTTTGTTTGTTTATTTTTGTGGGTTTTTTCCTTTTTTTTTTTTTTTTTTGCCTGTACTGTACAGCCTGTGGGATCTTAGTTTCCCAACCAGGAATTAAACCAGGGACCACAGCAGTGAAAGTGCTGAGTCCTAACCACCAGACCACAGGAAACTCCCTCCTAACCTTAGTTTTGAGTCTGTTTCTACCTACTTTGTATTTTAATTTTTTTTAAATATAGAGAGTACTATCTAAAAGGTTAAAATAGGGATAGTTTTTGAAAACCAGTAAGCTCAAGCAGTAGTTTTACTTCACGCAAATAACAAGGAAACTGATTAAGTCTGAGTATCCATTGATTCATAATTAATAACTATTACGTGGGTACTAGTATTCTCTTAGGTTGGTATATTTATTTAGTATGAACTGTTTTCTGTATTTAAAGCTAAAAGCCAAGACTGTCTCTTGCTTAGTCATATAGAAAAACCCATATGTGATCCACTCATTGTGTAAAGATGACTCACTGATACTTGTTTGAATGACTTCCTCATTTGATTCTTAGAAGTTTTTAAATTTCTTCAAACTGTAGCTTAAATGGTGCTTGGTTTCGGCCACCTACTGATTTCAGATAAACGTACAGTTTTATCAAGACCTTGAAATCATGTGTTGTTTTGTCTTTTTCAGCCTTAGAAGAGAAGAGGAGAAAAGAAGAACTAGTGAAAAAGCGAATTGAGCTAAAACATGACAAGAAAGCAAGAGCTATGGCCAAGAGGACAAAGGATAACTTCCACGGTTACAATGGGATTCCTGTTGAGGAAAAGTCAAAGAAGAGGCAGGCAATGCAAAGTCACACTAGCCAGGGAACAGACCAAGAGTACGAGGTGGAAGAAGAGGATGAATTCTTAGAATACAATCAAGCAGAGTCAGAGCAGGAGTATGAGGAAGAACAAGAACCTCCCAAAGTTGAAAGCAAACCAAAGGTCCCCCTTAAAAGTGCCCCACCAGTCATGAACTTCAGTGATCTACTCAGGCTGGCTGAGAAGAAGCAGTACGAGCCGGTGGAGATAAAGGTAGTGAAGAAGACGGAAGAGCGGCCTATGACTGCAGAAGAACTTAGGGAGCGAGAATTTCTTGAACGAAAGCGGAGGAAAAGGACACCTGAGACAGATGCAAGACTACCGCCAACCAGAAGGGCACCCTCTCAGAAAGAAGGTGTGGGCACAAAGCTTAGCAGGGGCTCTGGAGACACACGTCCTCCTTGCAAGGGTACTGTCCTTCCTCATCCCGAGAAGAAACCCAGACCCAGCCCAGCTGATGAGAAACGCTTGCATTTGTCTTCGTCCAAATCCCTGCCAGGGGAGAGGACCAAAGTAGCCCCTGGCAGTTGCTCCCAACCCTCGCTTCACGAGGGCCGTGATAGACCTGTTTTCAATGGGGCTGGAAAGCCCTACCCCAGCACCTATTCACCAAGTGTCCCAAAGACTTCTGCTAAAGGGCCTCAGAAATCTGCTGCCGAGCACAAAGCCAAAAAATCTCCCCATCCTAGCCATTCCAGGCCTGGACTCATGGCCACCCCACACAATAAGGCCAAGAGTCCAGGTGTCAGGCCACCAGGCAGCAGCTCCAGCTCAGCCCCTGAGCGGCCTAGCACAGGGACTGCCCGGCCCACGGTTAGTTCTGGCCCCGTGCCCAAGCGCCAGAATGGCAGCTCCAACTCAGGACCTGAGCGATCAGTCAGTGGGAACAGGAAGCCAGCCAGTGACTTCAGTCCCCCAGGACGGACAGTCAGTGGTACAGGTGGCCTTGGTCGACCTGCAAGCGGCTCAGGCGGCCCTGGGCGACCTGTCAGTGGCTCCAGTGGTTCTGGGCGACCCGTGGGCAGCTCTGGGGGCCCTGGGCGGCCTGTAAGCAGTCCACATGACCTCCGAAGACCAGTGAGTGGCTCAGGCCCCCCTGGGCGGTCAATCAGTGGCCCTGGTCGGTCAGTCAGTGGCCCAGCTCCAGCTGGACGACCTGTCAGCAGCTCAGGCCCCGGTAGACCAGTAAGCAGCTTGGGACCTGGGCGAACAGTTAATACCTCAGGTCCCCCTCTGAAGCCCAAATGCACTGTTGTCTCAGAAACAATTTCTTCCAAGAATATAATCAGCCGGCCCAGCAATGGACAGATGAATGGAATGAAGCCATCCTTATCTGGCTACAGATCTGCCCATGGTAAGATTTCCCCTTATCCTAAAAGTATTTATTTGTCAATAGGAAATTGGAAAGAATGCTTTGTTCTATAGAACCAAAGATGCTGTGAGCTTGTCTATGTGCTTTTAAATGTATTCTTGTGTTGATAGAATCCTGCTGTTTTGTCTGTCCTGTGCCAGAGTTTCTTTAGTAACTATGGCTTGGAAAAGTCTTTAGAAAGAGACTTATCTGGGGCCCTGTTTGTTCACCTCTGTAATGTCTCCAAGTGCAATAAGCTTAGCTATGGAATTTATATGCTAGGATAAGTATATATTGTATATGCCTTTTGTGGTTTGATAGGGTAAGTATATATTGTATATGCCTTTTGTGGTTCAATGAATGAATTCATCTTTACCTCTTCATGAAGACTGTAGGTGCCTGTCTTTAGGGACTAGAGTGCATTTATAAGCTTGAAGCCTTTTGGTGCATAACTGATTCCATCAAATACTGTTGAGCACCGATGATATGCCAGGAATGATTTCAGACTGTCCTTGTGTTTTTGTTCCTCATCGTGGCCCTAGCTACCAGTCCTTTAGGGATCTACTGTCCCAAGGTATGGGATCATTGTTGGCACCTATTAACTGCTAGATCATCGTTTCTACACGGTATTAAGGATTTGTTGAAGCACTTGTTAGACACCATGGAGAATATAAAAAGAAACAAAAGATGGTATTCCATGTGTTAACTTCCTACTTTTGTCAAAACATTGGTTCTCAACCAAGGACAGTTTTGATCCCCGGTGAACATTTGACATCTGGAGATATTTTTGATTGACACAAGTGGGGATGGGATGCTACTGCTATCTAGTAGATGGAGGCCGTGAATGCTGTTACCCTTCATTGTATGGGACAGCTTCCTCATAACCAGCAAACAGCTGACCCAAAATGTCAAAGTGCTGAAGTTAAGGAATTCTGAGCTAAGGAGACAAGCCATGCGTATTGAAAACAACTGTAGAACAACAAAGGGAGTGTCTGTAATCAAGGACTAGAAAGCAGTTGTTCCCAGATACTGGTCTGTTGATCAGTGCCTGTCTTTTGCAAAATTTTAAATCAGTCTTTTGGCAAAATGACAAAAATAAGGTTGGTGTGGTAAGTTTTTCCTTTTAGTCAGACTTGCTCAGTTTGAACAGTGATCCATTTCTGAGAATCTTTCATACTTCACTGGACTTGTAAAAACTGTAATGGAATTATGATCATAGACTGTTACCTTTGGTGTCTTTTTTTGGCAAGATTAAAATTTGTGTTCCTTCAGTGATTTGTAACTTTTTTCTTTTTAAGAAATTTTACTAGTCTTTTAAATCCAAAAGAGTAGAAAGGACTAAGCTAGAAAAATCTAACAGTTCTGGTAAGCCTTGGGACAGACAGAAATTATATTCCTTGTTGAGTACCATGAAGCAACAGAGAGGACTGGAGTAGTGAATTCAGCTGGCTAGGGGCCAGCTTGCTGGCTCTGGTTTTTGAGGCTGCCATCTTAATGAGTTCTTAGTATCTCAGCTCGTATAGGACTTTGTTGGGACTATTAAATTTTACTACTCTTATAAATAATGGCCTTTTTATTCTTAGGTCCTCAAAGGCTTCCCTTTCCTAGTGGTTACAAAAGGCAGCGAGAATATGAAGAGGAGGAAGATGATGAAGAAGAAGAATATGACTCTGAAATGGAAGACTTTATTGAAGATGAAGGAGAACCTCAGGAAGAAATATCCAAGCACATTCGAGAAATCTTTGGCTATGACCGAAAAAAGTAAGGATAAAGAAGATTTATATATATATTTAAATATAAATATATTTATACATAAATATGTGTGTGTGTGTGTATATATATACACTTTTATTTTGAATAATCTGTTCTATGGGGGAAAAATAAACATTAATAGTAGAGGCATTGAATACAGTTCTTAATTAGGAATCCTTCAGTGATTGTTTAGATTTACTTTTTTGGCACTTGGTATTTAAGGATTAATGCAAAATTATGTAGTTACTTGTATAAGGGCCAATAAGTATCCCTATTTAACTGTTGTCCTTATAAGATGTATATTTGATAAGAGTGAAGCAGCTTGGTGTAGTAGAAATGGATTGGCTTTGAAATCAGAAAACCATCCACAGAGCTATATTGAAAGTCTGATCTGACACCTGCTTTTCTTTGGTGTAAAAGCTATGCAGCAGTGTGGTGCCTGAACAGCACCATGGAACCAACAGCACTGACATCACTTGGGAACTTGTTAGAAATGCAGGCTTGCAGGCCCCAGCTTAGATCTAAATCCAGACTAGCTTTATAAGGTTCCCCCAGTGGTTCACAGCAGCCTTAAAGACTGAGAAACACTGATGGGGAGGAAAAATTGGGGTTTAAAGTTCCACAGCTTACTAGCTGGATAAGCTGGAGTCAGTTATTTTTCAAATGACATTTGGGAGGATTAAATGAGGAGACATACAGTTGACCCGCAACATGTGAGGGTTGGGGAAAATCCACGTGTAACTTAGCCCTCTGTATGTATGATTCCTCTGTATACACACTCCTCCCTCTCTGCGGTTCCATGTGTACAGATGCGACCAATTATGGTGCCCTACTGTAGCAAGAAAAAGAAATCTTTGTGTAAGAGGACCCATGTTGTTCGAGGGCCAACTGTATGTGTAAATTAGTCAGCACTTGTTTTCTCCTCTGATGTCACAGATATGAGAAATTAGAAGGGCTCATATAATTTATCTTTACTTCAGAAACTCCCTTTACCAAACCTCTGCCCACCCTACTCCCTGCAAACAAGGAGGAATAATTGTAAATGTATGTTTGATTTAGTTATAAAGATGTTGGTTTTAAAAACAAGAAGATGTAGTTCTATTAGAAAGTTGGGTTATTTTTTCCTGACAACTTCGATTTTTTCTTACCAGATACAAAGATGAAAGCGATTATGCCTTACGTTACATGGAGAGTAGTTGGAAGGAGCAGCAGAAAGAAGAAGCGAAGAGGTAAGTAAGCACAAGCTATACATGTGTGGAAATTCCTAAGAAATTCCTGTTCCCTGCTTCAGATGCATCCTTGGGAGCTGGGGCTTTGGGCCACTCAGTTTAAATTCCAATCCTGCTTACTTGCTGTGGGCTTCAGACAAATTAGCCTTTAAAATCTGTTTTCCCATTTGTAAGCTGGGAATGTACTGTTTTTCCTCACTGCGGTTTTGTGAGGATTCAGATCATGTGTGCGTGTTGTGCAGTGCAACACCTCACCCATGTAGGCACACAGTAAATGCTAGAGCTCTCCAGATCCCGCTGTTGCATGTTGTTATTTTTCTTTTCCCATCCTTAATTCCCTGTCCACATGAGATACATCTCAGTCTTGCTGACCTGTACTGCCACTGACCTCAAGGACCTGATGAGGGATATTATATTCCTAATGTTGGATTCCTGCTTGGCTGTCAAACAAATAATCATTTCTTGTGTAGGGGTAACAAGTGATTACTTCGTTTATAGTGTTAACTTGGTGAAATAATTCACCTCATTCTCAACCCAAATATTAAATCTCTCTCTCCCTCTTGCCCTCTGTCCTCTAACTAGATAAAATAGCAAACTAGAGTGTTGGGAAGACACAAGAATAGAATCTTACTTATTGCATAAATGTTTCTTATTATTTTTTAAAGCTGATGAGATAATTTATGTTTATTGGTGTAATGGGAATATTCAGGTGTTTTCTGTTGAGTTGTATGTAAGGTCTTTTTTCCACTATAACTTGAGGCAGTGGCTCCTGGTAAAAAAATATTCCTGCTTAGTCTTGTTCTCAATGGTAAAGCCTTGAGGCCTTTTTAGTGCATCAGTGCATTCCATGTAAGCTCCCAGTTGAAATTTCAGTCTTGCTTTTTAAAGAACGTGATAATTTCATGTATATTGACAAATACTTGCTTTTTTTCCTGACAGCTTAAGATTAGGTATGCAAGAAGATTTAGAGGAAATGAGACGTGAAGAGGAAGAAATGAGACGTCGAAAGGCCAAAAAGCTGAAGAAGCGTTAGCTGCTGCTTTTATTTTTGTGAACTTCTGAAGACTGCTGCAAGGAAGTCCTGCCTTCAGACAGAAGAAGCCCCTTATCATTTTAGAATTCTAGTTGGGTACTCAAGGAGAAGGAATGCACACTGTCATCTATCTGCAGGCTGTCGTTAGAGCATAAAGTATTTTCACATACTTTGCAGGGTGAAATCGTAATGCAGATGACATAATGCCCAGTGAGTGCTCTTATGAAGCTAACTATATTCACAGGAGCCAGCCTTGATCCTCATGAGCTATGCACTCTCATGTGGGGCCACTCACAATTCAGCCAATCTTGTATCATTCCTTTGCTACACTAAAAAGGAAAATAAAGGATTGCTCCTTTACTTCCATAATTCTGCTGATGGGTGAGTACGACGCTGCCTGGCTCCCAGTCAGATTTGTCTTTTGATGAGGAACCTGGCCCTTCCAGGAATGCTGCCAGCAATAAGTGACCAGTCCTAATCTCTGTTTGGATTGAGACCTTGAAAATGTAGAGTAGGTGTTATATGGATGTCATTTCTGTGACTTTGAAAGTAAAAAGTAGAATAAATTCTGAATTATTCATGGATTGGATGCTGAGCATTCTTATTCACTAACTTAGGTGATTAGGCAATTAACAGAATTTTCCAAGTTAAAATACAAGTTATTGCCATTTTTGTTTAAGAATATTCTCTTCCAGATTTTACTTTCAGATTTACTGTTTTGTTGGTGTAAAATAGACAAGGTCACTGTGCTGTTTGATTTTTATCTAAAAATTTCATTTTTATATTGAAGAAAAAATACTTATTTTATTCAAACATTAGATTTGGAAGAGTAATAGTTTCAGATGTAAGGAAGTGACGTGTGAGGCTCCCCTCCACCTCATTCCACTCCCCATTGTAAGGATATTTTGGAATTCAAGGTGCCCTTTACCTTTTTGTGTTAATGATTCTATTTTTATCTTAAATTCTTTAGCGATTAATGGTAAAAAACCAAAAACTAAATTCATGTGTATCAAGGCCACCACTTTCTCTTTTTGCCCATGTTGCACTTTTATTTCAAACTATGCACTGTGAAGAGATGTTATCCCAGGTAGAAGAGGATGCTCCCTGTTACTGTGCTTACTAGGCTGTGGAACGTCTTCATTCTTACCTTTCTTCAAGTCGTATCTGTAGACTTGTTATATCTCTTAAGCCTCAAGTCTAAGCATTTCCAATCAGGCTGACCTAGGTTCTGGCTGGAGAGAAGCCAAGTCTCAAGGAAGGTCAGCAATAGAAAATGAGGTGTGATGATGCCAGAGAGGATGATGCCAGAGACTCTTGAGTGGAGGACTGGGGACAATGGGACGTAAGCTTGTAGAAAATGCTATAATAAACCTTGTGGCTGTCCTAAGCCATCCGTCAGTGGGGATCAGGAAGTAGGAGAGGTTATCCTACAAGAAGACTGACTGTTCAAAAGATCTGAAAGTTGTTTTTGTGTATTCTTTTTTATATGTAGAGCTTGCTTTTTCTCTTCAATGGGGTGTTATAGATAACCACTATTAATGATCACATATAACTGTTAAAACACTGGTGGCAGAAAAGCCTGTAGACTGCCTCTCACCTATCTCAAATACTTTTAATGATTCAAGAGTAGTGTGATATTCCATGTAATAAAACAGGTTTGGAACATTATTTCCTTTGCTGCCCCTTATGTGATTTTTTTTTTCCGCTTCACAAGTTTGCTTGAATATATATACATTTTAATATTCAGACTCAGAGATATGTAATCACAATCAAGTGCTTGTCATAGCTGAAAGATTTCTGGTGGCTTAAAGCTTACTAGCACTTTACTCAATGATATTGTGCAGTTACTTGTACAGAAAGGCACCATTATGCTAGCTAAAATTTACAGAACTTGGTAGAAAAGATCCTTATGTCTAATCACTTGGGTTGCGTTCTGCTATGATACGGATGTTGATTTCAGTTTTCTTCAGCATCAACCTTATAAAAGAGCACTTCTGTATGTAGCTCATGAAATAAAAAAGGTTCTGAATCTTTTAATCTTGGCCTTGTTCCAAATCCTGTCTTCCACTTTGTTCTGTAACTCCTGACCACTCTTAAACAGCTCACAAATCTTTAAAGAAACTGGAATAGGCTGTTATTTTATCAAGGTTTACAAATTAAGTGCTTGATTTTTAATGTATCCTCTTTTGATTTTCAGATTTTATTAATATTTGAAGATGTGCCTTTTATTGGGTAATGTTAAGTCATGAATGTAGTAATGTTATTTCACTATTGTAATAATGTTACATGATCATNATTTTATCAAGGTTTACAAATTAAGTGCTTGATTTTTAATGTATCCTCTTTTGATTTTCAGATTTTATTAATATTTGAAGATGTGCCTTTTATTGGGTAATGTTAAGTCATGAATGTAGTAATGTTATTTCACTATTGTAATAATGTTACATGATCATGGATGCAGCATTCTCAAACACGATGTGAAGGGAAAGTAGTTTTCATAAAACTCAATAGAGCTCTGATTGCACAGTCCCACTTGCTTTAGATGTTGCTGTGTTAAAGCAGGGGGCACTTTTTCTTTAAAAGCTACTTTCAGAACTTGTCTTTGTATTTTCTCTAAACTACAAATGCAATTATGTCCATTTGGAGGCCAGGGTACCACATGTCACAGGCAGCCTTACATGTGTGCCGTGAGAAGGTTCAAAGACTGTTATCAAGAAAGTCTATGGGAACTCGAAATTTCATTTTTTAATGTAATCCCTAAGATCTTCTCCAAGAAATAAATTACTGTTTTGTATTTTATAATTTAAAAGCAGCTATTAATACACTTCTGAGATATAACAGGAGACCAAAACATGTTTGGAAAGAGAATAAATATATAGAGACTGGTAGTTTTATTTTCAATGTGCTGAATATATTAGACTACTATTTATTTTGTGAGTGGATGTGAAGAAATATTCAGGTGTTAGTGTATGATTAAGAGTGGGATATAGATTTCTTTGAAGTTATTAAATCCATGTCTTTTACATAATGGACAAATCAAGTTTAAAGAAACATTATAGCATAGCTTGTTTTCTGGTGCTGTTGACCTGCAAGAGAATCTACTTTTGCATATGCAGATAAAAGTTTTGCAATTATGTATAAAAGAAATTGTAGGCATTAAAAATATTTTATTGATATTTTCACTGGTTTGCATTTATTTAACAAAACTCATATTCCTTATTTCATCACCCTGAATATTATTCCAGTTAGAAACCCCAGCAGACTCATCAGACTTAGAGATGGATTTACCTCCTTACACACACACACACCCCCCTACACCTCTGTTCCTTCTCCCTTACACATTCTTGTCCGTTCAGCCCCTGCCACTGACACCTCTTCCCTCTTGCCCCACCAGCTTAGAGAACTATTCTGGTATCAGACATACAAGTTAGGAGAACAGTTTGGAGATATAGTCAGGGAACAAGGGAAGAAGAACTGGGTATATAGCACCTCTTTTCAAGAAATTGAGCAGTTCTGATCCCCTACAATAAAAAGAGCCTGAGATAGCTGGGAAGATGAGTCCTTAGGAATATATGAGGCGAGTGGGTACAGCCATGCAGCCAGAGAATGTATGCACTCATGGTAATGTGTTGACTCCAGGTCATACAAGTATAAAAGATACTAGTATCCTATTTCTGCATATAAAATTTGAATTCACTTGTTGTATTAAAAAGGGTAAGCCATTCAGTGCATAGAGGCACTTAAAAATACTTTAGCAAACATATACTATAGTCATTAATAAAATGCTGTCTATATAACCAAAAGATGTACTTCTCTTCTAGGGTCAGAAAGCTCAAACCACTTTTAGAGGGCTTATTAGGAATATCCTAGGGCTCAGACACCCAGATTAATAGCATGAGTCTTATACACAAGAATGGGAACCTTTTCTAGGTCTCATGAACTCAAAACTGCATCCTGTTGAGGGCTGGGCAGTTAGCTTTTGTTTCTACCCATGCTGCCAGGCGCAGCAGCGATCACTGCTAAAAGAAAAGGCAACTGCTGGGCTATTCAGATGAGGAAGACATTTGAACCAAGGTGGTCAAGATCTTGGAAAACCCAGTCTCTCTTGCTCAGCTCTTTTCCTCGGCATGCTCTTTACATGGGCCTGGATCTTAACCTCTGCTACACAGAACTGTATGGGTTGGTAATGTACTTAAGCCTCCCAACTTCATTTTTGCCACTGTAAAAAGTGGCTAAGAAGGTTACTAAAAGGATTAAAATACCGAATAGTATCTAGCACCCAATGTTAAAATCCTCTTTCCGCATATGGTGTAAGCTTTGGGTTCTTAAGACAGCTGTGAAAAGGCCACAGAGAAATAGCTCCACCCAGAGGACAGGCTTAAAGTTGCTGCAGTCTCTTAATTTTTTTCCACCCCTGCCTGGACCCTGGTCCTTGGACCCAGGAGAAAGGTATTATGTGGGAAACAGATCTAAAGCGCTCTACAGAATTTCCTCAAGGGTAATGAATAGGGGACAAATTGAACTAAGGATCTTAGTCTTAATGCCAGTCTCATGGACTATTAAACAGGGAACCCAATCCCTCCCATTCCCCCAGCTACCTCCCCGCTGTCCATCTCCCTGTGTTGAGCTAACAGAATACCAAGTCTTCATTCATCTTTTAAAGTGTGGTAACTTGTTACATAAAATGTGACAAAACAGTGTGCAATTACTTTATATGGGACACCATCAGGAGCTGTACAGCTGGGTGGGAAAGCTTCAGAGCTGCATCACTTCACCAGGATCATCTTTGCTTATTTCCACTGGAGTCTAGGGGGAGAAAAGGAGGTCAGGTGGGTATTGACTAGTGTTGGCTGGGGTGCGGGGCTGCGGGAACTGCCCCCCTTCCCAAGGGTGGGCAGGCAGGAGTAGTCGTGTCCCATTCTGCCTCACCTAATGCCTCCAAGCCCAGCTGCCACTGGGACTTGGCAGTGTGGGAGCACTCAAGTGGTGGAGAGAAGACAAACATCCAGGGTCTAACAGAAGAGAGGAGAGACATCTGCCACAGGACAGGTTTACAACTCAGTGTTGATGTGATGAGGGACAGTTAAGCCTGGGTTGCTGATGTGGGCTAATTTAAGAAGGGAAATTGAAGGCAGAGCATGTGAAGTGTCCCATAAATATAAGAATAGGTCATGCCTGTCAGACAGCTTTGACTCTGGGCCTGAAATATCTTTACCTCTGTATCTCCAGTTTTTTGGTTTTGTTTTTGGAAAGACACTAGAGAACTTAAGAGTAAAGACTCAGGAAAAGATGTATAAAAGATCACATGAGAGGTACAGGGAACTCTCTCAACTCTAAACAGATAGATACTGAATAACAATAGAAGTAGGTATGCTAAAGTAACTTTTTAAAATCAAGTGAGTATTTCTAAAGTTGGATTTTGGTGCTTGGTTCATGTATCCCAGGGAATACATTTTCAAAGTAGGAAGAGAACAAAGCTGAAGGCACACTTACCCCTCCTGGGGGATATTTGTATCCCTTCCACATTGTTCCTGCAATGAGAAGCATCCATAAGACAACAATCATTGCAGGGCTTCTTAGCTGGTGGTGTGTGCGGAGCGAAGCAGGTGGTTCTGGAAGGTGTGGTGTTCTATTCCGAGCCCTGGAAACTGGGCTGTCTTCATTCAAGACCAGATGGTGGATGGTCCAGCATGGTAGCTCCTGGCTCGGGGGATTCGTGGTCTAGTTTGACCTGAAGTGGCTCGTCATGGCTATCTAGGGGGCAGAGCTCGGACACCAATTGTGACATCAACTCTTGTTACCTTGAGGACCAGTCAGAGTGAGAAGGTATGGGACAGCTGGCCAGGGTGTCAGGTGTTTTAGGGCTAAAGAACTCTGAGTAGGAGGGCCCTGTTCTTTCGTGACTGTGTGGCTAGGATCTAGCTGGGATCTTATCTTTATTAACTCATCACCTGCCAAAAGTTTGACTATGTGTTTTATGCAATCAGATGCACAAGGCATTGCTGTGAACAAAACACCACATTATGGATTAATGGGGAGGAGTCACTGGCTATGTACACTATAAACAATTACTTAAATCACCTGAATAACTGTTGTTAGGCTACTCAAAGAAGAGAAGTCTTGCATTTTGAGAAATGGTACAGTTAAACCCTCATCATGCAGGGAAAGCCTCCTCTTGACTTTCCTGAGAAGGGAAGAGGAGAAAGATGGGCTATTCTGCTTATTTCATAGCTGGAGAAACCGAGGCACACACCATTTCAATGGTTTGGTCAGGATCACACTGTGGCAGCGGCTCAAGCTAAATAGATGCCCAGTGATTCAACATGCAACCCCACCCCGGACAGGTCGGACTGTTGGGCTGACACTTTCATAGAAATTCTGGAGCATATGGCGCAAAAAAGAACCCCATCATGGCCTGCTCCTAGGATACCTAGGGCTGGGACTTGCTTGATACCCATGCCTTCTGGAGAAGCTTCCCAGAAAACCTGCTCCTGTAATTGCATATTATATAATATTAAGACTCTTAAGAGTTAAGTTTCTTTAACGATGGGAACATCTTTGAAAAAACTAGTCTGAATGAAATGGGGTGGGATTCAAGAAACCCAGGAGATGGTTTGCTAAAAGGACACTGTTACTAATGTTTCCTATAGACAGGCTGGTCAAGTGGAATGAATGAGAGAGGTCTTAAGTCCAGAGATCTATGTTTCAGCTTCACAAATGGGTTGGTGTGGCCCTAGGTAAGTAGGTAAGGTCACAGTCACCAGTAAGTCTGTTGACTAGTTCATTATTTGGCCTAGTTGTTAAGTTAGCATTTACTAACTTGTCAAGTTTTGCATTAATGCTTCACATGAATTTCCAAGTGTAACTCTCACAAAAACAGAAAGATACTGGAATATCTCCATCATGTGGATAAAGAAACTGAGGTTCAGAGACATTAAACTTTCCTAAGGTTATATGGCCAGGAAGTTGCAAAGTTAGGACCTGAACTCAAATTTACATTAACTCAAGCTTCAGAATCTGCCAAAAGGGGCATTAAAAATGCTGGTGTAATTTATTATATTATTATAGAGTCTGCATGGAAAAAATAATAGGTGGAACAGTCATTGAAAAGAATACCCAGGAGGTGCAGTTATTAACAAATCTTTGAACCAGGAATTGCTGTCCTCAGCAGTGCTCCTCAAATTCTTTCCCGTTTCACAGTTCATTTTATTTTCCAGAGGAAAGTAAACTTTCCATTGACATTTCTGGGTGCTATCAAGTTGTCTTGAAAGGGAGGAATCCAGCTCAACAGACCATCACAATCGCTCAGAGTTGCAGATCTTCATCCAAAGGCTGGCTCCTCAGGTGTGTCTTCCTCTTCTGAACAACCCACCTCTCTTTCCACTTCAGAGTTGGAGGCTGAGGCAAAAAGAAGCTTAAAGGCAGAGCTGGCCCTATTCATTGTCCCAGTAGGTAACTGCCCCTGTATGTGACTGGAGGCCTGCTCAAACGTCCACCAATACCCACATTCCCTTTCCTCCCAGCAACCACTGATCCACTTGGCCTGAAATTCAGAAGTCAGGCAACGTCTCTAGCAGAGCCCTTACAGAGTCCATCATGCTTTGAAATATGTGATATTAAGTAACCAAGGGGAGGGGTAAAGGCTTAAAGATGTCCCAATGGGATGGGAAGTAGCCTGGGAAACTAACTTTGTTGCCACCACACTCTGACCTCTTATTAGTGGTGAGACCACAACCATCTTTCCTGTTTGGTCAGAAATCCCAGCTGGGAGGGTGAGCCAGAGCCAAGACTGACTACCAAGAATTAACAGGCAAGGTCATTACTTACCACGAACTCTGGAAATGTGCCCAGGTAACATGCAAATCCAACAAAAAGCATCCAGCCAAGCACGATCATGATAACAAGTAAAACAATTTCTAAGACACAATTGCACAGTGAAAGACTATTCACCAAGATCTTGACAAAGGAATGTGCTCATGAAACCCTCAGTTGGTAGAGGTCCTTAGCTCCAAAGCATCCACAACTCTCTAGTGGAGAAGTTGGAGTCTAGTAGGGCATTGTGACATCATGATGACATGGACTGGACCACAGAAGGTCAGAGAGACTGCCCCCAGATAAGCAGTGAGCGGCAATGTAAGCTCTCTGAATGCGTTATCTCACGGCAACAATATGAGGTAGGTACTATTATTTACCCCATTTTACCAATGAGAAAACTGAGGCTTACAAAGCCTAGTCAGTTCAGTTACTCAGTCGTATCTGACTCTTTGTGACCCTATGGACTGCAGCACTCTAGGCTTCCCTGTCCATCACCAACTCCTGAAGCCTGCTCAAACTCATGTCCATCAAGTCGGTGATGTCATCCAACCATCTCACCCTCTGTCATCCCCTTCTCCTCCTGCCTTCAATCTTTCTCAGCATGAGGGTCTTTTCCAATGAGTTGGCTCTTCGCATCAGGTGGCCAAAGTATTGGAGCTTCAGCTTCAGTATCAGTATTTCCAATAAATATTCAGGACTGCTCTCCTTCAGAATGGACTGGTTTGATCTCCTTGCATCCAAGGGACTCTCAAGAGTCGTCTCCAACACCACAGTTCGAAAGCATCAGTTCTTCAGAGCTCAGCTTTCTGTCTGGTCCCAAGTGATCTGCATTAGGTCACACAGGTGATGCTCCAGATCAGGGCCCAGTTGCCTGTTAGGAAGTTGAGCTCTTTAGACTAAGACAGCGGTTGGGAAAGTTGCATTCCTAGGTCAATGACAACTGTGAATGAAGCACAACTGAATTCTAGGGAAATGAGAAGTCTTTATTTCTGTCCCTGCAACCCTTCCCCTCCCACCTCTCCTCATCAGCATATTATAGCATTCTTTAACACTTTTGTTCAGTTCCTGTCCACTGGTTCTCTTTTCTTGGCCTTCAAGAAGCCACAAGCATTCTTTTCCTACTCTCACAAAAAACTCCAGTTAATGCCGTGGCTCCCTTCTTAACTGTCCTGTCTATTAAATTGCCTTTTATGACCACACTTCCTGAACAAGTGGTTCATAAAGCCTTTCTTTCCAGTCCATGCTTTGCTTCCACACGTCATACCTTGACTTCTGCCCCAACCCCACTAACCGGATGCTCTCTCAGAAGTTACCAAAGATCTCCTTTTTGGTCAAGTTTAATGACCACCCCTGCACTGACATGGTTGGTTCCTCCCCGCATCAGAGTTCTTCCTATATACACATCCCCCTATTAGTTTGATATCCTCTCCCTTATTTCCATGATTTTCTAAATCATGAAAATAACGGGTGTTCATTGTAAAACATGAAATCATCCAAAGATGTATAAAGAAAACTGTAATATTCTTCCTCTTTTTAGCCCCATGATGTAACAAGTGTTACAGTCTAGTGTGTATTCTTCTGCCAAAGACTTATCCAGGAGCTTGTGAACATCATTAGACACACAGAGGGCTATACATATACAGGTTCACAGGGATACACAGCAATACACACAGAGGGGTTTTTAGTGTTGTTTCATTAAAGGTGATCATACCACATATTCTACTACATATTGGGTTGTCCAAAAAGTTTGTTCTGATTTTTTCTCTAAATTGTTACTGGAAAACCTGAATGAACTTTTTCCTAACTCATAATTGGCTTTTCTCCTATAACAATACATCCTGGGTCAATTGAGAAAAAAAAAAATCTAAACACATTCCTTTTTCTATTTCTAAGAAGCAGCTTTATTGAGGTATAAATTAAATAGTATAAAACATTCATTTTCAGTGTACGATTGATACAATTTTAAACATGCATCAATCTTGTAACTACCACCACAATTAGGACAGAGAAAATTGTGATCATCTCAAAAAACTCCCCATACCCCTTTGAAGTCAATCCCTTCTCCCTAAATCCCTGACAACCACTGAACTTCATGTAAATGGAATCATAACCTTCTTCCACTGGCTTCTCCACTGGCTTCTCTCACTTAGCATTAACGCTTTTGAGATTCATTCATGTTGTACAATAGTTCTTTCTCAATGAATATTATTGCACTGTATGGTTGTATCAGTTTGTCAATTTCCCTGTCAAATAGCATTAGGGTTGTTTCCAGTTTTGCGCTATTTTGAATAGAGATGTTATAAATACTTGCATATAATTTTCAAAGGGAACATAAGTTTTAATTTTTCTAGGGTAAATCCCAGGAGGAGGATTAGTGGATCATAGGGAAAGTGCCTGTTTAAAAATTTCTCTATCACTAATTTTCAGCAATTTGATTTTGCAGTTGCTTTGTGTAAATTTCTGCATGCTTTTTCTACCTGGGGTTTGGTGAACTTCTTGAACCAGTGTGTTTATGGTTTTCATAAAATTGGAGAAATGTTTGGCTACTGTTTCTTCAAACATTTCTTCTGTCCCCCCAATTCCTCTTCTGTGACCCCCATTACATGTGGAGTT
The DNA here is from genome assembly GCA_006410875.1 of Neotragus pygmaeus. NCBI lineage: Eukaryota > Metazoa > Chordata > Mammalia > Artiodactyla > Bovidae > Neotragus > Neotragus pygmaeus. Next base: position 187,405 of record SJYV01046862.1, read on the forward strand.
CGTCCCACCACCTGCTGGTACTCTGTTCATTAGTGTTCCACTTTGGTTATTTTCTATTGCAGTCTTTTTCAAGTTCAATCATCTTTCCTGCTAATCTTCTAAGCTTCTGTTAATCCCATACAGTATATTTTAAATTTGATGTTTTATTTCTCATCTCTTAGAATTTTTTTTTTTAATGCTACCTTTCAGTTTTCCCCATATCATGTTCATGTTTTCCTTTATATCATTGAACATATTTGTGAGATTGATAATAAACATTTTAAGGGCCCATTTCTGTTACTTCTGGGGCTGTTTCAGTGGTTGTTTTTTCTCTTTGTCATGGATGATTATTTTCCTGCTTCTTTGAATGCCTGGCAACTTTGGTTAGATGTTCAACATCAGGAATTTTACACTTGAGTGCAAGAATTTTTTGCATTCTATTCAGTAGTGTTGGGTTTCCTTCTGGGATTCAGTTATGTTCTCTGAGTCAGTCTGGTTCTCTGAGGTGTGTTTTAAGCTCTGTGACGGTGGATCAAGAGCAGCCTTTACTCTAAAAGTAATCACCCCTATTACTGAACTATGACCTTCTGAACACTCTCCCTGATGCCTACGGTGTTAGGTCTCCCATTCTGTGGAATTTCCCACATCCCCAGCCCCTTTGGGAGCTCCCAGAAGTGTTTGGCCTACTGTTTCTGGGTGGCTCTTGTTCCCAGCCTCACGGAGTCTTTACCCCACCTATGCACAGACGGAAATCAGCCAAAGACTCACAGGGGTCCCTATGGAGATCTCCAGGTTGCTTCCTCTGTGGAATTGCTTCTTTTCAGGACTCCAGCCTGCAAGTTCCTGGCACTCTGGTTTCCTTGGCACACCACTATCTTTCTCTTTGACTTGGCTTGGTTCGGGTAACCCATGTTTGTGCTGCAGGCTGAAAGCTGCCTTGATGCAGTAGGCTGGGGCAACTGGAAGGCTCAACTCTCTTGTTTCCTGTCTTTCAAAGTTCACGGACTGGTGCTGGCCCTTGTGCAAGACCTGAAAATAATTATTTCATATATTTTGTACAATTTTCTACTTGTTTATGGAAAGAAGGCAACTCCTGTAGAGGCTGGTCATTCATAGACAGAAGCAGAAGTCTAACTTACTTTTTTGTTCCTGTATAGTATTCCACGTGTATATCCTCCTCCTCCCTTTCTCTTGCTCTTTCTTTTTTCTTTGCCTGTGCTGTGCAGCTTCCCCAACCAGGGATGAAACATGAGCCCCAGCAGTGAAGGTGCCACTCCTAACCACTACACTGCCATGGAGTTTCCTCATCTTTATCTCAGTAATAGATATATCAGGCAAGATCAAGTCAGGAGACAGAAACCACAATAATTTGGACAGAGAAAGTTCAACAAAAAGAATTAGTAACTAAGAACAGGAGATTAATGGAAGAGGTTGAAAGCTGTACATATCATAGGACTAGCATATATAGACAGCACTCATCACCACTAGAACTGAGGCAAAGTATCCAAGGTAGGAATAAACTGGAAAGAGTGCCTTCCCCTCCAGGGCAGAGATCCAAAACTTCTTGGAGAAGTGATGGTCAGGACCAGCTAGACGGTAGGGAAAATCCAATGAGCTGCTGTAGGCTGGAGCTGGTACATAGGGAACCACTCACTGAGATGCTGGTGGAGTGAGCTGTAAGTCTCCGGTGGCGGGAGGCAGTGGGGGGATGGTTTGTCAGGTTTACTGATCATCACTGAGAATCTACCTTCTGGGGATATGCCAGTAGAATGGACTAGAAAGCCATCTCATGGGCAGGGGGGGCGGTGCATAGAACTGATTGACTACCACAGGTGCCACTGAAACTCAGTGAGGCGGAGTTTACAGAGGGGCCACTGAAGCTGCACAGAGTGAGCACCACCACCCCACTCGTACCCCTGGCAGCCACACAGTAGGAGCAAAACAGCACACTGGAGGGAGGAAGTCTCTTCCTCCTTACTATCACCCTAGGCCCTCTATTGCCAGAACTTAACATCAAGCCCACTAGCAGGGGAAAATGGTTAAAAGGTCCAGTTCCACTACAGCAGAGAGATCAATGAATGGTGGGCTTGGAACTGAAAGGTAATAAGCAAGCAATAGGCAAAATATGCGTTTAGACTTCTTTTTCCCCCCAACTTTTTACCACCATAAATAAATATTATTGTGATTGTGAAAAACAAAATTTCTTAGACAAATTTCTCTTTGAGTATTATGTTTTTTTACTTCACTGGAGAAGGCAAAGTGACCCTCAAAAAGTTATGCTGGTTCAGACAGAGCATGAGAGGTTATATAAAATCCTTATAAAAAAAGAACCAGTTTAAAAAAGAAAGATTACAGTTTCATTTCACGAGGTCAAAGGACATTTGTGGCAGGACTGCCTGAGATGCAGATAACACCACAATCTTCACACTTCTAAGAAGTAAATGATACTCTCCTCTGGTGAACAAAATTTCTAAATTTTTATGAGGTCCAATTTGTCTATTTTTTTCTTTTGTTGCCTATGTCTTTCATGTCATATCCAAGAAATCACTGCCAAATCTAATCTTAGGAAGTTTTTTTTCCCTATATTTTCTTCTAAGAGATTTATTGTTTTAGGTCTTAACATTTAGATCTTTGATCCATTTTAAGTTAATATTTGTATACGGTATTGCATAAGGATCTAACTTCATTTTTGCATATGGATAGTCAGTTTTCCCAACGCCATTTGCTGAAAAGACTATTCTTTTCCCATTGAATGGTCTTGACACTTTTGTCAAAAATAATTGACTATAAATGTGAGGGTCTGTTTCTGGACTCTCTACTCCATTGGTGGCATACTTTAGTAAAAATTACAGGCAGAAAGCAGAATGGTGGTTTTCAGGGGTTGGAGGGAGGGAAGAATGGGAAGTTATTGTTTAATGGGTATGGCCTTTGTTTCATAAGATTTATGGGGACAGATGGTAGTGAAGGCTATAAAACATTATGGATGTATTTATTACCACTGAACTGCATACTTAAAAAGGTTAAGATAGTAAATGGTACATTATGTGTATTTTACAATTAAAAAAAAGTTTTTTAAGAAGTAAATGATAAGGATACATTTGTCTGATAGTCAGAATACCAAGGTTTTATCCCTAAACAATGTGTCTGGTAGGACCCATAACTGTGAAAGCAGAATATAAACAGAGATCAGAAGCAGAGCACCAATAAAAAATATTATAATTTTAAACAAGCCATTCCTGTGATTTTTTTCAAGCTGTAAACAAAGGTGCAGAATATACACATCACTCATTTCTTAGCCTGGGGGCTTTTTTTCCCCTTTTAATATAATGAACATCTTTGCACAAACATCCTGGGTACTTTTATTTCTCTAAGACAAATTCCCCAAAGTGAGGTTAAAACTAGTACATATTTAATTTTGTAATCTTTTCTCCCTCCAAACACTGTCAGTGATATGTCTCTCATTCAACAGGATCTCAGAAACAAGGACATAGATAATAAATAGTTCACTAAACCCCAGTTTGCTCATCAGCAAAAGAGACAATAATTGATAATAATTATTCCAATAATATTATCAATAATAGTAATATTATTATTATAATAATTGATAAAAATTCCATCTAGGTGAATTCATGCAATAGAGTGCATAAAACTCTGAGCAATGTATCCTCCACGTGGGAAATGATAGCATGCGTGCACGCACAAACAGGCATAGTGTTCCTAGTGCCTGTGATCCATCCACAGTGATTAAACCAGAAGAGAATTTCTGGTTTGAATGGAAGACCTCTTTCATAAAAGGTTTTCATAAAAGACTGAAGAACCTTGCTCAGGCCTTACTTTGAACTAGACAGCTTTTCCTTGATTGATGGATTTGTGACGGGATCTGTTAAGACCTCAGAATCCCCGGAAGTTTCACAGTTCCTGAGGGTGTTGGATCTGGGTGATGTGCTCTTAAGAGGCCTCATCCTTCAACCTTCTCACCTCCTACCTGTCTCCTGGCTTCCACGCTCCACCTCCTCTCTTGACAGTGAAGCAGTCAGACTTCTCCTTTTACAACTCAGGTCATGTCATTCCTCTGTTCAAAACCCTGCAGTGGCGTCCTCTTTTTCTCAGAGCAAAAGTTTAAGGAAGAAAAAAGCAGCCCCTGACATCTGAGAACTGGACTGACCCAGATAGGCCTCAGTGTTGCTAGAAGATGACCTGGACTCACAGCCAAGCTTCTGTTATCTCTTGTTGGATATAAAAAATCTCTCCGAACACTGACATCAGACAGCACAGACCATGATAAGATGAGACAAAACAAGTCCTTATCATAATTTCATCTAAGCAGAGACAAAAACAAGGTTACTGTGCAACCCAGGAAAGAGCAAACATCCTCTTCTCTCTGCTGATGTGACTACTGCTGCTTTACCAATTACAGCCTTAACCCTGCCCCCATTTGGCCATCTGAGAGCTAATATTTATTGAGATATCCAGTGTCAGAATTGTCCCTGGCTTCTGAAAACACCCAATCCAAAGTAAAGCTTTGATTCCTTAAGTCCTCTCCCAAATTACCCAGAGCCCAAATCCTGAAATAGGTTCTTTCCACGCTTTTACTCAGTCGTCCTGGCAGTTTTCCACAGTACCTGCTCCCTTACCACAAGGAGGGATTAACCCTACTTGAGTATGGGTGTGTTTCTGATGGTCTCTAGCGGGAGGGCACTAACAAGCCAGAGTCACAATTGTCCACAAAATCCCTTTAGTGGTTCTCAGACTTTATCATGCATTAGAATCACCCAGGCTTGTAAAGATTGCTTTACAGCAGAAACTAACACAACAGTGTAAAGCAGTTATACTCCAATTAAAAGCAAAAAGCAACAAAAGACTGCTTGACCCAACCCCCAGACTTCCTATTTAAGTCTGGGGTGGGGCCTTAGAATGCATATTTCTGTAAAGATCTAAGTGATGCTGAGGAAATCCGGGGACCACACTGGAAGAATCATTGCCCTAAACCATCTGTGGCTCCCCCGTGTTTCTTTGAATTGCCTACTTCTGCTTCCTCACCTCTTCATTTGGCTCCAGCCACACTGGCCTTCCTGCAGTTTCCCCAAGCACACACCTGTCTAAAGGCCCTGGATGTTCTTTAACACAGAATGCTTAGTCTGTCAGGGAGACCTACCCTTACCTTCTTACCCTGCCTTTTAAAAATTTATTCCTCATGACATGTAATCACTTCTAACATATGGTCTCATTTACTTAGTATATTTATTGTTTTGCTCTTACTAATAAAAGAATGACATCCTGAGGACTGCCAATACTTTTGTCTATTTTGTTTACTTCTCTATCGTTAGATCTAGAAAAATACTGTAGGGGACCAAAATTCGCCACCCTAAAACGTGTCTCTTTGGTAGGAGGATTAATTGACGATGATTACTTTTAAAACCCAAGAGACTCAGGAAGAATCTTTGACCTTCCCCTAACTGCCTCAAAGGTTTTAGATAGAGGGTCTGCTCCCCAGGTAAGCTATCACCCGCAAGGAATATGAGCTAGGCGTGGTGGGAGTAACTGGGGAGAGCCTAGAACTCAGAGTCTCCTAGGCTCTGCAAGGCTCAGCAAATATTTGTTTATCAAACATTTACTTTTCATCTCCATGTAAACTGTCTCCCCTTTGAGGTTTCAAACCACAACCCCAACATCCTCTTTTGCCTTTAGCTGAAGAAGGTATTTAAGGTGGGGGCTTCAGCCATTATGGTTACTCACAGTTCTGCTGGGTCTCTCCCAGGTATACGTGTTATTAATTTTAGTCTGATTTTCTCCTGTTTTTCTGTCTGGTGTCAGTTTACTTTTTAGACCAGCGAGAAGCTACAAGAATAGAGGAAAATTTCTTCCTCCCCAACAGTATCTAGCAAATAGCCCATGTACAACAGAAGTTTGTTGAATAAATAAGTGCTCCTTCCAACCTTTCATCATCATCTACTAATAGAGTCACAGTATTCCTACCTTTGGCTCTTCTTATAAATACAATCACCCTCCTGCCCACACAACCTCTTTAGTTTCAATAGCAAGCTCTGGAGACCGGCTCAAACCAGGGATGCAAAGTTGGTAAGTAAGTTACTCATTCAAGCAGACCACACAAGGCCAGCAAATTGCATCTCCTCGTCTTACTGCTCCAGATGACTTTATCCACGAATCTCCTCCTTTTGTCTTCAAAATCTTTTTGTCACCTGACTTTTTCCTCTTTCTGCCACCAGCGTGGTTATGCTCTGCCCTGCCCCGTCCCGCAAAGCCAACCCCTTCCCCCCACGTTGCACAACCCTCACTCAGCTGTCTTACCTCCCAGTTTTAACAAGGTTCTAGACCTGTTCCGTTTTCCTGTCTAGCCACCCCCCACTCCCCCGAGGATTTGCTTTTGAAGTTCCATTAGCTCTTCCTTTCTAAATGCAACTACAACTCGGGGGTCTTGATCTTTCTCGATACTTGGCCGAATTGAACACATCCTTCTCGAAAAACTCTCCCCAGAACAGCGCCAATATCTTCTACCTCCTTTACTGCCTCTCCTCGGGTCCTTCGGCACAGATGTCCCCGAGTTTCCTTCCAGCAAGCCGGGTCACGGTTCCGTGGGCGCTCACGGTTCTCAGCGGATCGGTCACCAGACTGCGGGCGGAGCCTGGCCGAGCCGCGGGCGTTGGACGCGGGCGGACCTTCGAGCCGGGGAAGGGGCGGGGTCTGGGACCGCTCGGGAAGTTTGGTCCGCGGCAGCCTCCGTCCAGGGAAAGTGCGGAAGGAGATCGGGGCTGGGGTCGCGGAAGCGGCCTCGCGGTCCTGGCTGGAGATGGAGTTCGACAGCGAGGCTCTCAGGCGACTCCTTGGCAAGGTGCGGGCAGCCGGCCGGGCAGGGTCTGGGGCGCCGGGGTCCCGGGGCGTCCGCCCGTGGCCAGCCTACTTCCTCGGGGCGTTTACCGGCTTTTCTCGGGGCTCGGAGCCAGGGTGGGCTGGACTGAAGCCGGCTGAGGGGAATGGGTGCGGTGCGGCCGCGGCTCTGGCTCCCCGCGCAGTTCCGAGATCCCGCCAACCTGCACCCGGTCTTAAGCTTCTCACGCCGCCAGCTTCTCTGTCTCAGCTTCCAGCACTCGCCTATCCCTTTAACCACGCCTTTCTCTCAGCAGAAATGGCCTACCCCCACCCACACCCCTCAGTTTTTGGCTTGCAGTGTTCATCCTTTGGGACTCAGATGTTACTCCCTAGGAGATAGAATCACTCCCTCCTCTCTCCTTGCTTTCGGATATATCGATTGTCACACCGTGGAGTAATTATTTCTATACAGACCTTACTCTTTGAAGGTGAACTTCATGGCGGCACAGACTGCTCTATTTATTCTCTCATCTAGCCCTGTGCCTGACAACGACGGGGGTGCTCAGTAACTGCGGAAGGCTAGTGGAGATTTGGGAATGAAAACAGGGTTGGAAGGCCCAGAAGAGATCCTCTTAACGTTGAAAGGTTGACTGGAGGGCTGACCCAGAAGTCTGACTTGCAATTCTAGGGCGTGACTAAGGTCAGTTTCCATGTTACACCAGGCTGTTAGTCCAGGCTGTCTGATTCCCCACCAGTGTACAGTCTGAGGCATACTTTTCCACCAGTTTCTTAGTTCAGTGATTCATAACGCTTTGTAATACTTACCTGTGCGGAAAGCGTACATTTGTGACGTTTTTGTTGGGTTCGTGTCTTTTTGATTGAAGTTGTTTATATGCCTGATTTGGGTGATTTTATCTATTGTGACAGATGTGTAGGTCTTGTAGGAAAAGAAATACCATCGTACCTAGGGTTACAGGCTTTCTTTTAATATTAAATTAAAAGAACCACTCTATCAAGTTTTTCATTGAGGGGAGCATGATGTGTCCGGAGGGAAGAATCGCTGAAGTTGAGACGAGAAAAAAACACTTAATAATTTTGGGGGGCTGGAATGCAGGAAAAAGATAAAAGAGAGACAGTGATTTTCTCAGGGGTTGGAGCAGAATAGTTGAGGAAGGTTTTTATCAGTGCATAGGGTAGAGTCTGGCACATTGGTGCTTAATAAATGTCTGTTGGATATGTAAATTAAGTAAACTAGTTAGAAACAAGTCAGTCTAGCAGATATTTCCAAAGTTCCTTAGTCCTTGAAGTAGGAAAATAATATAACAACTTAATATTTACAAATAATTTCAGTGCTGCAGATTTTGTGAACAGTACATTAAAAGCAAGCAACTGTATGGAGAATGTGAAAAATCTTCTTGAAAACAAAGGAAACCTTATAAATATTCACACCTAGATAAATATTACAACTTCATGGCTATGAAGATATCTGCTTTCTCCAGATTGACCTATAGAGTCAATGCAGTTCCAATCAAAATTCTAACAGGGTATTTGGGGAATTTTTCAAATTGATTCTAAAATTCATTTGGAAGGACAGAAGGCCAAGAATAATCTTGACATTTGTACAGAAGAATAGGTGTGGGGCTTGCTCTACCAGATATCAAGACTAGTAATTGAGACTTAGTGTGGTATTGGTATAGGATAGACTGATTAACCAGGCGAACAGACTAGAGGGCTTAGAATCATGTTCACATATGTTTTGAAAATGCTATATAAAACAGGAGAGGCATTGCAGAAAACTACAGAAAGGAGACTACAGGGACAAATGATTATCCATGTTGGAGAAAATGAAATTGGACCTTGGAAGAAAAGTTAAGACCAACCTAGATAGCATATTCAAAAGCAGAGACATTACTTTCCGACTAAGGTCCGTCTAGTCAAGGCTATGGTTTTTCCAGTAGTCATGTATGGATGTGAGAGTTGGACTATGAAGAAGGCTGAGTGCTGAAGAATTGATGCTTTTGAACTGTGGTGTTGAAGACTCTNGCTGAGGAAAGCTTTCTTATATCTCCTTGCTATTCTTTGGAACTCTGCCTTCAGATGCTTATATCTTTTGTTTTGTCCTTTGCCTTTCACTTCTCTTCTTTTCTCAGCTATTTGTAAGGCCTCAGAGAACCATTTTGCCTTTTTGCGTTTCTTTTTCTTTGGGATGGTCTTGATGACTGCCTCTTGTGCAGTGTCATGAACCTCCATCCATAGTTCTTCAGGCACTCTATCAGATCTAATCCTGTGAATCTATTTGTCACTTCCACTGTATAATCATAAGGGATTTGATTTGATACCTGAATGGTCTAGTGGTTTTCCCTAGGGCATGATAAAAATTTGTTAGTTGGAAGGACAAAATTGATGTCTTTAACCTTAATGCTTAGTTTTTTGGTTATTTGAGAAATAGAAATCTTATCATGTATTTATTTATCATGTATATTTCTTCATTTTTGAATTGTCTGTCTCCTTCATCCATTTTTACTCTCTGTTAAACAAAAAACCTTTTTTTTTTTTTACATCTGTGCTATGTTCTGTTGTGTGAACTTATCTTCCTTATTTCCTCTTTGTGGTTTACTTTGGCATCTCTTTTCATAGTTTGTTTAATAAATACTCAGAGGTAGTCCCAAAATCCAGTCAAGGTTGTGCTTGCTTCCAGTTCAGACAGTGTTTTCACTTTCTGAACCTCTTTATTATAAGCCAAAACTAGTCTTAAAGAAGATACAGTATTTAAATGGCCCTACTTAGAAGAATTACATTTAGGGGGAGTGGAGGGATAAATTAGGGGTTTGGGATGAACAGATACACAATACTATTTATAAAATATATAGAGACTTCCCTGGTGGTCCAGTGGTTAAGACTCTGCACTTCCAATGCAGGGTACGTGGGTCAGGGAATTAAGATCCCACATGTAGCGCCGGGTGGCCAAAAAATAAAAGTACATGAATAAAATAGATTAAAAAGATCTACGGGATAGCACAGAGAACTATATTCAGTATTCTTTCTAAAATGTTTATTTATGTATTCAGTTTTGGCTGTGCTGGGTCTTCGTTAATACAATGGCTGCTCTCTAGTTGCAGGCCACGAGCTTGTCCTTGCGGCGTCTTCTCCTGGTGCACAGCACAGGCTCGAGCGTGCACGGACTTCAGGAGTTGTGTCGTGTGCTCAGTGGTTGCAGCCCCCAGGCTCTAGAGCGCAGGCTCAATAGTTGGGACACATGTGCTCAGTTGCTCCATGGCATGCGGGGTCTTAACGGATCAGGGATGGAACCCGTGTCTCCTCCATTGGCAGGCAGATTCTTTACCACTGAGCCTCCAGGAAAGTCCTATATTTCACTGTCTTGTAGTTAGCTACAATGAAAGGCATCTGGAAGAGACTACATAGATAGATACACTTATGTCTATAATCTGTGTATCTATATATCTGTTTCTGATTCACTCTGCTGTATACCTGAAACTAACACCACACTGTAAATCAGCTATATTTCACTTCAAAAAGTATGAGTTATGATTTTAAAAGTACTGCAATAAGTCCAACATGCAGTTGAAATTATATAGTATTACTATGATTATATAGTGTTTTGAAGCTAGAAGGATTCTGGAGGTCACTTAGGCTAAGGATTGCAAACATTTTCCCCAAGAGAGTCAGTGTGCAGCATTAGGCCTACAGAATTTTGTTTGAACAGCAAAGAGGTTTTGTTTTGCTTTGTTTTGTTATGTTCTTAATATACATTTGAGTAACTGTACGTGTACTCTTTCCAATTTGCCACAATGACCATCTCCCCAAATTTTCTTACACTTGACAACTTCACATATATTATCTGCTTGGTCTTTAAAAGTATTTGAGTGTTTTTATTCTAATGGCTTGTCTTTATAAAGAGTGAAACTCAGATTGAAAAATTAAGCAATTTTTAAAATGAGCAAACCACTTTAAATATTCCTTATAATAATAATAATAAACATATATTTTACACTCCAACATAATTTGCATACATTAGCTCATTTGTTTCTCATATTTATTGGAATTTATTATTCACATTATATTGCTAATAATACTGAAGCTCAGAGAGGTTAAATGCATTTCATTAAGGTTGTTTTACCAGTTCATATAAGCAGTAATGGATTAGATAAATATTTTATGAGCATTAATTTTTTTATTTGATAGTGGCTGTATAGGACAGTGTTTTGTTTTTTCTTTTTAGGAAATATATGCTAAAGTATTTGGGGTGAAGGAGTATCATATCTTCAGTTTATTCTCAGTTGGTTCAGAAAATAGAGGAAAAGGCACTGAGAAAGCACAAGTGATAAAATGTTAAGATTTGAGCAATCTGAGTGAAGAACATATGAAAATTCTTTGTACTATTTTTTTGCCAGCTTTTCTGTAAATCTGCAGTTATTAAAAAAAAAAAATTAAAGGCAGATAGACAAGACTGTTCCCACATATAGATACTCTACTAGTGAACACATTTCTGCTGTTGTTGCATTTTTTGGAGATGTAGTTTTAGCACTTCTCCCTGTATTTCTTAATTAAAAGAATTAAGTTTTTCAGTTAAAAGTACTGTGTAATTTTTGTATGAGTTTTCAAAAAATGAGAGCATTATGCAGTATTCTTTTGGCTAACTCTAACAATGTATAGATTAATAAGGTAGTATTCCTTAGCAAAATTTCTGCATAACTTTTCCCTTTGTGTATTCTGTAGCCTAAATCTGTCATTGTTGGATTAATTAAAGAAATGATTGCCAAATTTCAAGAGGAACTTCCCCTGTATTCTCTGTCATCATCTGACGAGGCACGGCAGGTAGACTTGCTAGCCTATATTGCAAAAATCACTGAAGGTTTGTATTTTTGTTAATAATAGCTTATGAGTTTATAGTTTCTCACGAATATCCTTTATTCTCTGCTACTTGATTTCTATAAATGAATACATGCTTATGTATATACATAATTGGATCAAAAAATTCCTATATATTTATCATAGAGTATTACCATATAGTTCCAATGAATACAGTTTCTTAAAATGTAAAAGATTACTTTTATCCTGACAGATAAGATAATTTGTTTTGTTGAAAACCATTTGATATATATTAATGATCCCAAACCTTTTTCACTATATGTGTATGTAGCTTTTTGCCTGTATTGGACCAGAGAATCTGTGATTCTCATTGTTTTTCATTGAGGACAAAGGAAAATAACCATTCTTGGAACAATTTAGTAAGTTTTAAACATTTTTTTTCATTGTAGACTAGAGCAGTAAGAGTCACATTGTTTTTCAAAATTATGGAAATCCTATTTTTTTAAAGCTTAGAAAGACATTTTCTTTTTAAAGTGGCAGTCTCTAATAAAATATTTAATATGAGATTCCTGTCTTCCTTGCATTTCATTTGTTCAAAAATATTTTTGAATGCCTGTATGGAGTCCCTAGTACCATCTTTTCTGTTGTTAAATGACTTTTCAAGTTATTAAAGTTTGTTTTTTTAATGCTAAAAAGACTTGATATTATTTTTAAATTATGATAATCTGCTTTTCTTTTTAGGTGTCTCAGATATAAATTCAAAGAACTGGGCAAATCGTGAGAATAAAACAGTCAATAAAATTACCGTGGTTGGAGGTGGAGAACTGGGAATTGCCTGCACATTAGCAATTTCAGCCAAAGTACGTAAGCATAGTGGTTATAAATACACATCATGTTGCTACACTTTTAGGAAGTTTCTGTTTTAACACACAAGAAATAATGGCTTCATTTTGTCATGTGGGAAAACCTCATTTTGCCCTAAAATATATTTAGTAAGTTGACAAAAAAATAGCTGAAAGCTCTCATTAGTAATGTTGTTTCATAATTAGTAGTTAGACATGGACTAGGCTTGGAAAACCTGGTTTGAACAATGGACTCATCATCCTAATCCAAGGGAACCTCAGGTTGACACGCATCTGACTTAGTCACAAATTCTTTTGTGTTTTCTGAGTCATGCTGCTTTAATTAAACTCTTATTTAATATAATACTTAATTTAGCTCTTTCTAAAGTTAACATTTTTTAAAATTGCCTTTTCTTGTGTAATTACTCCACTTTCTTTTACGATAATAGTTCCTGATTTGATATTTTACAGTGGTCTGAGATTTGCCTGTTTTTTTATCAACCATTTTTTACTGAGTCTTTTCTATATAAATTATTTTTAGAAAGGCTTAAATCTCCCTCCAGGGAAGTTGAAAAGACCCTCCCCAGCCCAGTGTCTCCAGTGTTGTGGTAATAGCATGTCTGTGTCATTTGAGCAGTGTAGCCCAAAATAGACTGGCTCTCCCTTGATATATTTGTTTGGTAGCTGGTATTTGAGTTTCTGTTCTATTAAAATTTGATTGGTTGACATGTAAATTCATCTCTTTCTATTTAAGATTCACTTATGTCTTGGAGGTAGGTTCTACTTAAGCAAAGAGTGAAATTGTATCCAGGGAGCTAGAAGAGTTTAAAAGCTGACTATTCAGGACAATATATGTTAACTTGTAGCACATTTTAGTTTCATTTTCTCCATCCTCCATCTGAATACAGTCTTCTTCTTAATTGGAATTTGAAATGTTTGCAGATCTTTTGTTACTAAATAGAGTATTTCTATAAACATTGCCTTAGAAGTTGCTTATTTTCTTGTCTGAATTTTCTTTTAGATGTACAAAATCTCAGAAGTAGTGCTATGAGTCAGAGGGCATGAATAGTTTTTATGGCACTTACTATATATTGCTAGATTGCTCTTCAGACAGGCAGAAGTTACTTATGCTGCTAATAACAATGTACACATCAACTTCATTTTGGCATCCCTAACAGTACTGAGTTTTATCGATTTTACTTGCTTTTGGTAAGTGTAGTAAGTGGGCTTCTCTCGTAGCTCAGCTGATAAAGAATCCTCCTGCAGTGTAGGACACCCTGGTTCGATTCCTGGATCAGGAAGATCCCCTAGAGAAGAGATAGGCTAACCTATTCTTGGGCTTACCTGGTGGCTCGGATGGTAAAGAATCCACCTGCAGTGCGAGAGACCTGGGTCTGATCCCTGGGTTGGGAAGATCCCCTGGAGGAGGGCATCGCAACCCACTCCAGTATTCTTGCCTGGAGAATCCCCATGGACAGAGGAGCCTGGTGGGCTGCAATCCATGGGATCACAAAGAATTGGACANTTTATAAAATATATAGAGACTTCCCTGGTGGTCCAGTGGTTAAGACTCTGCACTTCCAATGCAGGGTACGTGGGTCAGGGAATTAAGATCCCACATGTAGCGCCGGGTGGCCAAAAAATAAAAGTACATGAATAAAATAGATTAAAAAGATCTACGGGATAGCACAGAGAACTATATTCAGTATTCTTTCTAAAATGTTTATTTATGTATTCAGTTTTGGCTGTGCTGGGTCTTCGTTAATACAATGGCTGCTCTCTAGTTGCAGGCCACGAGCTTGTCCTTGCGGCGTCTTCTCCTGGTGCACAGCACAGGCTCGAGCGTGCACGGACTTCAGGAGTTGTGTCGTGTGCTCAGTGGTTGCAGCCCCCAGGCTCTAGAGCGCAGGCTCAATAGTTGGGACACATGTGCTCAGTTGCTCCATGGCATGCGGGGTCTTAACGGATCAGGGATGGAACCCGTGTCTCCTGCATTGGCAGGCAGATTCTTTACCACTGAGCCTCCAGGAAAGTCCTATATTTCACTGTCTTGTAGTTAGCTACAATGAAAGGCATCTGGAAGAGACTACATAGATAGATACACTTATGTCTATAATCTGTGTATCTATATATCTGTTTCTGATTCACTCTGCTGTATACCTGAAACTAACACCACACTGTAAATCAGCTATATTTCACTTCAAAAAGTATGAGTTATGATTTTAAAAGTACTGCAATAAGTCCAACATGCAGTTGAAATTATATAGTATTACTATGATTATATAGTGTTTTGGAGCTAGAAGGATTCTGGAGGTCACTTAGGCTAAGGATTGCAAACATTTTCCCCAAGAGAGTCAGTGTGCAGCATTAGGCCTACAGAATTTTGTTTGAACAGCAAAGAGGTTTTGTTTTGCTTTGTTTTGTTATGTTCTTAATATACATTTGAGTAACTGTACGTGTACTCTTTCCAATTTGCCACAATGACCATCTCCCCAAATTTTCTTACACTTGACAACTTCACATATATTATCTGCTTGGTCTTTAAAAGTATTTGAGTGTTTTTATTCTAATGGCTTGTCTTTATAAAGAGTGAAACTCAGATTGAAAAATTAAGCAATTTTTAAAATGAGCAAACCACTTTAAATATTCCTTATAATAATAATAATAAACATATATTTTACACTCCAACATAATTTGCATACATTAGCTCATTTGTTTCTCATATTTATTGGAATTTATTATTCACATTATATTGCTAATAATACTGAAGCTCAGAGAGGTTAAATGCATTTCATTAAGGTTGTTTTACCAGTTCATATAAGCAGTAATGGATTAGATAAATATTTTATGAGCATTAATTTTTTTATTTGATAGTGGCTGTATAGGACAGTGTTTTGTTTTTTCTTTTTAGGAAATATATGCTAAAGTATTTGGGGTGAAGGAGTATCATATCTTCAGTTTATTCTCAGTTGGTTCAGAAAATAGAGGAAAAGGCACTGAGAAAGCACAAGTGATAAAATGTTAAGATTTGAGCAATCTGAGTGAAGAACATATGAAAATTCTTTGTACTATTTTTTTGCCAGCTTTTCTGTAAATCTGCAGTTATTAAAAAAAAAAAAATTAAAGGCAGATAGACAAGACTGTTCCCACATATAGATACTCTACTAGTGAACACATTTCTGCTGTTGTTGCATTTTTTGGAGATGTAGTTTTAGCACTTCTCCCTGTATTTCTTAATTAAAAGAATTAAGTTTTTCAGTTAAAAGTACTGTGTAATTTTTGTATGAGTTTTCAAAAAATGAGAGCATTATGCAGTATTCTTTTGGCTAACTCTAACAATGTATAGATTAATAAGGTAGTATTCCTTAGCAAAATTTCTGCATAACTTTTCCCTTTGTGTATTCTGTAGCCTAAATCTGTCATTGTTGGATTAATTAAAGAAATGATTGCCAAATTTCAAGAGGAACTTCCCCTGTATTCTCTGTCATCATCTGACGAGGCACGGCAGGTAGACTTGCTAGCCTATATTGCAAAAATCACTGAAGGTTTGTATTTTTGTTAATAATAGCTTATGAGTTTATAGTTTCTCACGAATATCCTTTATTCTCTGCTACTTGATTTCTATAAATGAATACATGCTTATGTATATACATAATTGGATCAAAAAATTCCTATATATTTATCATAGAGTATTACCATATAGTTCCAATGAATACAGTTTCTTAAAATGTAAAAGATTACTTTTATCCTGACAGATAAGATAATTTGTTTTGTTGAAAACCATTTGATATATATTAATGATCCCAAACCTTTTTCACTATATGTGTATGTAGCTTTTTGCCTGTATTGGACCAGAGAATCTGTGATTCTCATTGTTTTTCATTGAGGACAAAGGAAAATAACCATTCTTGGAACAATTTAGTAAGTTTTAAACATTTTTTTTCATTGTAGACTAGAGCAGTAAGAGTCACATTGTTTTTCAAAATTATGGAAATCCTATTTTTTTAAAGCTTAGAAAGACATTTTCTTTTTAAAGTGGCAGTCTCTAATAAAATATTTAATATGAGATTCCTGTCTTCCTTGCATTTCATTTGTTCAAAAATATTTTTGAATGCCTGTATGGAGTCCCTAGTACCATCTTTTCTGTTGTTAAATGACTTTTCAAGTTATTAAAGTTTGTTTTTTTAATGCTAAAAAGACTTGATATTATTTTTAAATTATGATAATCTGCTTTTCTTTTTAGGTGTCTCAGATATAAATTCAAAGAACTGGGCAAATCGTGAGAATAAAACAGTCAATAAAATTACCGTGGTTGGAGGTGGAGAACTGGGAATTGCCTGCACATTAGCAATTTCAGCCAAAGTACGTAAGCATAGTGGTTATAAATACACATCATGTTGCTACACTTTTAGGAAGTTTCTGTTTTAACACACAAGAAATAATGGCTTCATTTTGTCATGTGGGAAAACCTCATTTTGCCCTAAAATATATTTAGTAAGTTGACAAAAAAATAGCTGAAAGCTCTCATTAGTAATGTTGTTTCATAATTAGTAGTTAGACATGGACTAGGCTTGGAAAACCTGGTTTGAACAATGGACTCATCATCCTAATCCAAGGGAACCTCAGGTTGACACGCATCTGACTTAGTCACAAATTCTTTTGTGTTTTCTGAGTCATGCTGCTTTAATTAAACTCTTATTTAATATAATACTTAATTTAGCTCTTTCTAAAGTTAACATTTTTTAAAATTGCCTTTTCTTGTGTAATTACTCCACTTTCTTTTACGATAATAGTTCCTGATTTGATATTTTACAGTGGTCTGAGATTTGCCTGTTTTTTTATCAACCATTTTTTACTGAGTCTTTTCTATATAAATTATTTTTAGAAAGGCTTAAATCTCCCTCCAGGGAAGTTGAAAAGACCCTCCCCAGCCCAGTGTCTCCAGTGTTGTGGTAATAGCATGTCCGTGTCATTTGAGCAGTGTAGCCCAAAATAGACTGGCTCTCCCTTGATATATTTGTTTGGTAGCTGGTATTTGAGTTTCTGTTCTATTAAAATTTGATTGGTTGACATGTAAATTCATCTCTTTCTATTTAAGATTCACTTATGTCTTGGAGGTAGGTTCTACTTAAGCAAAGAGTGAAATTGTATCCAGGGAGCTAGAAGAGTTTAAAAGCTGACTATTCAGGACAATATATGTTAACTTGTAGCACATTTTAGTTTCATTTTCTCCATCCTCCATCTGAATACAGTCTTCTTCTTAATTGGAATTTGAAATGTTTGCAGATCTTTTGTTACTAAATAGAGTATTTCTATAAACATTGCCTTAGAAGTTGCTTATTTTCTTGTCTGAATTTTCTTTTAGATGTACAAAATCTCAGAAGTAGTGCTATGAGTCAGAGGGCATGAATAGTTTTTATGGCACTTACTATATATTGCTAGATTGCTCTTCAGACAGGCAGAAGTTACTTATGCTGCTAATAACAATGTACACATCAACTTCATTTTGGCATCCCTAACAGTACTGAGTTTTATCGATTTTACTTGCTTTTGGTAAGTGTAGTAAGTGGGCTTCTCTAGTAGCTCAGCTGATAAAGAATCCTCCTGCAGTGTAGGACACCCTGGTTCGATTCCTGGATCAGGAAGATCCCCTAGAGAAGAGATAGGCTAACCTATTCTTGGGCTTACCTGGTGGCTCGGATGGTAAAGAATCCACCTGCAGTGCGAGAGACCTGGGTCTGATCCCTGGGTTGGGAAGATCCCCTGGAGGAGGGCATCGCAACCCACTCCAGTATTCTTGCCTGGAGAATCCCCATGGACAGAGGAGCCTGGTGGGCTGCAATCCATGGGATCACAAAGAATTGGACACAACTGAGCTACTCAGCACAGCACAGCACAAGAAGGCCCCTTAAAGTCATATTTAACAGTTAGAAGTCTCACTATCAGTATTTGTCTGTGAACTGTCTAGATAGAAAGTTTTTTCTGTTTTTCCTCTTAAACATTAGTATTCTGAGGAATTCCCTGGCATTCCAGTGGTTAAGACTGCACTTCCAATGCAGAGATACGAGTTTGATCCTTGGTTGGCGAACAAAGACCCACATGCCCATGCGGCCCAAAAAAAGCAAAACAAAAGGAAAAAAAGTTAATATTTTGATATGAGGTACAGTGTTCAAATAGTGCAACAGTATTCAACTAGTGCAGTAGTAGTCATCATAATGGCAGTAGTTGTAATGATAGTTACAGCAATAACTAACCTTTACTAAATGTTTGCTAGGTACCAGGCACTCATCTAAACACTGGATTCATTTTTACAACAACCTTATGGCTTCAGTTCAGTTCAGTTCAGTCACTCAGTCGTGTCCAACTCTTTGCGACCCCATGAATCGCAGCACACCAGGCCTCCCTGTCCATCACCAACTCCAGGAGTTCATTCAGATTCATGTCCATCGAGTTGGTGATGCCATCCAGCCATCTCATCCTCTGTCGTCCCCTTCTCCTCCTGCCTCCAATCCCTCCCAGCATCAGAGTCTTTTCCAGTGAGTCAACTCTTCGCATGAGGTGGCCAAAGTACTGGAGTTTTAGCTTTAGCATTATTCCTTCCAAAGAACACCCAGGACTGATCTGGATCTTCTTGCAGTCCAAGGGACTATNAAAAAATCAGATTGTTACCCAGTTATGAAAAGTGAAAGTCGCTCAGTTATTTCTGACTCTGTGACTCCGTGGACTGCAGTCCATGAAATTCTCCAGGCCAGAATACTGGAGTGGGTAATCTTTCTCTTCTCCAGGGGATCTTCCCAACCCAGGGATCGTACCCAGGTCTCCCACACTGCAGGCAGATTCTTTACCAGCTGAGCCCCAAGAGTAGCCCAAGAATACTGAAGTGGGTAGCCTATCCCTTCTCCAGCAGATCTTCCCAACCCAGGAATTGAACCAGAGTCTCCTTCATTGCAGGCAGATTCTCTACCAACTGAGGTATCAAGGAAGCCCTGCTCAGTTATAAACAGTACTATTTAAAGGTATTCACAAACACATGAAAGTGAAAGTGCTAGTCACTCAGTAGTGTCTCTTTGCAACCCCATGGACTGTTGCCCACCAGGCTCCTTTGTCCATGGGATTCTCCAGGCAAGAAGACTAGGTAGCCATTCCCTTATTCAAAGGATCTTCCTGATGCAGGGATCAAACCCAGGTCTGCAGCATTGCAGGCAGATTGTTCACCATCTGAGCCAATACATAAGCATATTTAATGAAAGTAACTATATACTATATTTCACTGACCAGTATTTATGACAAGTGACTTTCCATGCCAATAAAAGTAAATCTCTATCATTAAGATGATTGTAATTTATTTGACAGTATGGAGGATTAAACCAAATCTCTGGTATTGGTCATTTGTTAGGTAACTAATTTTCCTATTATAAACAATGGCTGCAGTAAAGATTTTTGCCTGCATTTTTGCACACTTATGTGATGATAACCTTTGAGGATGTCCTTGAAGAAGAATCCTAGGAAACATTTTGAAAACATAATACCTGTGGGTAGACTATTTGTCTCGCTATCAACATCTTTTCAACTGTATATGATAGGAGTTTAGTCACCACTGCTTTAATCGAATTACCCTCTCAAAATGAATTATGACATTTTAATTATCAAATACAGTGTTCAACCTACTTTTAATCATCCTTAATGTCTATACTTGAATTGACAATGATCATTCCTTTTCTCTTAATATTCTTTCTTCCCCTAATAATTTCCATGGCATTACTATTTCAACTCCACCGCTATCATTCTTTCCCTTTTCTGCCTATGTATCTTCTTCCTTCTTCCAAGTAAATGTAAGTCTTATTTCTCTCCTGAGACTTTATTTTCTCACTTTATTCTTTCAAAATTGATAGTCTCACCCACTCTCAGTTACAGCTGTCACCTTTGTTTTCCCCAAATCTTCATCTTCAGCCCAGTTTCACCAAGAATGACCTGCTCCCTCCTAGACTGATTTACCCT
The DNA here is from genome assembly GCA_006410875.1 of Neotragus pygmaeus. Lineage (NCBI taxonomy): Eukaryota > Metazoa > Chordata > Mammalia > Artiodactyla > Bovidae > Neotragus > Neotragus pygmaeus. The sequence continues at coordinate 207,882 of SJYV01046862.1, forward strand.
TACATTCCATTGATAAAAAAAAATAATAATAACAGGTTTAAACTCACTTATACCCTCTTAACTGCTCATCTTTCTGGATTCCCTGGTGCTGTTGATATCTCTGTCAAACTCACAAATTTCCCACCACTTTGCAAAAAAATGATCACCAAGCATCGCTGCTTCTGCCTGAGTATATTTTCCTTGACGTGCTGCTAGAAAAAATGATGCTCTCTGCCTCCTGTGGTTCTTTTCCTGCATCCTCATGGGTGGGAGGAATATCAAGGACCCCGTTTTCCTCAGTAATCCACTTGGAACTCCAGCTCACTTAGGATGCACTGAATTCAGATGATGACAAGGCTGTTCCTCTGAATCTCTCCTCTCTGTACTCACCCTCCTCAAGTTTCCCTAGGATGGTAAGAAAGCCCACTAAGAGGATTATGTAAAATCTGAGATCCTGAGATCCTCTGCATTCTCAGCTCCCAGATCAAGAACAAGAGAGCATTAAGAGGACTACAGGAACCCCTGGGGAGGAAATTTTGCTGGTTTGGTTTTCATTTTGATTTTGATTTGTGTCTTTCTGCCAAAGTCAAAAAGAGAAGAGAGGTCCCTTCTGCGGAGAGCAGCAGCAGCGCTGACTGATCCGATGACAGCATTGGCCACAGCCCTCGTGCAGGCAGCTGGCAGGGGCTGGGAGAGGCGCCCGTGCTGGAAGACGCTGCCAAGGCAACCCTGGTGCGAGCGGCAGTGCTGGCACGGGTGCTCTCGCGTGGGCAAAGCAGCGGCGTGAAATGCGCAGGAGGCTAGGAAGACAGGCAGTGGCCTTGGCGAAGGCAGAGGCAGGGGTGGGGAGAGCTGTATGACGACAGGAACTTGGTGCAATAACAAACCCCAGGAAAGAACATGTCATCCCCCCAAGTCCAGAATCACAGATCCTTCCATGCAGCAATTCACCCACCTCGATGTCCCTTACACCCATTCCAAGCCTGAAATGCACACGGGAACAGCAAACAAAATGCCAGAAGCCATGTTGAGAGTCAAGACCATCCGAACCGGCACAGGATTTCCAGGGCACAGAGTGAAATTACTTCAAAAGTAGGAGTCAATTAAGATGTTGAGATGAAAAGCAACATTTCACATGAGATCGATATGCAAACACTGGGTTTCATTATTTGACTCTCCAGCAACAAAGGGCTGAAATGAACCAATACACACTTCTCCTCCCACTCAACTGACAGAGGCAAGAAGATTCGGCAAGCTCCAATTTTCTTGAAAATCGCTTACTCTTTCCAAATCCTTTAATAAATATTCAGGAGACAGAGTTCATCGACAATCCCCACCCTCAGATGTGAAGCCAATTAGCTGCTGATACCTAAGCTTAGCATTTAGCTTTCTGGTACCAAAGAAGATTCTTTTAAAAGAAATGTTTATTCTGAATGTAAATGATAAACTGGAAAGAACTATGGATTAAGACCTCAAAACTGTCCTCTCGAAGGGCTCTCCTTTTTTTTTTAATCAAAAGACAAAGGAGATCAATAGGAAATGAAACTATGTGGGGGAATGAAAGATGGAGTCCTTGAGGAATTAAGTATTTCTTGCTATGTTTTAATGCTGTTGGCAATTTAAGCTGCTCATTTCCCACTCAAAGATTTTAAATAAGCTCATCTAAAACCAAGGAGCCAAAAAACTTTAATAATTTAAAGATTACTTTCCCAAAAGAAGGACTTCATCCCACTCACTCAGCTTTCTTTCCCTATTGTGTATTATTTCAAGACAAAATTTGATCTCTTTGGGCATTCAACTATGGTTGCAGATTTGCACTGCTGTTTGCACTTAATCCCCAAAATAAACTCAAGAAACTGCTGTAGATCAAGTTTGTTCTGTAGGGGAAAAGTCGTCTACATAGTGTACAATTTGTTTCATTACCATCCTGCAGTTAGAACAACAGATGATTTTGTTTATCAGTTTTGCCACTGTGACTTCTGTCAGGCAACATCCACTGGAACCAAGAGAAGACTCTGCCTTCATATACATCTTTTATTTCAGCATGAAACTTGGAAAACTAATTGGTTTGTTTTCCTCTTAGTCTTTCTCACTTGAGAGGAGTTCTTATTAAGGCCCTGAATTGAACACTATTCAGATTAAGAATCCTTTGAAAATTCAAGCTATGAGGTTTCCATTTAAGGAATCTGCAGCCCCAATATTTCTCCAATAGGCTTGAAGTTCATCAAAAGTCACGAGCCCTACCAAAGCCCACCCAGTGCTTTGTCTTTTTTTTTAAGATTTATTTTTTGATGTGGACCATTTTTAAAAGTCTTCATTGAATTTGTTACAATATTGCCTCTGTTGTTTACATTCTGGTTTTTTGGCCACAAGTGATGTGGGATCTTACCTCCCCAATCACAGATCAAACCCACACCCTCTGCATTGGAAGGCAGTCTTCACTGAACTGCCAGGGAAGTCCCGGGCTTTGTCTTCATACCAAGGACACTCTTATGATTCTATACACACCAAGATCTTATGGAACAACCCAAGCAAACTTTATGGTCAACCCAATACAATGGCTGTCTTTTACAAGAACTTCAGTGATCAGCTCTAATTACTGCAACTAGATAATAGTTTCAAAGGTCAGAAACAAAACATCAGAACTGTTTGGTCTATAGAAAATAATCAGTTAACTTTTTTCCCATTACCAATCATTTACTATCATATAGCAACAGCCTCAGAACGCTCATGAGTTCCTTAAAATGAATGGAAATGTATGCATGCACCCGAAACACTCCTATGTCTTTGCAACTCAACGTCAAAGTGTGTATCATATCATCTCAAGGGAGTTATGCTTTAATGGGGCACGTCTCCCACTGAATGCTCAGCTGTAGAATGTCACTGGAAGCCTACATGTCTTCTGGCAGTGACCAGAATCTTCTCCTATCCCTGAGGTTTTCTAGAAGTCAAGGAAAATAAGTTTACAAGAACTTTATGTGTACTAATTATATTCCCTTTCCATTTCCTTTCCTTAGATAATTATGTCCTACCAGAAAATCCATGTACTACAGTAAAATGTAGAAGAAAACTATGCCTACCTCAATCATTAAGTCCATCCTCTGTAATGCTTCTGCTTAATTTATATGACTGTTGGGTTCTGCGTGATTTACTGCAACATAGATCTATCAAAATAAAACTGAGAAGTCTTACAGTGCACTTGGTAGGAGGTAAAGATTTTTATTCTCCTACCGCAAACTAGTGTCAAGAACTAATGATGCATAATTTTGTGGATGATTTACAACCTTACTAGTTTTTAGCATTCATTTAATAACATGCTGCACCTTTGTCTGTCATCTTAAACACAACCCTGCCGTCCTAGATGTTGCAGGAGATTTCATATCTGGTTCAAATTAAGTAAACACAATAGCTCTAGGAGGAGAAGATAATTATATATATCTGCTGTCTATATCAGAGAAGGCAACGGCAACCCACTCCAGTACTCTGGCCTGGAAAATCCCATGGACAGAGAGCCTGATAGGCTGTGGTCTATGGGGTTGCAAAGAGTCGGACAAGACTGAGCGACTTCACTTTCACTTTTCACTTCATGCACTGGAGAAGGCAATGGCAACCCACTCCAGTACTCTTGCCTGGAAAATGCCAGGAACAGGGGAGCCTGGTAGGCTGCGATCCATGGGGTTGTGAAGAGTCAGACACGACTGAGCGACTTCACTTTCACTTTTTACTTTCATGCATTGGAGAAGGAAATGGCAACCCACTCCAGTGTTCTTGCCTTGAGAATCCCAGGGATAGGGAAGCCTGGTGGGCTGCCATCTACAACTGAAGCAACTTAGCAGCAGCAGCAGCAGTTGTCTATATAATACATATATAAGCAGAAGAAATGGAAAAGGATTTAAAATGGATATAAGACTCTGAGGACAACCTCAGGGAAACTCACAGTTTTTAGTATATCATAACTCATAGATTTTTTTAAATTTACTCTTTTTCTTCCTGTTTAGTTCATTCCACTGGAGCCCCGTATTGTCTCAACCTCCAATCACACTTCTTTTGACTTGAATGTTGGTACAGTTATTTTTCACAGAAATGAACATTTACACAAAATCATATTTTTTAACAAATATATTTTGAAATGGTTGTTTATTTCTTCAAATTGATCATCTGGAGACAACGTTGTTGTTGCTGTTGTTGTTGATGATGATGATGTTACTGCTGCTGTTGTTTAACTGCCAAGTCCTGTCTGATTCTTTGTGACCCAATGGACTGCAGCGCACCAGGCTTCTCTGTCCCTCACCATCTCCAGGAGTTTGCCCAAGTTCATGTCCATTGATTCAATTATTCCATCCAACTGTCTCATCCTCTGTCGCTTTCTTCTCCTGCCTTCAATCCTTCCCAGTATCAGGGTCTCTTCCAGTGAGTCAGCTGTTTGCATCAGGTAACCAAAGAATTGGCGTTTCAGCATCAATCCTTCAAAAGAGTATTCAGGATTGATTTCCTTTAAGATTGACTGGTTTGATCTCCTTACTTTCCAAGGGACTCTCAAGAGTCTTCCCAGCAACACAGTTCAAAAGCATCAATTCTTTAGTGTTCAGCCTTTCTTATTGTCCAGTTCTCACATCTGTACATGAGTACTGGAAAGACCATAGCCTTGACTATACAGCCCTTTGTCAGCAAAGTGATGTCTTTGCTTTACAACAAACTGTCTAGGTATGTCATAGGTTTCCTGCCAAAAAGCAATCATCTTCTAATTTCATGGCTACAGTCACCATCCACAGTGATTTTAGACACCACGAAGAGGAAACCTGTTACTGCTTCTAACTTTTCCCTTTATCTGCCATGAAGTGATCTGGATGCCATGGTTTTGTGTGTGTTAGTCGCTCAGTCGTGTCCAACTCTTTGCAACCCCATGGTATGTAACCCACCAGGTTCCTCTGTCCATGGAATTCTCCAGGCTAGAATATTGGAGTGGGTTGGCATTCCCTTCTCCAGGGGATCTCCCCAACCCAGGGATCAAACTTGGGACTCATGCATTGCAGGTAGATTCTTTATCATCTGAGCAACTAGGGAAACCCATGATCTTAGTTTTTATAATACGGAGTTTAAGCGGGTTTTTCAGTTTCCTCTTTCACCCTCATCAAGGGGCTCTTTAGTTCCTCTTCATTTTCTGCTATTAGAGTGGTATCATCTGCATATTTGAGGTTGTTGATACACAGTTTATTTTAACAATGCAGGCATTATTCAAAATTCTTTAAAATCTCCCTTTGACATGGGCCTCAAAGTATACAACCTATTCTATTTATTAATATCCTGCTTGGCGGGAGCAAATATTGATATTTTGAAGCTATTCTATGCAGATCCTTTTGGATGATAATATTTGAACTCTTCTATAAAATCAAATTTAGATCTATATACGAAACTACACATTTAGCTATTTTGGAGCATATACTATGAGAAAGGCTGGATAAACAAAAATGAATAATAGAGAGTCCTTGTGCCAGAATAGCTTGTTGTCTGGAGGGAGTGAAAGACATACAAATAGATCATCTCAGCATTATAAGTCTCGTGCTGAGCACTCCGGGAACGCCTGGGGCCACTTAGCTCCACAGGAAGTCTGGAGCCTCCAGGTAAAAGTTTCCTGGGGATAAAGATACTTAAACTGAGACTTAGGGGATGAATAGGAATTAGATGAAAAAGGACAGAAAGCACATTCAAAGCAGGAAAAAAAATTGCGTGATTAAAGGTGGCTTGATAGGTGGGGAAAACCATTTTACAAGCACAACAGCATGGAATGCAAAAGAAGGATGAGAGAAATAATCAGCGGCTGAGGCGTGGTGGGTGTGTTGTGGTGTTTTGGTGTTTTATGTATCTCTGTCTAAGGAGGTGGTTCTAAGGGCAAGCCCAGGAATGATAAGGTCAAAACTGCATTTTGAATAGCTCATGCTGAAATGATTCTTCACTTGGATCTAGGTTCTGGGAAGAACAGCATTCACAAACAATGAGAACAACAGTAGTGAGACCAAACCAGAGAGGATCAATTTAAAGGCACTGAGATGCTGCCAATCAACTATATCTCAATAAATATAAAAATAGTATTTAACATATAAAATTAGCAGGTTTTCACCACTGATTTGCTGGTGAGGAGGAAAAATAACTTCCCAGGTTCTGTCATGAAGACTCACTGGGAGGCAGCTAAGAGAGATGGGAGAAGAGAGTTCTGCAGGCAGATTTGAGTACCCAAAGCAGAAAGAAACCACCACCACCCAGAAAGAGAAAAACACAGAGCTGTCATTCTTCAGAACATTCCTTAGAAACAAAGGTCATACTGGTCTTAGATTTGGTTTCAGCAAATGGAGTGGAGAACAGAGAACTACCTGCCAATATTAAACAGCCACATTCCAAAATGGAGCAGAAGCTGATAGAAAATGAGGTTGAAAAAGAATATGACCTGGACCATAATAAAAATATTCCCCCAAGAAGTACCTGCCACGAGTGTCACCAATTCCCTGATGAAGAAATACTGGATATGAATACTAGAAACACGTTGCCTTACATCATTTCAAGTTTGCTAATTTCATATGTGTGCAAGCACGTGTGTGTGCATCCATGTTGAAGTGTCAAGTGTATGATTTCATAATCTCAAGTTATGTTTTTCTGTCCTTGTGGCTCCTGAACACATATTAAATAGCTTATATTCGCATAGATATATCTGATACAAGAGTACAATGAACTCCCAAACAAATTGGCAACATGTCTGATGACCAAAGAGGCAAACCCAGTTGAGTATGCTTGCTGTCATCATATCTGCCTGGGTTACAACACACTGCAGAACCCTGGCTAAACAAGCATCACACCTGCCCACGTGTCTTACAGACTACCACAATCCTCTGCCAATGTCTAAAGAATAAAGAACACTACAAAAGTGAAGATTTACTCATAATATCTCAATTACAAGCACTTATTCTTGTTCATTACTTGTGTAATAAATATAGCTTTATTGATTTCAATTTGAAAGTGTGGATACATATAGTTCATGGAATTCTCAGGCCAGAATACCGGAGTGGGAGTCGTTCCCTTCTCCAGGGGATCTTCCCAACCCAGGGATTGAACCCAGGTCTCCTGCACTGCAGGCAGATTCTTTAACAGCTGAGCCACCAAGGAAGACTTTTAGTCACTCTGTGATGTCCAACTCTTTGTGACCCCATGGACTGTAGCCCACCGGCTTCTCTGCCTATGGAATTCTCCAGGCAGGAATACTGGAGTGGGTTGTCATTTCCTTCTCCAAGGGATCTTCCCAACCCAGAGATCAAACCTTGGTCTCCTACACTGCAAGCAGATTTGAGTTTAGCCATTGTTTAATCATTTTTAAACTTATTTATTCTAAATTGGACAATAACTGCTTTACAATAGTGCATTGTTTTACAATACAGCCGATTCCCACTGGCTATCTAATTTACATTTGGTAATGTATATGTTTTCATGCTACACTCTCCATTTGCCCCATCCTCTCCTTCCCTCATGGTGTCCACAGTCTGTTCTCTTAAGTCTGCATCTCCATCGTTGTTGTTTAGTCACTAAGTCATGTTTGACTTTTATTGCAACCCCATGAACTGTAGCCCACCAGGCTCCTCTGTCCATGGGATTTCCCAGGCAAGCATACTGGAGTGGGTTGCCATTTCCTTCTCCAGGGGATGTTCCTGACCCAGGGATCGAACCCACACATCCTGCATTGGTAGGTGGACTACACTGCTGCCCTGCAGATAGGTTCATCAATCTAGAATCCATATATATATATTGCTATACAATATTTGTTTTTTTCTTTCTGATTTACTTTACTCTGTATAATAGGCTCTAGGTTCATCTGTTTCATTGGAACTGACTTAAGTATACTTCTTTTTATGGCTGAGTAATATTCCATTGTATCTATGTACCATAGCTTCTTTATTCAGTGTCAATGGACATTATTTAATCATTTTTAACAGTGCATGAAAACACATTCAAAGCACTTTATTTTGAAAGTTTCTCTCTCATAGATATCAAGGAGCCAAAATAACTTCTACCTAAATATACACTTTTAAAAATCTACTTATTTTGAAGTTACTTAGTATTTTCATACAAGCTATGACACGTTATCAAACCACTTCAGATATTACCTAAGTGCAAATTTTGCAATTACATCATAAGCAAAATACTTTCAGGAAATTAAGAAAAAAAAATCCCAATGGTGGTAAACTTTAGATTGAGAAATATTCAATGTAAAGGGAATTTTTGGTGAGTTGACATCAACTCATCACTATTGTTCATTTAGGGGAACTGCATTATAAAAATTATGAGGATTTGTTTGATAAAAAGAAAATATATTTGTGCGCACACCAAATACATGAAAAGGTTAGAATGAAAATTTCAGTTTAAATAACCAAGAAAACAAAATCTTATCACAAGCAAGGAGCATCTAAGTAGAAGCAGCATCCTTCAGCTCACAGCTCTAAAAGGTTGATTACCAGTAGACTGTACCTAGAAGACATCTCACAGGCAGAATAAAGACATGGAACATAAAGCTTATATATGGGATCTGATATACAATATGAGTGAAGAGACAAGGAATCAGTAAGTATGTGGATAAATCTACACAACATATTGTCCAGATAATACAACAGTGGTGATCCCTGATGAGCAGGATTTAAAAAAAAAAAAAAAAACTAGAAAAAATTTAAAATAGACCAAAATAGAATATATATCAGAGCAGAAAGATCTGAGTTAAAGTGTTATAGAGACCTTTATTTCAGGGCAGGGTTGTGTGCTCATTCTAGGGTAAATATTATAAGAATAGGAAAATAGTAGATAAATTAATATTCTGATTATGGAGAAATAGAATGAGAAAAAGTTATCTTAAGATGGCAAAAAAAAAAAAGAGAAAAAAACGGAAGGACAAATAAAGTAGTTTATTTCAGAATGGAAAAATACTGAAATGTTAACCAAAAAAGTTGATTTATATACAAATATATTTAAAATAAATAACCATTACCAGATATAAAAGATACATGTATAGTGACAGCTGCTGAAATAACCAGTAAAATACGATCTTAAATATAAGTAAGCTTAATAATACATTATGAAGCATAGAAAGCAAAAGCTGACAGAATCACAACAAAAAAAACCAGACATATTATCCTTTATAATGAGAGACAAACATATACTGCTCAGCAACGATGAATTAAATGAACCAAAAAAGGAAAGATACAAAACAAAATATCAACTTAAATTATAAGCTTTATGAAATGTACAAGCATATAAATATACAGCTATATATTTATCTATCAATGCAATGCAAAATAAAAATACTATTTTCCAATAAAATATTTCAAGCACATACACACAAAATAGGTCTTCCCTGGTGGCTCAGGAGTAAAGAATTCACTTGCCAATGAAAGATATGTGGGTTTGATCCCTAGGTTGGGAAGATTCCCTGGAGAAGGAAATGGCAACCCACTCTAGTACTCTTACCTGGAAAATTCCACAGACAGAGGAGCCTGGTGAGCTACAGATGGTGAGGTCGATGAAGAGTCAGACACAACTGAGTAAGTAAACAACACCACCACATAAAAATATTGCCAAAAATAGCTGAAGTATTCCATTTTTAATTTAATGTGCTATTTAATTTTTAAAGTAATATCAAGCATTCTCTGACATCAAGGCAATTTTGTGATGTCACTAACAAAATACTAATGAAGTATATATGTTTATGAATTAAGACATTCACTTCTAACTCACGGTTCAAAGGAAAACTTGTAAGGATAATGCTATGGACTGAACTATATCCCCCAGAATTCACATGTTGAAGTCCTAACCCGCAACGTGGCACGATTGGGAGACCAAGGCCTCTGGAGAAGAATGAAGTTTAGAAAAGGTCATGAAGGCAAGGCTCTTATGGTGGAATTAGAGCCCTTGTAAGAAGAGAACTTGTTCTTCTCTCTCTGCCTAGTGAGAACACAGCTCTGAGGTGGTAGACAGGAAAGAAGTCCTCACCAGAAAGCGACCATGCTGACAGCTTTAACTCCGACTTTCAGTCTCCACACTATGACAAAGTAAATTTCTGTCAGCAAGTCCAGTTTAACCCTCTCAGTCTATGATATTTGGCAGGCCAAGCAAATGAAGATATTTAGAAAACATTTGGAACTGAATGATAAAATTCTACATATTGAAACATTTGTGATGCAGGTAAGGGAATGGTCAGGGAATGAACCATCCTAAATATTTAGATCCTATTTGAAAGGTTGAATTAGCAAGTTATGCATTCATATTGAGAATTGAAAACAGGACTCCTTCAGAAAAAAAGAAAAGGTACAAATAACATTAGAAGTCAAAGCAGGACATTAGAAAGATGCTAAAAGGTTAAACAAAAAAAAAATTTTTATTGTAAATGATAGTCTACCAATAAATTTAAGTAGATAGGTAGATAAAGTACACAAATTCCGAGAAACAGTAACTCGTAACTCACCATCAGGAGAGGAGAAGGGAGGAGAGAGGTCAGGGTATTTGTTACTTCTTCCACAACTACGGTCTTCTATCCTGCCTGGCAGCCACTGGTCACTGTGGGCACCCTTCTCTTCTCTGACCACAACTGCCATCAGGCCATCACCTCCTGTGGCTGGAGCTACGGTTACAGCTTTCTCCAGGATTCCACATTTTCTCCAAGCCTAGGGGTAGAACTACTCTCTGCTCTGCTAACCACAGAGCACTCTACTGTGACTAGGTGATTTTCCCGTCCCCAACATTTCAATTAGTACCTTCATCAAATTTCCTTCATTTTTCCACTTAAGTGAACCATCTGTTTCCTGTAAGACTATGAATGACAAAGTGTTTTAACACTAGCTTTTCTTTCACATGAGCTTTTCTCTGCTCTAGGACTAAAGAGGTACTTGGTGCTCAGAATACCCAGAATACCACACAACTATGTTGTGAGTTAAATTCCATCATCAAAAGAATTAAATCTCTGAGTAAAGGTTTCAAGGAAATATTTTAGCACAGACATTATGGCATGTAATTAATATGTGATATAATGTATGATTAGGAAAAAGGTGAATTTAAATGTGTATTTCCCCAGAGAAGGAAATGGCAATGTACTCCAGTATTCTTGCCTGGCAGAGAAGGCAATGGCATCCCACTCCAGTACTCTTGCCTGGAAACTCCCATGGATGGAGGAGCCTGGTAGGCTGCAGTCCATGGGGTCACTGAGTCAGACACGACTGAGCGACTTCACTTTCACTTTTCACTTTCATGCATTGGAGAAGGAAATGGCAACCCACTCCAGTGTTCTTGCCTAGAGAATCCCAGGGATGACGGAGCCCAACGGGCTGCCGTCTGTGGGATCGCACAGAGTCAGACATGACTGAAGCCACTTAGCAGTAGCAGCAGCAGCATTCTTGCCTGGAAAATTCCATGAACAGAGGAGCCTANTTTTTAATTGAATTCATATTATTTCACTAAAAATATATTGTTAAAGTGAATTTTAACAGGAACAAAAATTTATATCATTAACAAATGAAATTTAAAATGTTAAAAAGTGATTTTTATTTCCTCTTTTTAATCCAAAAGATTTGCTTCTATTTAACAATGTATGTAGGAACTAAGAATAGGAAGCTTAGATGAAGCTTCCTTGGTGGCTCAGAGGTTAAAGCATCTGCCTGCATTGCAGGAGACCTGGGTTTGATCCCTGGGTCGGGAAGATTCCCTGGAGAAGGAAATCACAACCCACTCCATATTAGTATAGGCACATATATATGTAGGTGAATATAAATATGATTTGGGATTAAAATTACTTTATTACCAGGGATACATGATCAAAAAAATTGGAAGACCATTGAACTAAAGAATGTTTAGTCTCAGAAACCAGGTTATACCTAGAGTCAGTCAGGTTGTAATATGTTATAGTTGCTCAGCTTTCCTTTGCCTTTCCTTACGCAGGTCTCCAGTATGCTTAACCATGTTTTCTAAGTGAAATAATGAGACATATGATTTCACAAGCCTGAATGTCCTAAGAGCCACAGTGGATCAGAAAAGTTGAAATTGTACCTATAGGTTATAAACATTGAATATAGTAGTTGTGGCATCTCTTGATCCCTGTAAGATACAATGGATTTATTTTCCTTCTCTGGAAAGAGTACAATAGTTGCCTTAATGATCCTTTTGTAGGATCCTTTGGGGAGCTGAGTATTCTCTTGTGCCTGCCGTTTCCAGGTACTGAAGTTCTTAATGGACCTCTTAACCCTTCCAAATCTCTCCAGGAGAGACTGCTTAGTACATGGGCCCTAGAGGTTGTGAGGCCATTTAGGACCTGAGGAAATTGTTTCTTCCTGTGTGTCTCATTAACCATCAGTAACAATTGTTTCAGATAATTGAAAGACTACAATCCTTGGAGTAGATACATGGGTTTGCTGGCCACCAAGTAAGGAGTTTGAATGAATGAGTACTATTTTGGGGTAACTTTCATGTTCCCCTTGTTAATTTTGATTGCATAGTCCTGATAACAATTTAATTACTCTTATATGAAGTGATTTAATGTTACTAACATCTCAGATATGTTCTATGATATGGAAAAGCACATTAATAATTATTGTAAAGTAAGCTGCAGAAGGAGATTGCAGCCATGAAATTAAAAGACGCTTACTCCTTGGAAAGAAAGTTATGACCAACCTAGATAGCATATTCAAAAGCAGAGACATTACTTTGCCAACCAAGGTCTGACTAGTCAAGGCTATGGTTTTTCCAGTGGTCATGTATGGATGTGAGAGTTGGACTATCAAGAAAGTTGAGCTCTGAAGAATTGATGCTTTTGAAGTGTGGTGTTGGAGAAGACTCTTGAGAGTCCCTTGGACTGCAAGGAGATCCAACCAGTCCATCCTAAAGGAGATCAGTCCTTTGGAAGGACTGATGCTAAAGCTGAAACTCCGTACTTTGGCCACCTCATGCGAAGAGTTGACTCATTGGAAAAGACTCCGATGCTGGGAGGGATTGGGGACGGGAGGAGAAGGGGACGACAGAGGATGAGATGGCTGGTGGCATCACCCACTCGATGGATGTGAGTTTGAGTGAACTCCGGGAGTTGGTGATGGACAAGGAGGCCTGGCGTGCTGCGATTCATGGGGTCGCAAAGAGTCGGACATGACTGAGTGACTGAACTGAACTGAACTGAAGCTCATTTTGACATTTTACTAATGCCCCATCATGACAGGCATTGATGATCATCCTAGAGTTGTACTTTGCTCCGTTTGGATTTTTTAAAATAGCTGCTAAAATACTTTGGAGAAGGATATACATGTGTGTATATGACCCTGCAAGTGTCCATACTATATATACGTAAACAAACTGTGTGTGCATAGACTAAATCTGGGGAAATACTGAGGGAACTGTTAAAAAGAGTCATTGCTTTAGGAGTCATATTGGGGAAACTGGTTCTGCACTTGTTTTTTGCACTCAATATTTTTATCCCTTTTTTTTTCTATTGTGCTAAAATACATATCTTAAATTTATATGAGTGACATCAGCACTTTCACAGTGTTGTGCAACCATCACCACTGTCTAGTTCCAGAACAGTTTTCCTAGCCCCGAAGGAAACCCTCCGTACCTTAAGCAGTCACTCCCCTATTTTCCCCTCTCCCCAAGGTTCTGGCAGTCACTGGCCTGTTCTGTGGATCTGCCTTTTTTGTTTGTTTCATATGAATGGAATTACATGGCATGTGGCCTTTGTGCCTGGCTTTCTTCACTCAGCGCAGTGTTTTCAGGGTTCATCTATATTGTAGCGTGTATCAGTGCACCCCTCCTGTTTATGGATGAATAATATTCTGTGGTGTGGATATGCCACATTTTATTTATCATCTGTTTATCAGTTGCTATACATTTGGGCTGCATCTTTTTGCTCTTTTGAGTAGTCCTGCTATGAACATTTATCTACAAGTGTTTGTTTGAGCACTTCTTTTCAGTTCCTCAGGGATGTCCCCAGAAGTGGAATTGCCAGATCATATGGCAATTCTGTGTTCAAGTTATTGATGAATTTATATTATCATTTTGAAGATCATTATTAACAGCACATAGAGATCTAAAAACCTATATTTCATGAACAGCTTCTTGATAATACTCCATTGGATGAGTATCTCCTATTGGTAGACATTTAATTTTTTTGTTTGTTTGTTTGTTTTTGGTGATTACAGATAATACTACAGAGAACATTGTAATGTAAAAATTTCTATGTATTTCTCTACCCAGTAGGATAAAGTAGAATTACTGGGTCAAAAGTTGTTTCTATTTATGTTAAGTAAAATTTTTCTTTAATTTTGGCTGTGCCTTGAGGCATGCAGGAAATTAGTTCCCAGACCAGGGATTCAGTGCTTACTCTCTGCAATGGAAGCACAAAGTCCTAACCACTGGTCTGCCAGGGAATTCACAAAAGGTGTTTTTTAAAATATATATTTTTGATTTGTGCTAATTTATACTCTCACCAGCAGTATAAGAAGGTTCCTATTTCCTTCTTGCTGATTTCTTTTATATTAAACAGAGCTAATAGAATAATTATCCTATGATATTATTTTGATTATGTCATTTCCTGGCTGAAGACACTATTATGTTGGTCTCTTATCCCTTAATAATAATTATAGATGGCATGTTTTTTCAGGGAATCAGCAATATATTCTAGCTAATTTATATGTATTCATATCCCATTACTGCTCTTAGTTTATTTTATAGTTTGCTCAGAGATTGTGGCTTTAGTCACACTTAGCTGAGCTGGCATTTCAAATAAGTTTGTTACGAATTTCTTATGATTGACTCCAGAAATAAATAGTCTCTGCATACATGAGCAAAATGTGTGTATGGGTATGTCTGTGCCTGGAGAAAAAAATGTTCAGTAGTTGAATATTATAAGTTATTGCTGACATATGGAACAAAGTAAAATTTGCTCAATGGTCAGCAGGTTATAGGTTGATCACTTGTGTGAGAATCACCTGTGTATTTTTTAAACTTACAGAAGCCTGGTGTCCACCCCAGGCCTATGGAGAGAGTAAAAGGCTTTGAAGCAGGAATCCTTTCTTGCACTTGGTACTGCTCTGTTTACTTCTAAGTCATCCTTGAGGGTGAGGGCATTTCCATCATTCAAAGTAGAGGAAGCTACAGGAGGAAAAGAAAAGAAAAGAAAAATCTTGGCAAGATAGGTTGGGGCCTGTCTTGGTTGTAGGGTCATAGTTCAACCGTTTGGTGATATTTAATAATATGGACAAGCTCTCTCATCCTTCCAGATATCAATTTCCTTCCATTTTATGAGAGTATAGGACTGAGTTTCTAAATATAGCATAATGTTTATCAGCGCTCTGAAGCTAGATTGCCTGGGCTTGAATTCTGACTCTGCTATTTACTAGCTCTATAACTTTGAGCAAGTTACTAAACTTCTCTACGCCTCAGACTCCTCATCTGTAAAATGGGGATGATATGGACCCCACAGTGTGTTGTGGATTACATTAAATGAGTACGTACATGTCAAGGTCTTAGAATAGTACCTGGCACATAGAAGTGGTATGGAAGTGTTAACTATATACCTTTCACTTCTAATGTCTTCCAGTACTGAGATTTAGACTCATCACCAGGTTTTTCATCTGAGCATTAGAACACAGGAATTAAGAGTACTCATGAAGAAACATAATTAAAATCTAGGACTTCAGTTTTTTGGATCTCTACCCCCACAATTGTGTCAGAATATGAACTAAAATTGGATAATGCATCTCATAGACACATTACACACAGGTTCCCTTCTGCAGCTTGTTTGGAAAAATAGCCTTAAGAGGCTTAATTAAGACTGTAAACCCTGGAATCTACTCATTGTCTCACTAGGATGCTAATAAAGATTTATACGTGTTGACTGAACTGATATATCTCTGTTACTTTATTATTTTTCTGCTGTTACTGATGCTGATAATTCTGGTCACTGTATTGGCATATACTTACTGCAAGACAATGCTTCCGTGGTGGCTCAGACAGTAAAGTCCTCCCTGCAGGGTCGAGAAGATCCCCTGGAGAAGGAAATGGCAACCCACTCCAGTACACTTGCCTGGGAAACCCCATGGACAGAGGTGCCTGGTAGGCTACAGTCCATGGAGTCACAAAGAGTTGGGCACAACTGAGTGACTTCAGTCTCAGTTTACTGCAAGACATACTATGTAATAGAGAGTAATGCAGTTGTGAAATAGCTTAAGTGTGCTTAAGGGTCAGAGGCATGAATTCTGAACAGCTTTTCCTATGTCATAACAGTTGCTTATATGTAAGTCCCATTCAGTTCAGTTCCGTTCAGTTCAGTTGCTCAGTCGTGTCCGAATGTGTGTGAGCCCATGAATTGCAGCATGCCTCCCTGTCCATCACCAACTCCTGGAGTTCACTCAAACTCATGTCCATCGAGTCAGTGATGCCATCCAGCCATCTCATCCTCTGTCGTTCCCTTCTCCTCCTGCCCCCAATCCCTCCCAGAATCAGAGTCTCTTCCAATGAGTCAACTCTTCGCATGAGGTAGCCAAAGTACTGGAGTTTCAGCTTTAGCATCATTCCTTCCAATGAACACCCAGGACTGATCTCCTTTAGAATGGACTGGTTGGATCTCCTTGCAGTCCAAGGGACTCTCAAGAGTCTTCTCCAACACCACAGTTCCAATGAGATAAGAGGAAGTGAAAGTAAAGTGGAAAATGATTACCAATTTGTTATCCTATAGTGTTATATTTTATAGTTTTCTACAGTTAAAATATATTAGACATATATTTCAAGGACTTAATCTAATTTTTAAAGATTCTTCAGAGCCCTCATGTGGGAAATTCCCTAAAGGAATTTTTTTTTTTCTAATTCAAATCTTCAGTCCAGTTCAGTTCAGTTCAGTCACTCGGTCGTGTCCGGCTCTTTGCAACCCCATGAATCGCAGCACCCCAGGCCTCCCTGTTCATCATCAATTCCCAGAGTCTACCCCAACCCATGTCCATTGAGTCGGTGATGTCATCCAGCCATCTCATCCTTTGTTGTCCCCTTCTCCTCCTGCCTACAATCCTTCCCAGCATTAGGGCCTTTTCCAATGAGTCAACACTTCGCATAAGGTGGCCAAAGTATTGGAATTTCAGCCTCAACATCAGTCCTTCCAATGAACACCCAGGACTGATCTCCTTTAGAATGGACTGGTTGGATCTCCTTGCAGTCCAAGGGACTCTCAAGAGTCTTCTCCAACACCACAGTTCCAATGAGATAAGAGGAAGTGAAAGTAAAGTGGAAAATGATTACCAATTTGTTATCCTATAGTGTTATATTTTATAGTTTTCTACAGTTAAAATATATTAGACATATATTTCAAGGACTTAATCTAATTTTTAAAGATTCTTCAGAGCCCTCATGTGGGAAATTCCCTAAAGGAATTTTTTTTTTTCTAATTCAAATCTTCAGTCCAGTTCAGTTCAGTTCAGTCACTCGGTCGTGTCCGGCTCTTTGCAACCCCATGAATCGCAGCACCCCAGGCCTCCCTGTTCATCATCAATTCCCAGAGTCTACCCCAACCCATGTCCATTGAGTCGGTGATGTCATCCAGCCATCTCATCCTTTGTTGTCCCCTTCTCCTCCTGCCTACAATCCTTCCCAGCATTAGGGCCTTTTCCAATGAGTCAACACTTCGCATAAGGTGGCCAAAGTATTGGAATTTCAGCCTCAACATCAGTCCTTCCAATGAACACCCAGGACTGATCTCCTTTAGAATGGACTGGTTGGATCTCCTTGCAGTCCAAGGGACTCTCAAGTCTTCTCCAACACCACACTTCAAAAGCATCAATTCTTCGGCACTAAGCTTTCTTCACTGTCCAACTCCCACATCCATACATGACCACTGGAAAAACCATATCCTTGACTAGACGACCTTTGATGGCAAAGTAATGTCTCTGCTTTTCAATATGCCATCTAGGTTGGTCATAAATTTTCTTCCAAGGAGTAAGCGTCTTTTACTTTCATGGATGCAGTCACCATCTACAGTGATTTTGTAGCCCTAAAAAGTAAAGTCTGACACTGTTTCCACTGTTTCCCCATCTATCTCCTGTGAAATGATGGGACCAGATGCCATGATCTTCGTTTTCTGAATGTTGAGCTTTAAGACAACTTTTTCACTCTCCTCTTTCACTTGAACCTAAAACCAAGATACTGGGCTTCAATGTAAGGAAAAGTAGAAAATGAGCCAACACTATTTAAAGATTTTCAAATCATTTTTTTCCTCTTTGGAGTAGAATCCTTAATAAATAAGGCAGATACAGGCAGCACTGCACTGCTTGCAGAGGTCAAAGTAAATAGCATGAAGCTGTGCCTGCCAGCCATCTTTCTACTTTTCACTATTCCTGCATTGTCTCTGAGTCACTATCAAGGAACTGCAGGACTCCTAAACTTAGAGTTTAAAAATCAGTGATGTAAGTGATCATAGGTGCATTCTGCCTATAGCATATATTTATTTTTTCTAAGAAAATTGTGAATTATACCAAATACCTCCCTGCTTGTAAAGTCTGGGTCCTGTAGTTTATCTTTTCTGCTCTTTCCTCCCCTGGGATACACTGTTGCTTCTAATTCTCTTTCTGGAGCAGATCTCAGCATTGTGTATCCTTCCTATGGAGACAGGGTTGATGGAGGCAACTGCTAAAAGCTATGTAATTGTAGAAAAGAAAATCCTGATCATCATGAACAAGAACTTGGTTAAAACCTTTATTTTGAGCTCAGACTGTTTCTTTTTATTCATTAGATTTGTCTGCCTCTGCTCATTCCAAGGTGGTGATCTTCACAGTCAACTCTCTGGGTAGTTCTCAGTCCTACCTCGATGTAGTGCAGAGCAATGTGGACATGTTCAGAGCCCTTGTCCCAGCTCTGGGACATTATAGCCAGCACTGCATCCTGCTCGTCGCATCTCAACCAGGTATAAGGTTTTATTCTAAATGAATTTGATGGCCCAGTGCCTCAGTAGAATTGCCATCTCTGATAAAAGTCATAAATCAGGGTTATAAAGGGACAGCTAGAGTATTCAGTTCAATTGCTCTTTTGATGAACAAGGCAGTACTTTCCACATCCTGTCAGCCAGTTACTATTACTGACTGGCATTAACTAGAAGGTTGCAACTTACAATTTTTTATGCAGTACTACTTTTAATATGTTCCAGGCTGTTATCCATGCCTTTCTCATGGAGAAAACAGTTAATCGCCCAAGAGAAAGATGCAATATCTTATAGGAAGGATCTTTTGTTAACTCTAAAGTGTCATAAGATGCTAGTGAGCATGCCAGAGTGGATTTTTAACATTTTTTTATTTTTAATTGTTTCTCAAATTACTTGAGAAAATTTTTCAAAGTATTAGATGGTACTGGACTCAAATGGGTGAACAGATTTTTTTTTTTTAATGTTCCCAATAGAGAAGTATGATAGGCATTTCACTTGTTTTCTTACAGTAATTGATCGAAAGATGTTGGTTTTAAATTCCTGACATCTTTTTGTCACAGAATAAAAAGATGGTTGTGTTTTTGTTGATAATGCTGTACTACATGGTGGTGGTGTATGAATCAGTATTTTAATTTCAAGGTAGAAATTCATCTTAAGCTAGATGTAAAAGAGAACTTCATCAATGAAAAAAATTATCTTCTGGTTTTCTATATCCAGTTTTCCTCTTTCATCCTTAATTGCTCTAAGACATGATCTGTTTTCCACTGTTAAAAATTTATATTTAATACAGAGTTATGTAAAATGATGCCAAATACTGGTTAGCTGTTGTTAATTGTTAATTAAAATAAGTTTATATAATATATAATAAAAATAAATAATGCCTCATAGTGCATTTAAGACCTAAGATGAATATATACAGGTTTTTATATACTTTATTAAAATATTTTGTTTAGGAACTTGGCTAGAAGTATTTTTAAAAAAATAATTTATATTTTCACCTTGCATGTAATATTTAGTGGAAATAATGACCTATGTGACTTGGAAACTGAGTGCATTTCCTGCAAACCGAGTGATTGGAATTGGCTGCAATCTGGATTCACAGAGATTACAATATATTATTACACATGTCTTGAAGGCACAGACTTCAGGAAAAGAAGTATGGGTTATTGGTGAGCAGGGAGAAGACAAAGGTAAGAAATATATGTTTATTAGTTATGTATATTGATAATCTATATCACCAGAGGCCAAGGTATGCATATATGCACAGTTCTGGGGACTCCACTTGTGGAGCCTAGCTGGTTTTCCTTCCATATTTGAGTGCCTTTTGTATGTGGGGCCCTGTATTGTGAATAAACTCTACAAATGTGTCATTCTAATTGTATTTACTCTCCTGTAAATAAAAGGCAAGACTCCTTAGGTTATATATTTTTATATTTTGTATTTGAATTTCAGCATCCAGGATGAATTTAAAAGTTTAAGTTTCTGGAGAGCAACATTTAAATAAACCCTAAAGCATACACAGGTCTTCCTTGGTGGCTCAGACAGTAAAGAATCTGTCTGCAATGCGGGAGACCCAGGTTCAATCGCTGGGTCTGGAAGATCCCCTGGAGGAGGGCATGGCAACCCACTCTAGCATTCTTTCCTGGAAAATCCCATGGACAGAGGAGCCTGGCAGGCTACAGTCCATGGTGTCGCAAAGAGTGAGACTTGACTGAGCAACTTTTACACACACATAAAGCATGTACAGAACTCTTTCCCATCCTGCAGTCTTGCTCACCTTTCCTAAGTCCAGACTTTCTCCCTAGGTGCATACCTCCTGTCTCTTTCTCGCCTTTTAAACAAAATATTCACTCTTTATTTTCCCTTATGCCCCCCACCACCACTTTTTTCTCTTGACCAGCTGCTTGCTCTGTGCTCTGTCCCTACCATAGAAACCATTCATAAAATCTAGTCCCCCTGGATTTGAAAGCGCTTTTTCCTATCCCATAAGATTGCTTTCCCTATTTAATTCAATAATCTCTTTTTTTTCTTTATTATTTCTCTCATGCTATAAAGTCAGGTTGGTCTGGTGATAAAAGTACATTATCCTAAGTTGCTAATTTTCATTCATTTTAAGCAAGTATATCTACTCACTGCTATAAGATGCCAGTGTGATCCAGAAGAGGCACAGAGCGCAGTCTCTTCCTTCACCACTCTTAAAAATTATTTTGGGGGCTTCCCTGGTGATCCAGTGGTAAAGACTTTGCCTTCCAATGCAGAGGGGTGGGTTCAGTCCCTGGTTGGGGAGCTGAGATCCCACATGCCTGGGGCCAGAAAACCAAGACATAAAATAGAAGCAATCTTGTAAAAAATTAAAGATTTTTAAAATGGTCCTCATCAAAAGATCTTTTAAAAAGTTATTTATTTTTTTTTAATTTTTTTAAAGTTTTATTTACACTTGTATCTTATAAACAACTGAGTAACTTAAATTGAAACATGATGAAATTAAAGTTTGCAGCTCTAATCATCCCTTAAATACCCCAAAAGATTTAAATTAAAATTAATGTGCTAATATAAAAATATTTCCTCTTTCCTAATTTATAGCAGCATATTTTCTTCCAAAGCCATCACATATTTTAAAACACATTATAGAAATTAGGAAACTTAAATGATGTACAGAAAAACAATATAAAAAAAGTTAATGTCATGTCAATGTATGGCAAAGCCAATGGAGTATTGTAAAGTAAAATAAAGTAAAAATAAATTAATTAATTTAAAAAAATGAAAAAAAAAGTTATTTAGAGCAATAAGACAAAAATTTTAATGAAGCTATTTTGGCTCACATTAAAAGTATAGGATACTCTTTGATTAAGGGCCAGAATGAATATGTTTTAGACTTATAGTGCTTAGACACTTATGAGTGAGCATTTAACATGGGTTAAAATGACTGGAGAAAACTCTGTGCAGGCCATCATTGAACTGTACTTTGGAAGAATGAATAGGATTCAAATAAATAGCGAAGAGTGAGAGAGATATTCCAGAATGGGAAAACAGGCAAAGGCACACACTTAGGTGTGGCATGTTCATGGGATAAAAAAAAATCTAGACTGGTTGTTGCAGAGTTTCAACCAGATAAGCTTGGTTGATAACTCGTTGATAACTCATTTTGAAGGTATTTTTTTCTTGCATACCTGATAAAGGGTTGGAAAGATTATCAGGCAGAGGGGAACTATTAAAGGTATTTGAGCATGTGAGTGATACGTTGAGAAGGTAATCTGGAGGAAATTTATCATTGCTTCCTCATTTAAAGTGTTTTGTTATTGTTGTTCCAGTTGCTAAGTCATGTCTGACTCTTAAAGTGTATTATTACTGTTTTATTCATCCTATAGGTGCTGAGGGGTAGAGCACAATGTACAAAAGAACTTCTCTGCCTGTGAGGAAGTGATCATTTACCTCAATAACTGGAGGAAGATTTAAAATCTGTATAAATCTGCACTGGCTACCTAGAAAGTTCAATGCTAGAAAGACTCAGGCAATAGAATGCTGCTGCTGCTAAGTTGCTTCACTTGTGCCTGACTCTGTGCAACCCCATAGACGGCAGCCCACCAGGTTTCCCCATCCCTGGGATTCTCCAGGCGAGAACACTGGAGTGGGTTGCCATTTCCTTCTCCAGTGCATGAAAGTGAAAGTGAAGTCGCTCAGTCGTGTCCGACTCTTTGCCACCCCATAGACTGCAGCCCACCAGGCTCCTCCGTTCATGGGAGTTTCCAGGCAAGAGTACTGGAGTGGGGTGCCATTGCCTTCTCCAGGCAATAGCATAAACCTTTAAAAAACCCTGACAATGTGATTCAAGCAGACATAGCTTTTCAGGCTCAAAATGCTTACTGACACTAAAGACTAATCAATAGAATGAGAAAATGGGGAGCAAATAAGAACTTGGAGCAGATGTATTTGAGTAACATGTCTAGGAATTCAAATAAACCCAAGACCCCAAATGTTACTATTGCCATTTGAGTTCTGGTCCATGTCTGATTATTGTAAATCTCCCAGTTAATTTGCTCTCTCCCCTCTAGTGTACCCTATAATTGATGCCAAATTAATAATGATATTAGCTAAAACTTAGTGTTTGCAGTATGTTTCACATATTAATTCAGTCTTCCTAAATCACATTCCTCTTTTCAAAACCTTTCACAGGCTTCCTCTGACCAAATCATTAAATTCTTTTACTTGCCATTCAAGTAGTCCCAAAATTCAGCCTTAATCTTTCTTCCCAGTTATAGTAATGGGGCAGTCATGTTGTTAGAGAGCTGGAAGCCACTCAAAGGGTCATCGATTACAGTTTGTGGTAGGGAGTCAGCAATGAATGCGGGGATAGTAGGAGTGACCACTCCAAGAGCCTTTTCAGGTCAAAGAAGGACTAAAACCAGGTCTTGTGCATCTCGGCCCTGCCCTGCAGCTTTGCTTCAGCCACAGGGATCTTTGCCCATTGTGTTTTTCATAATCCCTTCTCCTTCTCACTCAGCATATTCAAACCTTATTCTTCAAGGTCTCAGTCAAGTCCCTCTTACTTAGCTTTTAAGTTTTTCCTGATCACATCATTACAGATTCCCTCATTCCTTTGCGTTAAAAGCTTTTGCTAGCTAAATGTAGTTAACCATATATTGTCTCAAGATGTTTATTTTTTTGTAAAGTTGCTGTTTATTCTGATCCGATTTGAATTTTGTCTGTGTACCTTCTCCTTATTGAAAGTGTAAATTATTAAGCTGTTCTTTTAGTTGAAAAAGTTGTACATTCACATTGCAAAACAATTAAATAGTATAAAAAGATAATGTAGTGAAAAATGTCTCCCTTCTATGCCAGACACTTAGTCCCTCTCTCTAGAAGCAATGCCACCTTTTAGAAATGTTCTATGTAAGGACAAGCATTTGAAGTATACATCATACATCATTCTCCACCTTGCCTTCTTTCTAATTGTTATGACTTGGAAATGACTACATAATAACATATAGATATCATTCATTCTTTTTAAGTACTGGAATACCAAAATATAACCAATCCCCTAAGTTATAATTTTTGAATTAATAAAAACATTTTATGGTTATAGGAATATCTCAAATTGTAAAGAGAAAATAAAGGATGGCCTGACTTGATAAGTAAACCTAAGACACTTTGCTGACTGCTGTTGGAGCTACATAAATGAATAAAGACCTTGTCTTTAGAGAGGTTAGAGACTGATATAGAAAGTGACTATAATAGGCAGTATTGATGAGCCTTAAGAGAGGTCCAAGAGAAGTAGGGTAAAAGCACAAGGAACTGAGCTTCCCTGGTGGTCTAGTGGTTAAGAATCTGCCTTGCAATGCAAGGCACACCAGTTCCATCCCTGGTTCAGGGAGATTCCACATTCCTTGGAGCAACTAAGCCTGAGAGCTGCAACTACTGAAGCCCTCCTTCCTAGAGCCCACGCACCACAAGGAAGAGTAGCCTCCACTCCCTGCGACTAGAGAAAAGCCTACATGCAGCAGTGAAGACCCACCACAGCCCCCCCCAAATAAATATATATATATATTTTAAAGTACAAGGAATGGAACTCTCAAGTAGGAACTAGAAATAGATGTAGATGGATGTGAATTGAGATTACTTAAATATAATTTATGTAATATTTGATACATAGAATATATATAATGTATATATTTGTTTAAAAACATAGTTGGCCAAACATTCATGAATCCATACTCAATTAAGAACACTATGAATGCCAGTGAAGCTTCTTATGTACTCCCCAGCCCATCTCCCTATGTCTAGTCTTGTCTCATGTTCATGCCCAGTCGTGTCTGAGTCTTTGTGAGCCCATGGACTGTAGCCCACCAGACTCCTCTGTCCAAGGAATTTTCTAGGAAAGACTGGAATGGGTTGCCCATTTTCTCCTTCAGGGGATCTGCCCAATCTAGGGATCGAACCTGCATCTCCTGCATTACAGGCGGATTCTTTACCACTGAGCCTTGGACTGCTGTCAGATCACTTTTTATAATGTCTTCTACTTTGTTTCAGAAATAATTACATCCACTGATTGGTGGGTTTCCCTGGTGGCTCAGACGGTAAAGAATCTGCCTGCGATGCAGGAGATCCGGGTTCCATCCCTGCGCTGGGAAGATCCTCTCTGGAGGAGGGAATGGCTACACCCTCTAGTATCCTTGGGTTTCCCAGGTGGTGCTAGCAATAAAGAACCCACCTGCCAATGCAGGAGACATGAGAGATGCTGGTTCGATTCCTGGGTGGGGAAGATCCCCTGGAGAAGGGCATGGCTTACCCACTGCAGTATTCCTGCCTGGAGAATCCAATGGACGGAGGAACCTGGTGGGCTACAGTCCATATGGTTGCAAAGAGCTGGACACGACTGAAGCGACTTAGCAGGCACGCATGCCCTGATAGGTAGTCTTCCCTCAGATTGGAGGCTTCCTCTGCTGGTTTTTCTCAGCTGGGCTTCCCTGGTGGCTCAGAATCCACCTGCAGTGTGGGAGAATCTGGGTTCAACTCCTAGGTTGGGAAAATCTGCTGGAGAAGGGAATGGCTACCCATTCTAGTGTTTTTGTCTGGAGAATTCCATGGACAGAGGAGTCTGGCAGGCTACAGTCCATGGGGTCACAAAGAGTCAGAAATGACTGAGTGACTCACTTTCTGCTGGTTTCATGTGTAGACACCAATTGGTTATGTCTTTGTATTGGTGACACCATAGCAAAATTAGAATTATTTTTTTATTGAGTGCTTAGTGTGTGTATTAATTGCCTTGTAATCTCATTTAAAATTTTAAAACACCCCAAAAAGGAGGTGGTGGTTTTTTCCAAATCAATGTACAAGGAAGCTTAAGACTCAGTGAGTTTAACAACTTGTCCAAGGTTACACATTTATTAAGGGCAGAACTGAGATTTGAACCCTGGGTTTGACTGCAAAGCTGTACTTTTTCTTGCGGTGATTTAATTAGATAATTTCTCTTAAGCCTTTAGTATAGTGTCTGGCACAGATAAACACTCAGTAAATGGTACCTGTTATGACAGTGATCAAGATGGAAAGGTAGTGAGGAATAGAAAATTGGCAAAGGGACGTGGAAAACTACACTTTGAAATAGGCAACATTAAGAATAACAGGCAACATTACAAGAATAACAGATATGTGTAAATAAAATTATTCTCTTTAGTTATTTCCTCTACAAATGACAATTACAGTATGACATGGGGAAGAATTCCATGACATGTAAGACCCTTTAGGATCTGTTTCCCGCTTCCTTCCCGAGCCTCATCTTCTGCCATTCTGACAAGCATTTTATGCTAGTCACATGATCAACTTGCAGCTTTCTGAGGGGCTCGTGCACGCTCATGCTTCCTTGCCTTTGCACCTGATACTTCCTTTCCCTGAACATTCATTCATTTGGCTAAGTCCTGCTTATCCTTCAAGACTGGGCTTGAGTGCCACCTCTCCCAGGAAGCCTTCCTTAATTCTCCAGGTTAAGTAAGCTCTTGCCTCTATTATACTCCTTATCACAGTGTTACAATTGCATGTTTACCTGTCTTCACCCCACCAGACTGTAAATTCCTTGAACTTGGAATGGCCTCAGTAAATATGTTTTGAAATATTTTGAATGATCCTGAGACCATCTTTTTGTAATCATAGGTCATTGCTGTGCTCCACCAAATTAGTTACAACATGTGATTTGGAGCTGCTGTTTTTAGCTGTGATAGTGAAATCATGTAAAGTGCAGGTAACTCCTTCAAGTGATGTTTTAGAAATCCAAGCACTGGACCTCAAAACAGTGTTAGCTCATCTGCTGTGTGCATCAGTCTTACCTAAGGGGTAGGTGTTATGTGTAACGGAAAAGAAATATCCCATGGTCATTTTTTATTATAATTTTTGGGACCAGAGGATTACTATTCTTAAAGGAATAGAACCAGAAAGATAAGGATTGATTAGATGCAATATTTGAAAGAGATCCTTAAACTAGGATAAATATGCATTTAGGAAGTGTGAACGGTTGGGCGATAAGTGAACAAAAAATGAAATAATTAAGTCATTCTAAACTTAACTGAAAATCCTAATGACTGTATCAGAAGCAAATTTGAGCATAGTGAAGCTTTCTCCACCTCTCTGAACATTGTTTTCTCATGGCTCTTAAAAGTCTAAACAAAAAAAAAGTCTAAACTCAGAGAGGAAAGATGAAACGTGATTATGTTTGTAATAATAGCAGTAATACTCATAATTAAATTCCAGACTTCTTGGTGTCCATTCTTTTCCTATACCTACTTTTCCCTTTTTATTTATTTTCCCAAGGTCTGTAAATGCTCGTTCATCTAGCAGACTATTCTCTGCAATTTTCTGTCTATTGTGAATCAACTAATGTACCAAACTTTTTTTTAGAAAATAATTCACGTATAGTCCTATTCAAGTGAAACATAAAAAAAAAGACCCTTGTTAATTTGTCCACATGCATTTATATTGTCCATGTAACAATTTTTTTTTTTTACTTAATATGAAAACTTCTGTGACCTTCAGTGGCAATTATTGACATAGACACTGATGCTGAGGGTTTTTTTTTTTTTTCAGTCTTAATTAACTGAACCAGATATGCTCAGGTGTCTGCCTGGAAGCTGCTACATTCTTTGAGGACTTTTGAGAATCTCCCACAAATAATCCAGTCTGTTACAGTGAAAGGGGTAGTCCTCAAGAGCTTGCCGTGGTACTACTGTGAACTTCATTTCTATCAGGGAATAATGACTTCCCCTTCACTTCAGCCTTCCAAATGTCCTGAATTCTTCTCATAGGAAAATCTTTGTAAAGTCAAAGCCATAATCATCTCCCAAAAGGGGAGATACAAAACCCCATATACCATTCTATTCATCTCGATTGTGTTCATTTCTTTTCTAGCTCAATCATTCTCTCTCTCGGGTATCTTGAAACTGATAGATCTAAACTGCAATCTCTAGTGACCCCATTAACGTTAAATAATAAGGGAACCATAGAGAAAGATGAAAACTGATTTTTAATATCTACAAACATATATGTAGATAAAAGCAAAAAAAAAACTTCTAAAACTTTTCCATGTTTTCCAACTTAACTGTTCCAAGTATGTTTTCCTCTTTGTTTACTATAATTATGGATTGTATGTGAGGTTAGTTCTGCATTGCCTCGCGTGCATTCTTTCACTTGGTAGAGAATCTGTGCCAGAGGACACAGAAGGACACGTGATCCCTGCCCCCTGGAATCTTATAATCAGTTTGAGGAAGGAAGGTGTCCTTTGTTGCTGAAGCTGAGAAATCACTAATAGGCCTCATTTTTAATGCAGTTTAGAAGAGCTGTGGGAATTCTCTGGCAGTCCAGTGGTTAGGGCTTGACACTTACTTCCGGGGCCTGGTTTCAGCCCCTGGTCAGGGAACTAAGATCCTACAAGCTGCACGGCATAGCAAAAAAAATAAAACAAGAAAAAGAAGACTTGTATCTTAAGCATAAAATATGTCTTACATATCTGAATGTATTTCTATTTTGCCTACCCAAAGATTTGTATCAAAGAATGTCTTCACAGTGATGAGAAATCAATGACTATTAAAAAGGTTTCAGAATGTTACTTTAATTTTTGTATTAAAGTATGGTACAAATATCTATTTCACATGGATAGCTTTGAGTTTTTAAATTGTTTTTATAAATGGTGTAGTGAGGGGAAATGGAAAACCCAAATATGCTCTTAGAAAACAAGACCCTGCTCTCTGACACCTGAGGAAGTCTCATCCAGAGTGTATGTGTTTAGTTGCTTAATTGTATCTGGCTCTCTGAGACCCCATGGACTGTAGCCTGACAGGCTCCTCTGTCCATGGGATTCTCCAGGCAAGAATACTAGAGTGGGTTGCCATGGCCTCCTCCAAGGGATCTTCCCAACCCAGGGATCGAACCTAGGTCTCGCGCATTGCAGGCAGATTCTTTACCACCTGAGCCACCAGGGAAGCCCAAGAATACTGGAGTATGTAGCCTATCCCTTCTCCAGGGGATCTTCCCGACCCAGGAATTAAACAGGGATCTCCTGCACTGCAGGCAGATTCTTTACCAGCTGAGTTACCAGGGAAGCCATAGGTGACCAAATTATTCATCATCTGGTGATAGAAATTAGCCTGTGTGGTTCCCAGT
Source organism: Neotragus pygmaeus (assembly GCA_006410875.1). Classification (NCBI taxonomy): domain Eukaryota; kingdom Metazoa; phylum Chordata; class Mammalia; order Artiodactyla; family Bovidae; genus Neotragus; species Neotragus pygmaeus. Next base: position 236,968 of record SJYV01046862.1, read on the forward strand.
AGAGCAAATGCCAAGGGCTTAGAGCACATGGGACCCTATTATACACTGCCTGCTGAGAAAATCTTTCTACTCAGTCAGTAAAATGGCCCAGTGTTGAGAGAGAACAGGTAACGGGCTGCAAGTAGACTTTGGGGTCATGTTTTGAGGGAACTGCAGCTCTATGCCTTCTCACCTCAGGCAGTCAGTACAGCACATTTAGTGCCATCAGTGGAAGTATGTAACTCTATCCAGAAGGCGGGAAATGTTTACGAAGTTTGATGCAGGTACCCTTGACTGCAAATGATCCTTTATCACATTTTCCTCCTAAGAGAGTTATTGACAAGATAATGATCAATTTTTCATTGAATTTTTAGTGCCCATATGGAGTGGACAAGAGGAAGTAACCAATCAGGACTCTCAGATGCAGCTGTCCAACAGGTAACACTAAATGTAGATTTGCATGTATCCAACTAAAAACCATACACTTCATAGCTAACAAAATGGCTATTTGCATGGCATGTACTTACCAGGCTTCTGCAAATAAAACTAACTAGTATGAACAAATCCAGAGTGCATGGGAGCACTATTTTCTATTCTTTGATTTCTTATCTCAAAGTAAATCTAAGAGTGTTTTGCAAGCCTGATATTTAGATATGCAGTTGACTTTTTAAAGGATGGAATAGACTCCTTATTTGTAGGCAGTGATTTACCACTTCTATATTTAGGATATAGGATCCTGTATCTGAGGATATTGGCTATTTTCTTAAAAGTAGAGAATTGGCCCATACCATTTAAAAATCAATATGTATTTATTAATCCTATTTGAATACATTCGGAAATTAGTCTAATATGAATGGATAACCCCCATTGTAATTTCAAGCAGAAACCAAGTATAATGCACAGATCCTTGAATCTTTTGTGTTTATTCAGAGGCCTTCTAGGGTCTGGACCCCGTAGGTTGGACTGTACATACTATATATTTTTATGCCATTTTTGTTTTATTGTCTCATAATACAACATCCTTTCCTGAATTCTGATTCAGGTGATTTTAGCTTTTTAAACCTTCAGTTTATGGTTTTTAGACTGTAACAACTGGAAAGAATAGCCTCATATTTAGAATAGTAATATGTTGTAGAATCCATCCTAATCTGCTTCTCTATATAATCCCGCATTTATAGCTTTCAAGAGGAATGAATTCAAACATGTTTGTTTAATTTGTATAATTTTTAATTAGTTACAAAAAGGATGTATGCGCTCATAAAACTTTATGTTTAATTGAAGTATAGTTGATTTGCAATGTTGTGTTAGTTTCTGGTGTACAGCAAAGATAAAGCTTTAAATACTGCAGATGTCTATAAAGTGAAAAACAGTGGTAATTTCATTCTCTAGAAACAACCGCTATTAACAATTTAGCATCCATGTGTCCAAACGTTGTTTTCTCATGCTCCTGCAAGGATTATCATCATTATTGTTGTTTTTATAATACATTTATGCTATTCATGTTATCTTGCAACTTGCTTTATTTCCTTAATAAATGTTGGATCTATTCCCATATTGTATACATAAATGTACTTTATGTTCTTCTCAAGAACTATATATGGTCCTACATTTCGTTGTGATCTATTTAACAAGTCCTCTTTGGATGAATTGTTTCCAAAATTTTTTCTGTCTCCAATAAAGCAAACATACTTATATGTATATCTTTGCATCAGTTCAGTTCAGTCGCTCAGTCGTGTCCGACTCTTTGCGACCCCATGAATTGCAGCATGCCAGGCCTCCCTGTTCATCACCATCTCTCGGAGTTCACTCAGACTCATGTCCATCGAGTCCACGATGCCATCCAGCCANATGTTCTCTGCATATAAGTTAAATAAGCAAGGTGACAATATACAGCCTTGACGTACTCCTTTTCCTATTTGGAACCAGTCTGTTGTTCCATATATCTTTGCATAGTTGAGCATATTGCCATAGGACTAATTCCTGGAAGAGTAATTTCTAGATCAGGTGTTGCCAAATCTTCCTCTTAAAAACTTGAATAATTTTGCACTCTAAACAGCAGTTATGGGAATGCCAGTTTCTCTGTAGCTTCTGCAAAAGTAGTTATCAGTCTTTTTGTGAAAGTCGCTCAGTCATGTCCAACTGTTTGCGACCCCATGGACTATACAGTCCATGCAATTCTCCAGGCCAGAATACTGGAGTAGGTAGTCTTTCCCTCCTCCAGGGGATCTTCCCAACCCAGGGGTATAGAACCCAGGTCTCCCGCATTACAGGCAGATTCACCAGCTGAGCCACCAAGGAAGCCCATTAGTCTTTTTATTCTTTGCCAATTTTGATGGGCAAAATTGATGTATTTATTGTTTTAGCTCATATTTAGTAAGTATTAATGGTGGTAAGCATCTTTTTATATTATTAGGCCATCTGTATTGACTCCCTGTGGACTGCCTAATATTTTAAGAAAAGCTTAATTACTGGGCTCTCTGTTGGTTTTCTTAACAATTGTCATATAACTCTTCTGTGTCATAAAAATATCTAATTAATACCTTATACATAAGCTAAAACTAAACATACATATTTTGTGCATTTTCTGAAATCATGATTTGTCTGTTTTGTTTTTTATAACCTAGGGCCATGGAACTATTAAGGGTAAAAGGTCAAAGATCATGGTCTGTTGGACTATCAGTAGCTGACCTGCTTGACAGTATTGTGAATGACAAAAAGAAAATACATTCTGTATCAGTTTTAGCAAAGGTAATTGCTATTCTCATTGTCTCATCATAGTTTTAAATATTTACATTATTTAATATAACAAAAAAAGTGCTGTTCACACTGTAACCTGATGTCTTGAGTGTCACCAGCTTTCAGAGTAACACACAGGAGAAGATAGTTTGGTCTAACCCCTATCTTGCTTGGCTATGGGAAGTCTGGACTTCTATAGGGTTGCCTTTCACTCCCATTAATTTTTGGAATTCCCAAGAAGCATTTATATATTCCATAAACTTCTGGTTGTCACGTATCTCCTCAGTCAGCCAGGTCATCCCAGGCTGACATGCCAACTGGCCTTGGCTGGTCATCAGTCCGTTTCTCCAGTTCAGGTTGTCCTTTACTGCTTTATTCCAAATATAAAGTCCCTAAAGCACAGCTAAGATGAGGGACGAATGCTTAACCAAATATTCGCAAAAACTTAGGAATACTGGAAGGGAAATAAAACATGGAGGGGAAAACTGAAAACAGGTTACCAAATTTGACTGCCCTCAGAGCCCATGTTAAGCCCCGCCCCTGGGAATCCACTCTAACAATCTTTTTTTCTTTCTTTCTTTCTTTTTTTTTTTTGAGTTTGCTTTATTATTATTATTATTGTTTTACAATAAAAAAACAAATAGCTATGCTCTCAGGAAGGCGACTTTAAAAAGAAAAAAAAATCACAGAAATTTATTAACAGCATTTTAAAAAAGGCTTTTGAAAGATTTATTGAAATAAATTATCTCAGCCTAAACATTTACTCATCACTCTTTTTTCAGTTACTTCTCAACATTCTGAGAACTTTGTTATATAAAATACATTTAACTTTGCCAATAATTTTAGATAATACTGGGTTCTTCCCCAAAAGGACTACCATAAAACTATGCTTTCAGACATTAAAGAAAAACTTAATCCAGTAGAACATAAGTCTGAACTATGTAACCTATGCTTGCATGTTTCGTATCCTTCAAGTCAAATGCATCAAAGATTTGAAAAAGTTCAGACCTGGGTCTGCTCCAAGGCAGGTGGACACAACATCTGAACTCTCCATGTTTAACTAAAACAACAGGAACCAAGTTATGAAAATGATGGTCTCCAGGGAAGAAAGATATAAAAAATACCTTTTATTTCTTCGATAAAACCCTTCAAAATTTATCTCCCATTTTGTAAGGCCCACATTTCCTCCAAGGATCAAATCCACAACCTTTGGCATTGCCTAATTTACTTTACCAAGGAATTAAAACCATGAACCAGAGCCTGATGCTTAACGCTTTCAGTGCTGACCTTCCCCATGTCCAGGAGGGGGAATGGGGACAATTAAATAGAGAGGAGAGGACAGACAAACAGGATATACCTGTGAGATGCAGGAACACCAGCGGTAATGGAATAAAGCCAGCTTTGGATACGGAGCTCAGAAAGTTGGTCCCTGGGATGCAACAGGTCACCTCCTTTCACTACATCCCTGGGCTTTCCCCTGTCTGCTCCAGGTATCAAACCAATGACAGTCTTTTTTCTTTACCTCTATCCTGTTACCCAATTGCAGGGTGCTAGCTTACCTCCCCATAAAGGGAGTATCTTTGACCAAATTCTTCCCATCTCACAAAAATTTTCTGAAGCAGTAACTGGAGTTCATTTAGAAAATAAATGAACAAAGTTTTTTAAAAATTCAGCTTGTATCACTTTTTAGTGCTAGGATCAGAAAAGGAAGAAAATATCCATATTTATGATATTAACTTTTTTGCAGTGATGCAGCTCTAATCCTAATCTTTTTTCCTTTCAGGGATATTATGATATAAATAGTGAAGTGTTTTTAAGTTTGCCTTGCATCCTTGGAATGAGTGGAGTGTCTGAAGTCATCAAGACCACAATGAGAGAAGAAACAGTGACCGAGAAACTCCAGAGCAGTGCGTCCTCCATCCATGGCCTCCAGCAACAGTTAAAACTCTGATCCTAAAGTTCAGAGTTACCTGAAAGGAAAGATTAATTTTACCAACGCATATACATGGGGGGGAGAACTTCTCTTATCTTATTTATCCTTACAAATCGCTTGATTAAGGTCAGTGGTTCTTGGTTGGCTTTGTAATTTAAATCCTCAGGTAGTTAGATAAGAAGGAAAAAAAATCTAATTTTCTCTGTTCTTGAGATTATCTATACTGTTCTTTAAACCTAAGCAGAGATAAACATTCATCTGCAATATACATCATTTAAAAATTATGTATCCTCAATTAGCACATTCAGCACTTTGGGAATATTTTTAAAATCATAACTTTTTAAAAGAAAATTACCCTTTGACTGTTAAAATAAACATTATAAGCTGAAGGCCCAGTATGTATTTCAAAATCTGTGCTAGCTCTACATTCAAAGGATCCAGTTTATGCTATTTACAATTCTTCTTTAAAATAATGTTGGTAAAAAGCATAATAATAATAAAGGGTTTTGTTTTCCCTCTTCAAATTAATTAGCTATCAAAAAAATGGAAAAGAAGTGTGCACATACTTTTCTTTGTACACATACTTTAATATAGTAAAAATGAAAATGCAATTTTTAAATATATGAACAAGAAGTGTAGTTTAATACCCAGCAGGACTGTCCTTTCTTCAATTTTCTATCATCTCTTCTGGGCTATATAAGATTTCTAGCATCTCAAGAACACACCATGCCATAAGTAGAACCATAGAGGCATGCATATTTTTGGTGGAAATAGGTTATGAATGAAAACCAAGCATTTACTTTAAAGCTAATATATGAGGCTTTTGTAAAGGCATTGGTCTTAATGGGGAGAGGTTGATTGAATGGGCTGATTGTTCTGAGCATATTTTTTAATTACTGAAGAAATGATTCACAGTACATCCTTTAACTACTCCTGAAGAAATGATTCACAGTACATCCTTTAACTACTCCTGAAGAAATGATTCACAGCACATCCTTTAACTACTCCTGAAGAAATGATTCAGGGTGCACCATTACACACCCTGAGAGGGCGATGGGTCAATAACATCTTCATATGTGAAAGACAGCATATTACTAGGAATGTGACACATAACTAATAGCAGCAGCCAGCATCAACACTTCAAATATTTCAGGCAGTGTGATAAGCACTTTACTGTTTTATTCCTCAGGATTATTTATTAATCCTCACAGTAACCCACTGAGGTAGGGACTATTATCATCATTTTGTAGAGGAGGAAATTGAGGTTTAATGCCCAAAATTTCATGACTAAGGGACACTTATCCATACAACCTCTACTTTCCTCTAGAAGAGGAAAACGGCCTAAGAGTCAAAACAGTTACCACAAGACCCTAAACCTGGGGTCTGTACTCTGATACTCTCATGTACGGGCTTTTTTTCTTCAACATATTTTTTAGAAACACTGATTCTTTGATTTCCCTTAGTAAATAGCTTGGTGGGGGGTGGAGGGTGGGGCGAACTGTATGCACTGATGTAGGTATTTAGTTATTTAGTCATTGAGATAGTCTACCAGGTGCCATATTGGGCACCGCAGCTACAATGGTGAACAAACCCTGGACTAGGTACAGGCCCCCATGGTGCTTCTAATCTAGTACAGGGACAAACCTCACAAATAAATGTACAATTCCAAGTATGGTACTGTAATATGAAGAAGTCCCAGGCGCTTTGAAAGCATATTATAGGTGAACCTAAACCTGGTCAGTGAGATGGGAGCCAATGGATTATAAGAGCAGACACATTTTAGGTTAGAGAGGAAGTAGTTAAACTAATGCTGATTTAGCATAATAATGGATGCTTATAATGATGAGTTTAAATCATAAAGGAAAGGTGAATTTATTCAGTGTTCCATGTTTAAGAAGAAAAGTATTTAATATGCTTGGAAAGGTGTAAAAACATTGGACATTTGAAGAAATAAGCATTCAGTTCAGCTCAGTTCAGTCACTCAGTCGTGTCTGACTCTTTATGACCCCATGAATCGAAGCACGCCAGGCCTCCCTGTCCATCACCGTCTCCCGGAATTCACTCAGACTCATGTCCATCGAGTCCGTGATGCCATCCAGCCATCTCATCCTTGGTCATCCCTTTCTCCTCCTGCCCCCAATCCCTCCCAGCATCAGGGACTTTTCCAGTGAGTCAACTCTTCCCATGAGGTGGCCAAAGTACTGGAGTTTCAGCTTTAGCATCATTCCTTCCAAAGAAATCCCAGGGTTGATCTCCTTCAGAATGGACTGGTTGGATCTCCTTGCAGTCCAAGGGACTCTCAAGAGTCTTCTCCAACACCACAGTTCAAAAGCATCAATTCTTGGGCACTCAGCCTTCTTGACAGTCCAACTCTCACATCCATACATGACCACAGGAAAAACCATAGCCTTGACCAGACATTAGTTCTGTGTAATTTCACTACATGAATAGGTTATTTTGGTGTTAACTGTTAACAGTGTATCCTCACTGTCCTTTTGTATGAAATAGGAAAGTAAAACTAAAAGGACCATTGCTTGTGTTTTTATCCTAGCCTTTTCTAATATCAGATACCTAATTATGCTCTTGAACAATAACCTAATTACAAGATACTGTATAAATAGAGGAATTGCTAAGAATTAACTGCATTATAAAAAGAACATGTCAGTACAATATTTACTGACTGTACTGTTATTCCAAGAACAGTGTTAGAATGAGTAGTCAAAGATGAATAACAAAAAATTGGGGGGATGGGGTGGGGGAGGGAATAAAAAAGCAAAAAAAAAAAAAAGATGAATAGTTACAGTCCTTGCCCTGAGAAACCCACAATACAGAAGTAATTCTATCACATATTTTCTTGAGTGTTGAGTATTATAAATCACATATAAGTTAAGTAGTACCACCACCATCTCAGTGTGAATTGGTGATAATTTGACATTCATGATGGTTTCTATTAACCTTCATTTTTTTTTTCCATCTTTCCAAAATCATGTATTCCCTCTACTTGTTATGGTTTTTAGTGGGGCTTGGATTAAAATGCCCCTTTGGTATTGTAAAGAGATAAATATTTTCCAACTTACATTGTATCAAATAATTATTCTTAAATATCAGGAATAATGAATAAAATAAATTTTGACTTGAAAATTACCAGGAGATTCCTAATTTATTGAGTGGAAGGAAATTTATTCAGATTGAAGAGAAAGATTCTTTCATATGATTCATAAGTCCTCAGGATATTTAGTTACTTCATTTTAAGTGGCTTAACTGCAAAATGAAGAGAATGGATTTTGTTATTTTCAAACTTTAAAAAATTATTTTTAACCAAACCTTTTGAAAAATATATAACCTACATTGTTCCATTTGATAAAAGCAGAATTGCTCTAATTGAAGGTGCTTTTGGCTAATAAGCTGTGTCTTTAAGAATAGCTTGAAAACCATATATTTTTAAGTGACAAAGAAGAGTTACAGGGAAGGATAGACTGCTCTATAGTTTGGTTTGACTGAAGCTGTATGCTTAACTAGTATATAGTGTCCAAAGAAAGATACCTATTAGAATGTTTTATGTCTGTGTGTTGGCAACAATATGTAATGATGCTTCCACATATCTTCACTTAGGCCTTCTTTGTTTATGTGACCTTCATTTAGATGCTAATTTAGAAGATAATTAATACTACTGCCTGTTCCTCAGTACCACGATGCTGAAATTACCCAAATCATACTTCACACCCCCTCAAACCCAAGTGCTCTGAATGGCATTGTACTTACAAAACTAGTAGTGAGGTGCAATAATGACTAACATAAATGACCATGAGGAACTTTTATGGGTAGTAGAAATTCAGTTAAGAGTACCTATTCTTGGGCACGCACGCCATGCATGCCAACTGCTCAGGACTGTGCCCAGTGAGGCCCAAAGGCCCACAGTTTGGCCAGCCATATTCCTCTCCGTGAGCCCACTGGGGAAGACATGTAAGAAATTTGCATAAGTCTGCTGTTCAGAATGGAGGTGGAGGAGGCTTATTTGTGCACAGAGATACTCCTGAGAATAACCCAGAAACTCCATTTGATTTCACACCAGAGGATAGAGGCCGTTGTGAAAAACTACCCAGAAGGGCATAAGGCAGCAGCTGTGCTTCCAGTTCTGGATTTAGCCCAGACAGGATGTATGGCTGCCCATCTCTGCTATGAACAATGCTGAAGAAATTTTACAAGTACCTCCAATGAGAGTGTATGAAGTATCAACTTTTCATACAATGTATAATCGAAAGCCAGTTGTATCACATTCAAGTCTGCACTACTAGGCCTTGCATGCTCCGAAACTCCGACAGCATACTGGAGGCCATTCAGAAAAAGACTTGGAATAAAGGTTGGAGACTACACCTGACAAATTTTCACTGTGGAGTGTTTAGGGGCCTGTGTAAATGTACCAATGGTTCAAATAAATGACAACTACTATGAGGATCTGACACCTAAGGATACTGAAGAAATTATTGATGAACTCTAGGCTGGCAAAATCCCAAAACCTGGGCCAAGGAGTGGACACTTCTGTGAGCCAGCTGGAGGTCTTACCTCTTTGACTGAACCACCAAAAGGACCTGGGTTTGGTGTGCAAGCAGGCCTTTAATTTATATTCAACTGTAAATATGTCAGTGGAGAAATAAAATATGAATCTCCTATAACTTTTTATATTTCTTGTTCATTTCCATCTGTGTACACCTTGCTTGTAACCTAGCAACTTATAGCTGTTAAGTATCATGTCAGAACTTCAGTGCACCATTTTCAACTGCCTGTTCACTTTTATCAATATTAGGGTACTGTGAAATAAACTGTCAGATTTCAAACAACAACAACAAAAAAGAGTACCTACTCTTGCACTGTACAAGACCACGAGGATTTGAAGCTGAGCCTGATTTCAGACTTGGATTTTTATAGTGGACAGGCTGGTACACACACCAAGTCCAAGGAAGAAGTTAGCCTGTATTATCCATGTCGGGCACAGTGGAGTTCTGACCTAAGTGAATGGTCTCGTAAAGAAATTACTGCCTGGCTTCCTGTGAAATGAGAGCTCTGCACTTTTCCGTTGTGAATGTAATATGAAGCTTAAAAATGAAAAACAACCTGACAACCAGAGAGACCTTGGGCATCGCCTAATCCAAGCCTTTCCTCTGAGTTGGATAAAACAAGCCCCGAGCAAGCCGTGCAATTATCAGAAGGGTAAGTTAGTGGCAGAACAGTTTTCGGACTCCAGTCCAGTCTTCCCACTTGACGCATCAGTCATTAAAGCTCACTGGAAAGGTACTCCTACTTCTTACCCTCCCTGCACCTGCTCTTTTAGTGTGAGGGCAAAAAGCTGTGAAAAAGCTGCCGATCTTATTATCCCGGCTCAGCAATTCCACCCTCGCAACGGGTTTCCCTGGACGTGACCTAGGCCGTCAACCCCTACCCACCGCCGACCTCGGAAGTGACGTAAGGGAAGCGGAAGTGCTGGCGTAGAGAACGACTTCCTGTTGCTAGAGGCGGGGGGGGTGGGGTGCTGGCTCGTCCGTGTGCGGTTGTGTGGGGCGGCCTGGGGCAGCCCCGGAGCGGCTGACCCTCTGCTTGCAGAGACTGGAGTCGCGAGGCGGCCGCCATGGCGGGGTCAGAGAGCCAGCTCAAGAAAATGGTGTCCAAGTACAAATACAGAGACCTAACTGTACGTGAAACTGTTAACGTTATTAGTTTATACAAAGATCTCAAACCTGTATTGGATTCATATGTTTTTAATGATGGCAGTTCCAGGGAACTAATGAACCTTACTGGAACAATTCCTGTGCCTTATAGAGGTAATACATACAATATTCCAATCTGCCTGTGGCTGCTGGACACTTATCCGTATAATCCCCCTATTTGTTTCGTTAAGCCTACTAGCTCAATGACTATTAAAACAGGAAAGCATGTGGATGCTAATGGAAAGATATATCTTCCATATCTACATGAATGGAAGCACCCACAGTCAGACTTGTTGGGGCTTATTCAAGTCATGATTGTGGTATTTGGAGATGAGCCTCTGGTCTTCTCTCGTCCTACTGTTTCAGCATCCTATCCACCATACCAGGCAACAGGGCCACCAAATACTTCCTACATGCCAGGCATGCCAAGTGGGATTTCTGCATACCCATCCGGGTACCCTCCCAATCCCAGTGGTTACACAGGCTGTCCTTGCCCACCTGGTGGTCAATATCCTGCCACAACAAGTTCCCAGTACCCTTCCCAGCCTCCTGTGACTACTGTTGGTCCCAGTAGGGATGGCACAATCAGCGAGGACACTATCCGAGCCTCTCTCATCTCAGCGGTCAGCGACAAACTGAGATGGCGGATGAAGGAGGAAATGGATCGTGCCCAGGCAGAACTCAACGCCTTGAAACGAACAGAGGAAGACCTGAAAAAAGGTCACCAGAAACTCGAAGAGATGGTTAACCGTTTAGATCAAGAAGTAGTAGAGGTTGATAAAAACATAGAACTTTTGAGAAAGGATGAAGAACTTAGTTCTGCTCTGGAGAAAATGGAAAATCAATCTGAAAACAATGATATTGATGAAGTTATCATTCCCACAGCCCCACTATACAAACAGATCCTAAATCTGTATGCAGAGGAGAATGCTATTGAAGACACTATTTTTTACCTGGGAGAAGCCTTGAGGCGGGGAGTAATAGACCTAGATGTCTTCCTAAAGCATGTACGTCTTCTGTCCCGTAAACAGTTCCAGCTGAGGGCACTAATGCAGAAAGCAAGAAAGACTACCGGTCTCAGTGACCTCTACTGACTTCTCCGATACCAGATGGGAGACTGAACTCTTCTAAAGTATTCTTTTCTTCTCTTCCTTTCTCTTATATCAGTAGGTGCCCAAAATAAGTTATTGCAGTTTATCATTCAAGTGTAAAATATTTTGAACCAATAATATATTTTCTGTTTTCTTTTGGTAAAGACTGGCTTTTATTAATGCACTTTCTATCCTCTGTAAACTCTTTTTGTGCTGAATGTTGGGACTGACTATGCTAAATAAAATTTGTTGCATAAAAAAAATAAATATAGCAGTGGGTACTTGTCCATCCCAAATTCCCTAACTATCCCTTCCCCCATCTGGTTGCCTATCTTGTTAAGACTTCTCCACCCCCACAGTTTCATAAGTATTCATTCAACATTAAGTTATCTTCTATTTCATATGCACATTTCTTCTATCTAATACACACACAGTCACACTCACATACATAGTTAGCTGATAGTTGGATAATCAGAACTTCAGTCTACCTGTAATTGATATGCAGGTACTGGGCGAGGAGGGCTGGGGAAGCAGACTCATTGTGTCCCGAGTTTACATCATCCTCCTGTCCAGCATCACATCTGACATGAACTAAGTAACAAAGTCAGCTGCTAAATTCTGCCTTCTATTGGGCTGGCTGAAGAGTTCATTTGGGGTTTTCCATTAGATAGTACAGAAAACCTGAATGAACTTTCGGGCCAACCAATACATTTTCCATCTCTGTTCTTCCTGTTACTTAAGAAGGAAGCAGAGGTGTTCCCTGCACTGTCCTAATCCATCACACTCACATCTCCAGAACCCACCACCCCAAGCATCTCTGTCCACTCCTTCCATGGCCCCGTGGCCACCTCCTTGCTTCAGGCCACCATCCTCTCACTGTGAATCTCTGCAGCCCTGGCCACCCGGGCTCCTGACTCATCCGCTCCTGAGGCAGTCTCCACCAGGCAGTGAGGAATCCTTCTAAATTGTGAACCGCACCTCCTCTCTTCTGCAGCTCCCTGTTGGCTTCTGGATACAGTCAAAAACTCCCACACTAGGCTGAGACTGCCCTTCAGGATCCCGACCTTTCTCCACGTAGGAAAAGAAAAAAACTGCAGGCTCGCTTCTCAAATTATGTCTCCTGGCTCCACACTCCGGCCAGAGAAAACTAAAGTCCTTCAGAAACACCAAGCTTTCTTTTCCATAAGTCTCAACCTTGGCTATGTCCTCCCTCACCCGCCTCCTGCTCCAGGGTGATTCTGATTCAGGAGGTCAGATGCAAACCCCGTGACCACATCCTACAGATGACTCCTATGTCCAGGGTGCAGAAACACTGCTTTTAGCCTGCAGGCTGTAAGCATGTTATTCCCTCTGCCAGGGAGCCTCTTCTACCTCCTTCAACCCCAGCCCCCACTTCACCACTGGGCATCCCCTCTGTTCTTTGAAGTCATAGCTGAGAGGCTTCTTCCTCCAGGAACTTCTCTTCACATCTCAGGTGAGGGAGTCCCCTCTGAACTCCCCCAGCCCCTGGCATTCCCTGATTCAAGTATGTATCCCCTATAATAAAACTGCTGGATTTCTCGTCTTCCACCCTAGACTCTGAGTTTGGAAGAAACAAGGATGGTCCTGCA
>SJYV01046862.1:250806-291518 GCA_006410875.1 Neotragus pygmaeus
GGGGGGGGGAGAGTTGGGGGGGGGCTCCCGGAGAGGACAGCGCGTGTCGGAGATGTTTAGCTTGTTTGCTGAGCAGTGTGTGAGGTGACTCCGCCTGAGCTCCCCCAGTCCTCCAGTAAATTCTATTCAACCCATGAGCATATGGCATAAGTGATTTTCGTTGTGGAAACCAAAGAAGGGTCAGGGGTTCAAGCGGAAGACCAGGATGATTCAGGCTCCACTCAACAAGCAACCTGGGATCCTGGGTTCTGGGAGCAGCTGGGGAACACAGGGACCCTCCCCCAGGGGGGCTCACAGAGTCTGGGTGCTTTGAGCTTCTACAGGCCACCAACCGGAGGAGTTGAGCAGATGTTCCCTAACCTTGGGGGGGAGGGAGGCCCCGAGCCAACCACTCTCAACCCACTGAAAACTGAGAAGACAAAAGGAAAATGTGGTTTGGCTCCATAAATGCGATACTAATTACAGCCATTTGTGCAAACTGCTTTCCATTAGGGTTTAATTACTTACCATGCAGTATAGTCACAATTACGCATTACATGACCTACATGTCAGATTTGCAGAGTTTTATTTGCCCCCACGTGGGCTGGTCTTCCTCATGTCCTGAGGAAGTCTGGTTGTTTTCTAGGCTATTAATGTCTTTATTTATAACTTGAAAAAAAAAAAAAAGTATAGGCACGACACTCAATGTATGTGTAATTCTCTCCTCTAAGAAGTGGATTACCTCATGCGGCTCTAATGTCAGTATATTGTCCAGTACAGGGGCTTGGCCAAAAAAAGAGAATGTGAATTCTATTAACACTTTATATCTGCTTGCCCTTTTTTATTTAGGAGACCTATAAAGCATCCCTCACCAGACCAATTAGATTCCTGCACTCTTCTAAAACAGAACTTGAATAATCACTCACTCTAAATCCATGCTTTGAACAACTCCTCAGGGTGAAACAGAGCAGGACTCTATGGTCTTTGCCCGCTCCCTCCACCACCCCATGTCCTCTGCCTGCCTTTTATTTGTAGAAAACTTCAAGTTTAATCAGAGAAATGAGAAATACAGAAACAAAGGAAAACAGTCAAAGGAGACCAAATAATAATACTATAGTCGTTAAGTATAGTCAAGGACCTTTAGTTCCTTCTCAAAGACTACAGATAATATTCTGAGCCATATCCTGTGAGCTGTCTTACAAATACTAACACATCAGAGTGAAGAAGTTAACTACATGATGACCAGACTATACCCATGACATTTGCTGTTACAATTCCAAGAACTAACCTCAAAGAAATGGGAACAAATGGACCCTGGAACTGAAGATTCAGTTCAGTTCAGTTCAGTTGCTCAGTCATGTCCGACTCTGCGACCCCATGAATCGCAGCACGCCAGACCTCCCTGTCNTCACTTTTCACTTTCATGCATTGAAGAAGGAAATAGCAACCCACTCCAGTGTTCTTGCCTGGAGAATCCAGGGGGATCCTGGTGGGCTGCTGTTTATGGGGTTGCAGAGTTGGACATGACTGAAGCAACTTAGCGGCAGCAGCAAGAGGTGTAGAATTGGGGGGGAGACAAAGGGTTCAATTTGATCATGTTATGTTTGACTTTCGTTAGATATCTAAGTGGAGATATCAAGTTGGATATACATGTCTGGAGTTCAGGAAAGTGGAATTTTTAAATTTGGAAGTTATCAGTGTATAAATGGTATTTGAAGCCATGCGTGGAGGTCAACACCTGAGTAAGTTTAGACAAAGATCAAGGACTGAGCCCTGGGGCTCAATGACACTAAGATCAAAGGTTAGGAGAAGAGAAAGAGCCAGCCAAAACACTGAGAAGGGGCAGACACAGAAGAGGAAAAAGAATGTCTTGTTTCTCCTTTTATTTTTGTTTAAATGTCCAAGAGTCCGTCCTTTTCTGAGAGTTCTTATCAGTACAATATCATTTCTTCTTTCTTTGAAATTTTTAATGCTGATTGTTTTTGAAGTTTTTTTCTGTTCCTTGCATTATTTTTATTCTTAAAAGTGAAAGTTGCTCAGTCCTGTCCGACTTTTTGTGACCCTATAGACTATATATTCCGTGGAATTCTCCAGGCCAGGATACTGGAGTGGGTAGCCTTTCCCTTCTCTAGGGGATGTTCCCAACTCAGGGATAGAACCCAGGTCTCCCGCATTGCAGGGGGATTCTTTACCAGTGAAGCCACAAGGGAAGGCCAAGAATACTGGAGTGGGTAGCCTATTCCTTCTCCAATGGATCTTCCCGACCCAGGAATCAAACTGGGGTCTCCTGCATTGCAGGCGGATACTTTACCAACTGAGAACAGGGAACACCCATTTTTATTTTTAGTTCCTTCTTTTCTGTTTGTTTAGGTCTGTGACATGCTTCTTGGAAACTTTCTTTTTGGAATAGCTGACTGTTCCTTTTTAAGAGAGAAGCACTAAAAACTGATTGAAAGCTTTGTATGTGTGAGTGGAGCTTGTCAACTGGAGCTTCAGGGTGTTGTGAACATATGGAGATTCCCATTTCCTGGTTTCCTAGTCTGCTTAGAGCTGTAAGCAAGGTTCCTAGGTTTCCTGGACTTGAGTGGCACAAGGCAGGGGCATGAGAATACAATACAGCATGTGATACATTGCGAAAGAGTTGGTATTGACAGTAAAGAGTCGGTGTTGACAGTAAATGCTGGGGCTGGAGGAGATTGGTATGGGCTAAAGGGAAGTCTGGAACAGAATTGATTGATAGGAAAAGATGTAAGCTAGGTCTTTAAGAATGAGATTTGATTTGGTGGAGAGCATATTTTAAGTTGGAAAAAGAGCTAAAATGAAGGTAAAGGTTTGAAGAGGTGACAGAGAAAGCTACTGAGGTTCTTTCAGTCTTTATTTAATTGTTATTGATTAGTCAGAACCATTATACTTTAAAGAAAAGTGCTACTAAGAAAATAGTTTTTAAAAAGTNCCAACTCTCACATCCATACACGACCATTGGAAAAACCATAGCCTTGACTAGATGGATCTTTGTTGGCAAAGTAATGTCTCTGCTTTTGAATATGCTATCTAGGTTGGTCATAACTTTCCTTCCAAGGAGTAAGCGTCTTTTAATTTCATGGCTGCAGTCACCGTCTACAGTGATTTTGGAGCCCCCTAAAATAAAGTCTGTCACTGTTTCCCCATCTATTTCCCATGAAGTGATGGGACCAGATGCCATGATCTTAGTTTTCTGAATGTGACCTAAAACAACCACGATGACGCTACCACCCGTGACCAATTTGAAGCTGGCTGTCAGAGCCGATTGTGCTGTTTCTGCACGTAGCCCCCTCCTTCCATCTATAAAAGCTGCTGCCCCACTGGTTGCCCCTGGAGGGGCTGGCCTTCGGACAGATGTTGCCAGCATTTGCCCCCCACCATTTGCCAGCATTTGAAATAAAGCAAACTTTCCTTTCCACCAGCCTGGTCCGTTTGTTGGCTTTTGGGTGGTGAGCAGCCAGACCCCCTTTCGGTGACAAGGGCACAGTTCATAAAGACCACGGATGAAAAGGCTCTTCAGCGGATCCCCCTAAAGAACAGCTTGGAAGTCAAGGATAGTAGCTCAAGAATCCAAGGAAGCTATTTCTGAGAAGGAGCCTCCAGCGAGCTCCCAGGCTCTCCTGATGGCCTACTGTATGCCCGGCTCTGGCCTTAGTGCTGTGAAGGCAGAGCGGGGGGCAGGGCAACATATGTGTCTTAGACAACCTTGTTTCTGTTCTTTAGGGAAATGATGACTTGGTTGGGTGGGGGTCACAGGTGAATTAAATGGGCCCAGATGAAAGAAGAGAGCACGAGAGAGCTGAGGAGGACAGAACAGACACATCGGCAAAGCAATCTTACTTCTGCAGGTCTTCTCATCCGAGTTGAGGATGTAGCCTTGCTTGCACCTGCAGACGTACGAGCCCGGCGTGTTGATGCAGAAGTGGGCGCAGTTATGTTCCAGGATGCTGCACATGTGGACCGCTGAAAGGGAAGAGGTGGGACGTTAGGGCAACAGTGATGCCTCTCTAACTTCATCCTCCGGCAAACAGTCATCCAGAAGCTACACAGTGAAGGAGCAAGCATGACCCAAAGAGAAACAAGCTGCAGGCCCTGCCCTCAAGGGGGGTTTACAGCCTTTGGTTGGACAAGACAGTTCTACATAAATGCCATCATCAATAAATTAAGAGACTGGGATTGACATTTATACACTACCATGTGTAAAATAGATAGCTAGTGGGAGCCTGCTATAAAGCACAGGAAGCTCAGCTCTGTGCTCTGTGATGACCTTGATGGGGGGTTGGGAGGGGATTCAGAGAGAGGGCCAAAAGGGAGGGAATATATGTATACACATGGGGCTTCCCAGGCATACTTGGGGAAAAGCACCTGCCTGCCAGTGCAGGAGAGGTAAAAGACTCAGGTTCGATCCCTGGGTTGGGAAGATCCCCTGGAGGAGGGCATGGCAACCCACTCAGTACTCTTGTCTGGAGAGTCCCATGGTCAGAGGAGCCCGGCAGACTACAGTCTACAGGGTTGTAAAGAGCTGGACATGACTGAAGCGACTTCACACTTCGCATGTGGCTTATTCACTTCTTTGTACAGCAGAAACTAGCACCACATCGTAAAGCAATTATACTCCAATACAAAAAAAAAAATGTATAGCTAGAGAGCCATGGAGGGTCAAAGGGAAATTAAGTTAGGCTGAGTCATATGAAATTGCTGATATCCAACTAAAAATAGGGGCTTCCCAACTGGCTCAAGGGTATAGAATCTGCCTGCCAACGCAGGAGACGCAAGTTCGATTCCTGAGTGGGGAAGATCCCCTAGAGAAGGAAATGGCAACCCACTCCAGTATTCTTGCCTGGAAAATCCCATGGACAGAGAAGCCTAGTGGGCTACAGTCTATAGAATTGCAAAAAAGTCAGACACAACTTAGCAACTGAACAATACAACAACTAAAAACAGGTCTTAGGTAGTTTACAAAAATATGTAAAACTAGCTATACCAACATAACTTATATTGTTCTCAAATATTTTTACAATTGTTAATAAATTTTTAATGCATTTAAAAATAAAAAAAATAATAAAAACAGGTCAAAAGTGACCACAGGTCACTGTCATAAGATAGACATTTCACAGTGCAATTAATAATATCCAATTGGTGAGCAGTGGGTTTACTGATACCAGAAGGGGCTTTGGTTAGTATATGGATTTTTCACAGAAATAGGCTTGGAGGAGAAGTTATTAGTTAAATGAGGATGTAATAAAGATCACCAGAGTCTTAGGCTCAGCAATCCAAAGAATAAAGTAATTTTTTAATAGGCAAAAGTGTTATAAAATTTTTGGAGTAAAAAATGCATTCATATGTTTCCATAATCTTTATGTCTCAATTTAAAAATATATCCACATTTAGTTTCTGAAGTACCTCAGCTTTCAGATTCATCAATTCTTGCATAAGTCTGTCCAGAGCTCACAAAAATTATTATTGTTTTTTACACCTTAAATTTATTACTTGGCTTCATATAATTTAACCTGAACATATTTAAAATTAACAAGCATCAGTATAAACAGAGTACAAGTTGTGCAAATGTTCTCATAAACAAAAAGGATGTCCATGCATAGAAATTTATTTTTATAAAGCTAAAACAGAAGAGGCTTTCAAAAGCTAAGAACAGTCTCCTTAACCCTGTGTTGGAAAACTCAGCTTCTGATGAAATCGATGGCATATCCTAAGTATATGTCCCTTTACTTCAAAGTAAGAAACATGGCGGGCAGTAAATGAAGGTAAAATTTTTTATTTAATAAGAATACAATTTAGAATGATTGTGATTGTTCTGAGTTTACAATTGTCTGTGTTTTAATTCCTAAGATATAAATAACACTGAGTGCATGCTAAGTCACTTCAGTCTTGTCTGACTCTTTGGGACCCTATGGACTGTAGCCCTCCTCTGTCCATGGGATTCTTCAGGCAAAAATACTGGAGTGGGGAGCCATGCCCTCCTCTAGGGGATCTCCCCGACCCAGAGATTGAACCAGTGTCTCTTATGTCTCCTGCATTGGCAGGTGGGTTCTTTACCACTAGTTGCCCCTGGTAGGCCCATAAATAACGTTAGGAAAGCTTCTAGATTAAAATCAGTCATTTTTACTTCAGTGTGAAAGAAATAGCTGGGGATTTTTTTTTTTGTTTATTTTTTAATGTATTTTGGCTGTGCTGGGTCTTAGTTGTGGCATGTGGGATCTTGCATGGCATGTGAACTATCACATGTGCATGTGGGATCTGGTTTCCTGACCAGGGTGGAACCCAGGCCCCCTGCGTTGGGAGCGCGATGCTCCTGCATTGGACCACCCCAGAAGTCCTGAAATACCTGTTTTTGTGACCATGAGCAATTTTCNATGGCATGTGAACTATCACATGTGCATGTGGGATCTGGTTTCCTGACCAGGGTGGAACCCAGGCCCCCTGCGTTGGGAGCGCGATGCTCCTGCATTGGACCACCCCAGAAGTCCTGAAATACCTGTTTTTGTGACCATGAGCAATTTTCTAACTTTTAAAATATTAAATGGTAGTAAAAATAGTACTAATTTCATAAGGGCCTTGTAAGGGTTAAAGTAATTAAGATGGTAAAGTGCTTAGAACACTGCCCAGCAGAATGTTTGATATGCATTAAGTGTATGAAGCAAAGGAGAAGTGTGGCGGACTTCTATCTTACATGTTTGGGTTCATCCTATATATATTCGTCTTCAACTTGGCTTTTCACTCAACATTAATAACAGATTCTATCTCTACTGATATATACTCTCTTTCGTGGAATCTAAGATCCATCCAGTTTCCGAAGATGTTCAAATGTGAGGACACAGACAGTTGATCCTAATTATTCACAGATTCCATATTTGCAAATTTGCCTACTTGCAAGAATTTATTTGTAACCCTAAAATCAGTATTCACAGTGTTTTCAGCATCATTTAAGGACACGTGCAGAGTGATGAAAAGTGTAAGTTGCCTGATGCACTTACTCCCACCTGCAGCTGGACAGGCGATGCCCTGCCCTCTTGTTTCTGCTCTCAGGCTGGGAACAAGTGTCCCTTTCAAGGCCTATTAGGTGCCATACCTTTTGTGTTTCTGTGCTTTTTGTTGGTGATTTTGCTGTTTAGGATGGCTCCAAGCGTAGTGCTGAAGTTCTGGTGTTTGCTGAAGTGAAGTGTGTCTGGTGTTCCTAAGTGCGAGAAGGCTGTGAGGTGCCTTTCAGAGAAAATGTGTGTTTAATAAATTTCATCCAGGCCTGAGTGATAGTGCTGTTGGCTGTGAGTTCAATGTTAATGAATCCACAATATATAAATAAGTGAAAGTCACTCAGTCGTGTCCGACTCTTTGCGACCCTATGGGCTATACACTCCATGGAATTCTCCAGGCCAGAATACTGGAGTGAGTAGCCTTTCCCTTCTCCGGGGGATCTTCTCAACCCGGGGATTGAACCCAGGTCTCCTGCATTGCAGGCAGATTCTTTACCAGGTAAGCCACAAGGGAAGTCCTTATGGTGTCTTTAAACAGAAACATACATAAACAAGATAATGTATTGATCAGTTGACGACAATGCTGGACCAGAGGCTCAGAGGAACCTAACTCTGTATTTCCTCTAGGAGCAGTGGTTCATACTTAGTAATTCAGTATTCACCAGGACTTTATAGAACGTTATTACCAAGAATAATTAGAATCAACTGTACATCTTAGATTTGATCAAGTACATTGCTGCTAAGTCACCTTCAGTCATGTCCGACTCTTTGCGACCCTATGGACTGTAGCCCTCCAGCCTCCTCTGTCCATGGGATCTCCCAGGCAAGAATACTGGAGTGGGGCACCATNCAAATAGGGGGATTATACGGATAAGTGTCCAGCAGCCACAGGCAGATTGGAATATTGTATGTATTACCTGACAGAGAAAGAGAAACTTCAGTTACTCTAATGGTTTAGTATGTAAGCAAGAAAGAGCTACAACTAAGCAACACTTAAAAAAAAAATCACAACGAATATTTTATGCTTCAAAGTCTGTTTAAGATCAGTTTCTCAAATTTTCAGTTTGTAAAATACAAGAGCAGGATTAAGGAGTTAACTGACCACTACTCTACCAGTGTAAGCTTAGTGCTGTAAACATTATTCACAAATTATCTTTTGGTTCAAGCCATTATTATTTGACTTCAGTTACTGGGAAGACTAGAGACAATGGTATTCTACCAGAAAGGGATATACACTGGACTTGAAACTCCCGTGCCAAAAGTCAGACTGTATAAGACCTAACCCAAATGTCAAACAGATGCTGACCAATGAATGGCTCTTCAGAGGTAGTTTCAGAATCAATGATGTCATCTCCTTCTCTTTGCTTTATGAAATAGAATCTCTCTCAGTTGAGAAATCTGCCTACATATAGCCAAAATGAACTGTGTTTCAAAGGATCCAATAGAGTTAATATACTGAACATAAAGACTTTTCTTACTAAGCTCAAAGCCCAATGTCCCAAGCAATCATCCGAATCACCTGACAATTCAGGTGTATGTCTCCTTCTTAGAAACAGTGTTACTTCATAAAAGTATATATATATACATTTCACTTGAAAAAAATCAGTGATGGGACTTTGGATTTATTTTTTTTATTCAAAAGTACTTCTACGATGAACTGCCCCCCACCTCCCAAAAGATACATCTTAATACATAAAACATAACTTTATTTCCACCACCTACAATTCTTTGCTTTGTGAAAATGATGCTTTCTCCAGAATTACTCAGGCTTAAGAACTGTGCCATATAAAAAAATGGTGAGGGAACAGAGGTTTAGTTTAGATAAAATGCACATAAAAAAGTGAACCCTTGTGCACTGTTGGTGGGAATATAAACTGGTGCAGCCACTGTGGAAAACAGTATGGAGATTCCTTAAAAACTGAAAAACAGAACAAAATACTATTTGGCAATTCTACTTCTGAGTATTTATCTGAAGAAAATTAAAATACTAATTTGGAAAGCTGCAACATTAGTTACAATAGCCAAGATATGGAAGCACCCTAGTACCTACTAATAGATGAATGGATAAAGATGTGGTATACAGATACACAATGAAGTAATACTGAGCCATAAAAAAGAATGAAATCTTGCCACTTGTGACAACATGGATGGACCCAGAGGGTATTATATTAACTGAAATAAGTCAAACAGAGAAAGACAAATAAAGTATGACTTCGCTTACAAGTGGAATTGGAAAAACAAAACAAATGAACAAACAAAACTAAACAGAAACAGATTCATAGATCCAAAGAACAAACAGGCAGTTGCCAGAGGGGAGAAAGGTGGGGGGAGAGAAATAAGTGAAGGATATCAAGAGGTACAAACTTCCAGCTGCAGAATAAATGAATCATGGGTATGAAATGTATAGCGAGGGGAAGGTCAATAATTATGTAATGATTTGTATGGTGACAGATGTTAACGAGATTTATCATGATGATCATTTTGAAATGCACAGAAATATCAAGTCACTGTGCTGTGTAACAAAAACTAACATAGTGTTATAGGTGAATTATCCTTCATTCACGCACAAATAAGCAAATATAGAAAAAGAAATCAGATTTGTGGTTATCAGAGGTAAGG
Source organism: Neotragus pygmaeus (assembly GCA_006410875.1). NCBI lineage: Eukaryota > Metazoa > Chordata > Mammalia > Artiodactyla > Bovidae > Neotragus > Neotragus pygmaeus. The sequence goes on from SJYV01046862.1 coordinate 260,415, forward strand.
GCTGGGGGGGTGAATTATAGGAAGGTATCAAAAGGTACAAACTTCCAGATTATAAAATAAGTACTAGGAACATAATGTACCACATGATAAACGCCATGAACATTGCTTTATGTTATATATGAAAGTTAAGAGAGTACACATCACAAGGGAAAAATGTTTTTTTCTATTTCTCTAATTGTATCTGTAAGAGATGATGGATGTTTACTAAACTTAATGTGGCAATCATTTCTTGATGTATGAAATCAAATCATTTCACTGTATACCTTAAACTTATCAATGCTATTATCAATTATATCTCAATAAAATTGGAAGAAAGAATAATGCTTTTAATTATGTCTACAAGAGTGTTCTGCCTCCTACTTTCACTCATACCTATTTCCTCACCAGAGCTTACTTCCTGGGGTAAAGGCAAAGTCAGCTATCCTGCATTTTACTCATACTTGCTCTATGAAATGCTGATGCTCAAGTGTTTTTTCCCTCTGAATGGCTCACTCATCCCTTAATATTAAGTTTGAACATCATTTCTTAGATGACCTTCTTATATGTTCTTGTCTCCTCTATAACCTCACAGCACATATTTTATTATTCTGTAGCAGTTATAGAATAGTATAAATATCTATTTATTCCCCATTTCCTCTATTTGTGTATGTTCTTCCAGAGACAGTACATCTTTTATTCACCTTTGTATCTCTAGCCCTTAACCCCTACACATAGCAGGTACTATATAAGATCAGTGGGTAGGTTACAGAGACACAGGCCTTATCTAGTCACAAGAAATAATTAACCAACGAAAACAAAACAGCTGCTTATGAACCTGAATGCTCCATTATCGCTTTAAGTATTTTAGCAAAGGGTGGCTGACTGGCTAAGAGATGTAATTATCCTTCATCAGCATTACAACCATAGATAATAGCTAATTTTGGTACCTCTTTATTATATACCAGTCTCTGAGCTAAGTCCTTTATAATATATATTATTATACAGTAATTATTCTTTGAGTTAGGACCATTATACAAATGCTATAGATGACCACTACCACAAAGCTTGGAGAAGGCAATGGCACCCCACTCCAGTACTCTTGCCTGGAGAATCCCATCAACGGAGGAGCCTGGGAGGCTACCGTCCATGGGGTCACAAAGAGTTGGACACGACCAAGTGACTTCACTCACTTTGTACTTTATCACTGAAGAAGGAAATGGCAACCCACTCTAGTATTCTTGCCTAGAGAATCCCATGGACAGAGGAGCCTCGCGGGCCATGGTCCACAGGGTCGCAGAGTCGGATATGACTGAAATGACTAAGCATGCACCACAAAGCTAATCGATTACAAAGCAAGAACTAAAACCCTACTCTGCCCTGACTGTAAAGCCTCTATCTTAGTCACTACATTGCACAGCTTCCCACTGTCAGGTAAGTTTGAACAGGATGGGAGGCTGGACTAGGAGGCAGCCAAGATCCCTTTCTAGTTCTAAGATTCCCCGAAACAAAACTCTCCAGTGCCCTGAGGCACATACTTGTTGATATATCTCTGTAAGGAAGGTGGTGGTGGAAGAAAGTTTCGTAAGGAAGCTAAAATACTAGGTGCTGCTGCCAAATGAACTTCAATTAGAAGTTAAAGCTTCTATATCATCATGAAAGTCATGAGAAAGCAAGCTTCATTCACTTATAATTCTTTGGCAACTAAGTATGAATTAAAATGCATCTATGCTAGAAACATAAATCACAGAAGACATTTACCTCTATAAGGCACAGGAATTGTTCCAGTAAGGTTCATTAGTTCCCTGGAACTGCCATCATTAAAAACTGAAAGGTGAGAACATTGAGTTAATCAATAAGCATTTTGACAGATTACATAAGTTATTCTTTCAGAAACAATGGCTACAATGCATTATTACTCTTGAAAGGGAAGAACCTCTAATGTTCAAACATTTTGTCCAGTAACAAATTATCCTTTGTTGATTCACTTAATGGGATCAGCTTTTGAATGAGTAAAGATACTATGAATTATTTGGGAAAATATATGTGAATGCTATAGTACCAACAAATAAGAGCTCTGGGTCTTCAACCAATATGATTATAAGATTACTTAAAAATCACTATTAATTGCTGCCCTGTTGGCTCAGATGATAAAGAATCCACCTGCAATACAGGAGACCTGGGTTCAATCCCTGGGTCAGGAAGATCACCTGGAAAAGGGAATGGCTACCCATTTCAGTTTTCTTGCCTGGAGACTTCCATGGACAGAGGAGCCTCGTGGACTGCAGTCCACGGGGTTGGAGTAGGACACGACTGAGCAACTAATGCTTTCATTTCCACAAATATTACCCTAATAGCATTAAATTTTATATTTCTCAGATGTTCACTCCCACTCACTGTCATTTTCAATCCCAATGTAATATCCCACAGTAATAAAAAGGAAAAAAGATTTTCACAAATATGGACATCTTTTAATACAAGTATTTCTCACAACACACAAGTTTTCCTATCTATAACTGATTGAACAACTAGGGTACATAATCTGTATTCCATGGACAGCTATTATTTGCAACAATTTGGAATTAACCCTGTACTATGTGGGAAAGGGCTATAATGTATAGTACAAGAACACAGAACTATACTGTTGACCTCAGTTCTTTTATCTACTATTGATACTCATACCCTGTAAATCTTTATCTACTATTGATACTTATACCCTGTAAAACTGTCAAGAGTAAATCAGACAATTTACTCTGATTTTGTGTTTTAAAAAGACTACTTCATTAAATTCTAGGATTATATTTACTCTAAAAGCATGTTGATGATAATGGTTTAGACTTGGTCCAGTCACACAAAGCTATGTAAGATTTGTTCAATGAGGCTGCAGTCTTTGTCAATTTTGATCATTTATTCTTTCAGTATTCAATAAAAACTACACACTTACCATAACTTTCTAGCCTTAGTCACTTTATTCCCCCAGAGAAGCCATTTTAAAAGTAACTCTAACTTTGGAAAGATGAGTTTTTTGCAGCTCGGAATACCACAGTGCAGCACGTGGACAGGAGGGAGAGCTGGGCCCTCCTGGGGGGAGGACTTCTGGTTCATGACTGTTCAGGAAATTCAGGGCTGATTCCCGCTCTGCTGCCTCCCACCTCTCTACCAGGCTCCTGTTTACAAAGCCCTTGGGGTGAGTGGAGTTTAGAGCAAGTCTCAGCTATAAACTTCAGCTCCTTGAACTCATTGCCAGGGGCCTCACAGGCACAAGGCAGCATGGTTTCCCTCGGCCCTGGCACACTGTCTACACGGAGAAAAGGTTAGAGAGATTACGTTAGGACTGGTGGGGCCAAAAGGACTATTAAAAAACACCTCTAAATATTGTCATTTCTTACTTAAATCACAACTTCTCAATTGAGAGTGGACACAAACCGTCACCTACACACTCTACAGAATTAAGGACAACAGTTTTTAAGTGTTTTCTTCCTCTATACAACAAAAAGAATAGTCTAGAATGTAATTTTACAAAATGTGTTCCTAAGAATACAAAGAGATGCTCTGGAGAGAAAAAACGGTTCACTAATTAACTCTAGAATATACTGAACAATGTATTATCTTCTCTCCCCTCTTGGTGAGACAAAATACATACACATATTAAAGGTTCTGAGAAATCTTGCTCCAAAGAAATCCATTTAATTTTGTTTAACCTTTAAGTATTCAAACTTAACCACAGAATCCCCTCCATCTCCCCACCCCCAAAAGCAACATTCTTTACAACTATGGATATTATTTCTGGAAATGATGACTATACTATCTATAACATCACTTCTAGGTCTAAATTTGCACCACTTTTGTTAGAGCAGTATTTTAAAACTTAAAATAACTAAACAAATATAAGATGTTATTATTAGATCTTGTTATTTCCTATCCCCCCAACACATTTTTAGGTAAAGCCTCAGTCCTACAATGAAAAAAACCAATAGACTTAAAAGCAAAATGGAAAACCTACAATTATTAACAAAAAGAGTAAACTCCAACTTGATATTTTTATACATAAACTCACCATATGAATCCAATACAGGTTTGAGATCTTTGTATAAACTAATAACGTTAACAGTTTCACGTACAGTTAGGTCTCTGTATTTGTACTGAAAAGGAAAGTAAAAAATGCATTTAGTTTAAAACGAATGCACAAATTATACTGCTAGTTCAACTTTTTAAAAACTATTTTCNTCTGTTATTTAAGATAAGAAGTTAGCCACTAATTGTATTGGTGCTCTGCTATTTAAAAAAAAAAAAAAAGAGTCATTTTTCTCTTATAGTTCTCGGGATTTTCTCTTTGACTTTAACTGTCTGGCTGTCAGGTGTCTGTGTTTGACTCTCTTTGCATTTATCAGGGGTTCATTGAGTTTCTTAGATATGTAAATTAACGTTCTTCATCCCGTTTGGGGAAATTTCACCTGTTGTTTCTCTGAGGAGTTTTTCTGCCCTTTCTCTCTGTCTGCTCTTTCTGAGGCCCTTAGTGTATATCTCTTGGTGTGCTTAATGTTATCCCACAGGTCTCTGAAGCTCTGTTTACTTTACTTCAAACTTTTATTTTCCTGTTCTTTCCATTGGATAATTTCTGTTGCTTCATCTCCCAGGTTACTGATGTTTCTTTTGCCATCTTGAGTCTGCTCTTGAGCTGTTCTAGTGAATGTTTGTTTCAGTAACTGTGCTTGAACTCGAGAATTTTCCTTTGTTTTTTAAAATTTTTGTCTCTTGAGAGTGTCTATTTGTCGATTGTTGCCATACTTTAATTTCTCAGACATGGTTTTATTTAGTTCTTTGAACATTTTTCAAAGAGCTGCTTTGTAATATGTATCTGCTAGCTTCAACATTTAGGGACATTCTCAGTTTCTATTCACTGCTTTTGTTTCTGGTTAGCTGCCATAGTGTCCTGTTTTTTTGTCTTATAATTTTGTTGTTGAAACTGGATATTTTAGTTACTATATTGTATCGACTCTGGGTTCTGATTTTCCCTCACGAAGACTGTTGTTACTACTCTTTTTTTTCCGTTTTTGTTTTTTTTCTTTGTATATAACATGCATAGGTTAAATTAGTGAAATCTTTTCAGCCCCACAATTTGATCACTTGTCTTTTTTTTTTTTTTTTTTTTTTTTTTTTNTATTAAAACAGGAAAGCATGTGGATGCTAATGGGAAGATATATCTTCCATATCTACATGAATGGAAGCACGTAAGTATTAATGGTGTTCTTTGAATTTGTTGTATTATATATTTTGTTCACTAGCATCTACTTTATGTTAACACTAAAGTAGGATTAAAGGAGGATAAATTCATGTAAGATCACTAATCACTGAGCTGGGTAATTGAAAAAGGCTCTTTGAAAGAAACATGTCTTGTATTTTTATAGAGCTTGGTACTTTACAGAATACGTGTAATCACTATTTTGTTTGCTTGAGATGAACCTTTAAGAGCAGATAGAATTCACATATGGGGAATACATTTTAAAAAGTAGTATTCTTTGGCATGTATTTGTGAAACTCTTCAAATACCATTACTCAAAGTGTTCCAGTCAAGAAGTAATAGGAAGAAACTTTTGATGGTTTAGCTCTGACAATTTCTATCCAAAATATTGCTAGAAAAGCCAAACAAAGCAGAACCCGCATCTGTGAAACACTTTACAGAACTGTGAGACAGTAAGGGCTTGCAGGGCCAGGGTCCTGTGAAGAAGGAAACTGCAAAAAGATGAGTCAACCTTCTGCCAGTTTTCCCTAGGAGTATTTACTGATTCTTGGTGCAAGGTGAGAGGCTGAGAGTCTGGGCGGAAGGCTTTAGCTAGAGGCAAAGAAGACTGCAAAGTTTCTAACAGTCTCCTAGAACTCAAAAGACAACAGTTGTTGGTCTGTCTGCTAGGTACCCAGTATTTTAAGAGCCAAGAATTTAGGAGAAAAGGAAGCTACAAAGAAGTAAGCCAGATATAATCTGCGTTTCCCACTCAAGATATATGCTGAATTCCTAAATTTCAAAGACACGATGTTAAAAAAGCTAAGCAGAGAGCCTCTGAAAAACACAGCCAAGTTCTCAGCAGTCTTAGGTTGTAGAAACAGTAGGAGCTCGAAACCTTATCAAGGAGGATGAGTGAAGTCACTCGTGTCCGACTCTTTATGACCCCATGGACTGTAGCCTGCCGGGCTCCTCCATCCATGGGATTTTCCAGGCAAGATACTGGAGTGGGGTGCCATTTCCTTCTCCAGGGGAACTTCCCGACCCCGGGATCGAATCCGGGTCTCCGGCTTGTAGGCAGACACTTTACCGTCTGAGCCATAAGGGATGGGTAGAAGTAAATACCCTAGATTCTTAGTTGGCATGCTGGAGGAACACACCCTGTGAGTGAGAACTCAGAATGAGCCCTGTAAAACTCCAGCCTTGAGTCACCTCAGCCCCTGATTATAGTAAAGTGATTTTCCACATTTATCTGCCAATGATAAGATAGAGTGAACTTTGGCTGGAGGAAGATAGTATATAGAACCTGTGTAATTATTCATGACCAGTGTCAAGCATACAATTTAAAATTACCAAGTACATCAAGAGATAGGGCATAGATAGAATGGGGGGAAAAGACACTAGAAACAGGCACCACCCTCAGGCAACCCAGTTATCAGACAGAGACTTGAAAATGATTATGACTAATGTGTTCAAGGTGGAGAACTATATTAGATATAATTATATTAAAAATGAACCAAATAGAAATCTTAGAACTGAAAAATAGAATAATAGAAATTTAAAAACTCAATAGATGGATTAGTAGCAGATTGGACTCAGTGGAATAGAGAATGAACTAGCATATGAATACTTTATATTTTTAATGCTAGAGACCTAGAAATAAACCTTACAAAAGATCTATTACAGAGAAAATTTTAAATTTTATTGAAAGACAACTAAATAAGACTTAAGTCAAAAGAAAGAGAACCTTATTCATGGGTTGGAAGACTCAGTATTACATAGACTCTTCAGTTTGTAGTATATCTGCAACTGAACTGTTTCCTAAGAGAAGCTTTTGTTTCTTTGTGTATTTGTTTCTTTATTTTGTGAATTTGATAAGCTGAATCTAAAATTTATATGGAAATTCAAAAGATTGAGAAGAGCCAAGAAGAATGAAATGGAAAGGACTTGCCCTATAGGTATCAAAGTGTTTTTTAAAAAACTAGTAATTAAGATGCCTTGGAATTGTCAGAGAAGTATTCAAATGGATAGATGGAGCATAATAAATAACCTAGAAAAAAGATCCACTGTACAGGCATATGTTGGAGACACTGCAGACTTGATTCCAGACCATAGCATATAGGCGAATATTGCAATAAAATGAATCACATGAATTGCATGGTTTCCCAATGCATATAAAAGTTATGTTTAGACTGTACTGTAGTTTGTTAAAATGTGCAGTAGTGTTCGGTCGCTCAGTCGTGTCCGACGCTTTGCGACCCCATGAATTGCAGCACGCCAGACCTCCCTGTCCATCACCAACTCCCGGAGTTCACTCAGACTCACGTCCATCGAGTCATTGATGTCATCCAGCCAGCTCATCCTCGGTCGTCCCCTTCTCCTCCAGCCCCCAATCCCTCCCAGCATCAGAGTCTCTTCCAATGAGTCAACTCTTCGTATGAGGTGGCCAAAGTACTGGAGTTTCAGCTTTAGCATCATTCCTTCCAAAGAAATCCCAGGGCCGATCTTCAGAATGGACTGGTTGGATCTCCTTGCAGTCCAAGGGACTCTTAAGAGTCTTCTCCAACACCATGTGTTTATCTCAATGCAATTTTATAATTTTCTCTGTGGTGGTCATGCATATCCTCTGTTTGATTTATTCCTAGGTCCTTGGTATTCTCTGATATTATTGTATACGCTATCTTTTTCTTTAATTATGTAGATATTTCCTAGGTATTTAAGGGCTTCTCTTGTAGCTCAGACAGTAAAGAATCAGCCTGCAATGCGGGAGACCAGAAATTGAACTAGGGCCTGTTACATTGCGGGTGGATTTTTTATCAGCTGAGCTGCAACTCTATTACATCTAATAATATGTCTGTGAATTTTTTGTGGTTTCTGTGACCCATGCAAATAGTGAAACGAACTTCCCATGTAAATAGTAAAACATGCAATTCTTAACTTTCAAATCCTTATGTGTCTCATTTCTTTTTCTTCTCTTACTGCACTAGACAAGACCTCCAATATAATATGTAAAATGCCAGAGATCATTATAATTGATTTTAAGAGGGTATTTTAAATGTTGCTTCATGTGAATGATGTTTAATCTAGTTTTAGATTTTGTTTTTTAATTTTTGGCAGAACTTAAAATTGTCTTCTACTCCAGTTTTAGTGAATTGTTTTCTTTAAAAATCATGAATGGACATATATTTTGTAAGTGCTTATTTTCTACAACTTTAAAACTTATTATGTATTTTTTCTCTTAATGTGACATAGTGACAAAAGCTCTAAGTCAAGTGACATTACTCAATTCGTTTCCGTCCCAGGGCTCAGTTTTGGGCCCTCTATCATTTGTTGATACCATAGGCAGTTTGAGACATACTCCTGAGTAGAGATACTAGTCTTCCTGTCACTAGGTGGAAGAAAGTTACCAGGAGAGAAAGTGAAAGTGAATTCGCTCAGTCGTGTCCGACTCTTTGTGACCCCGTGGACTGTAGCCTACCAGGCTTCTCCGTCCATGGTATTCTCCAGGCAAGAATACTGGAGTGGGTTATCATCTCCTTCTCCAGGGGGTCTTCCCAACCCAGGGATTGAACCCAGGTCTCCTGCATTGGAGGCAGATGCTTTAAACTCTGAGCCACCAGGGAAGCCCACAAGACCTACATAATTGTTCCTACTTTAAATGATTTTAATATGCTTCTTTCTTTGACACATGTGTAGCACCTGCTAGACAGTTGCCTGAACTTATGAAAATTCTGATATAGCTTAATCAGTAGATTTGGCACAATTTTATTACTTTCTATTGCTTTACACAAGAACTACGTAATATCACTAAAAGATTAAAAATGCATTCATGGGTTGTTCCTTCCCAGTTACTTATATTTCAAAGACATAGCTGAGTAAACAGAAGAATAGGAACTAAATAAAAATATGAGCTATGGTCCCTTTTAATGACTATTAAGATGTCATCACAGTTAATTCATTAACAGAGAAACTGCCACATGATCAGATGAGATTTTGCTTTCAAGATTGACCTAAGTAATGAACGGTTGAAAAATAACTGAGCAGAGTTTCTGGAATGAGATTCCCTTCACTTGTTTATGTTTCCCACAAAATATACGTGATTGGCTCCAGAACAAAGACACAGCAAAGGAAGTAAAAGTATTTATATTTTCGAAGTCTAATAACAATGTCTGTTTTGAATTTTTATTCTTTTTGTAAATTGGATACTAGTACATAAATTATGAATATTCTAATGAATTTAACACTAGTTTCTTCTCTGTTCAAAAATGTTGCAGCTGCTTATGAGGGCAGAACTTCAAGTTTTCAATCTCCAGTTTTTTGAATAAACAGACCTTAGGTCACATTTGTCCTGGGTCCTATTTCTCCTTAGCCATCCCATAACGGTAAAGAGCAGTTTCTAGATCCAGATTTATCAGCTTTGAGATTTTAGGAGAGCTTCTTAATTTCATTTTCTGTAAAAATTGGACCTCTGACAGACTCAGCTTACTTCTAAAGGTAATTTGTTTAATTAGCTTATGCTATGTAAGAGTCACTAATATTTACAAATTGTTTCTTTACAATTTGATTTGAAGCAGGCATTACATTTTACAGCTAAGGAGGAAATCAATCTAGTTTTTGACAGGAATATGTTCCAGGGATAAGAATGAAGTCATCACACTTTTTTATAGATCATCCTCTCCTCCTTTCTTTTTTTGAGGGCAGAAGTCACATTCTACTTTTTTATCATCTTGGTCATTTGAACGAGTGATTTGTTTGCCAGCACCTGGTCTGTTCACTGTATACTATTTCTGTGTGTACTAATGTCGAGGGAGCTGCAAAGTGCAGGTAATAAAAGTGACTTGAAATGAATATGAGCTTTACTAGGTAAGTAAATATAATTTGGGAATATAATTTGATAAAAGTCCATTTTCTACCTGTTGTATAATCTATAATCCTTAGGTTATAACTAAGTAAGACCACTGAATATGCCTTCTCAGGTCAGTCCCTGTAATAGCTTCTGTCTTTAATTCTACTTCCTTTCTTCTAACATGAGATGAGAGAATTATTAGAATTTCACCAAAAATATATAAACCTAATAGTGTTACTAAGTGGAGTCTGATATCATTCCTATAAAATGAAATTTGTGATTATCTGGAAATCCACTGGCTAAAAGATAAAGACTATGAAACAAATCATACACATGGGAAATGGCCTTCCCTTCATGTTAATGGCTCACTTACCACCAAATATTATCACCAATAGTATTATCCTTCTGTTACCGTGTTCCACCTTAAGCTTGTAATGTCTGGACCAAAAAAAAAGGAACACAATGTGAACTGTATGTTTTTTTCAGATTACATCTTTTTACATTTTAAAATCACTTTTAGTAGCCTTCAATTTTAAGATAATGAGATAAAATGAAATNGGAATAAGATTAAGAACTTCAGTAGTGGAGTTTGGACAGATTCCTATTTGTATTGTACACAAAAATTAATTTCAGATAGATTGTGAAAAGCAGAAAAGTAAAACTTAATATAAGAGACTGCCTTCATGATCTTGTAATAGGTGGGGTTTTTTTTTAAGAAGATGCAAAACTTTTGCTATAAAGGAAAAGACTAAATTTTACGTTGAGTTTATGCAAATTAAGAACTTCTGTTCATTAAACACACATTAAAAAGTGTGAAAAGACTAACCATAAACTGAAAGAATATACTCATCATCTACAGTATAATATCCAGATCATAAAAATAACTTTTGGGAATCATAAAAAGAAGCCCAATAGAAAAATAGATGAAACTATTGGATAAGTATTTCACAAAAAATCCTAATGGCTAATAAATATATGGAAAGATTTTAATCCTGCTAGTAGAGAGGGAAATCTATAATAATTTTAAATCATGAGATACTATTACATGTCCATTAAATTTTCACTCCCAGTTGACCATACCAAGAGTTAGGATGTGGAACAAAGAGAAGCCTTAGGCACGCTGATGGAGGTTTACACGGCTGCTCGAGATCAGTTTGGCCTTACTTGTTAGCGCCCGTGCCCTGTGTCCCAGCAGTTCCACGCCTTGGTTCTACTTTACACTGGAGCAGCGTTTCTCAGCCTCAGTGCTGCTGACATTGTGGGCTGGGGGTTGGATAATTCTTTACTGTAGAAGGGTTGTCCTGTTCATTACAGGATATAGAATCCCTGCCCATTATCCACAAGATGCCAGTAGCATGACATAGTTGTGACAACTGTAAATGTCTCTAGACATTTCTAGTATTCATTAGGAGGCTAAAATAGCACCCCCAGTTGAAAACCATTGCACAAGAGTAAACCTTGCAGATACATACTTTAGGAAACATAGCAAGAATGTTCATGACAACATAAATAATCCATATGACTGTAGCAGTGTAGAAGCATGAATAAAGAAGTTGTATATTCACTCACTAGAATACCATACAGCGATCAAAATGAATTTATAATTCTTGAACAAGAATGTATCTTACAAAAATTGCTGAAATAAGTCTGAATAGAATACACAGTTTGATTTAATTCATATGAAGTTCAGAAATAGGAAAAATTAAACATACTGTTTAGAGAATTGTTTATAAGATGTAGTATGTTTAAAGAAAGGAATCCACTAAGTCAGAGAAGTGGGTTACTATAGATAGATGGGAATACAGTCCAGAACTTACAAGTTACTGGCAATCTTCTGCTTCTTAACTTGGATGATGGCTACAAAAATACTTCCTTTATGGTTTTTCTTTAAAGTTACATTTGTTTTATACATTTATCTATGTATGGTATATTCCGCAGATCTAACAAGACATAATGATAGCTAACTTTGGCATGGTATTCAAGGTTATATCATGGAAGATCCTGATTTTTAGCTACAGATTTTGTCCTTTAATAAGCAGTTGGGAGTCATTTTAAATGTTTGAACAAGAGTAGGGTATTAAATACAGTGATTATCAGGTATAATATCTGAAGTATACTAGATGAATACATTAATTACCTTTCTGACTGAAAATCACTAGCTGCTCTAAAACATTCTAGAGACTTAACACTAGAAATTTCTTGCCCACATAATGGTCCACTGGGAATCTTCCTTGCTGGCAGGCAGCTTTCCTTCACTAGAGCTTCGGCACCAGGCTCTTTCCAGTTAGTGGTGCCACCATCTGCCAGGGCTTCAGAGTCCTCTGCATCAAGGAAGACAAGCAAAGAGGGACTAGTGAAGGACTGCCTTCCTTATGCACCTTGGCTTAGAAGTTAAATCTCTTCTGCTTATGGTCCGTTAATAAACTCTAATTGCAAGAGAGACTAGAAAATGCAGTTACTGCAGAAACAACTGATTCTCAGCAACAACTCTATATTGGGGGCGAGGAGCATGAATGTCTGTAGACAGTCCTCTAAATCGTAGCAAATAAGTAAAACTAGAAGCCACACAGAAGGCAATTGCAGTAATCTAGCATGGTGCAGGGGAGAAGGCAATGGCACCCCACTCTAGTACTCTAGCCTGGAAAATCCCATGGGCAGAGGAGCCTGGTGGGCTGCAGTCCCATGGGGTTGTGAAGAGTCGGACACGACTGAGTGACATCACTTTAACTTTTCACTTTCATGCATTGGAGAAGGAAATGGCAACCCACTCCAGTGTTGCCTGGAGAATCCCAGGGACAGGGGAGCCTGGTGGGCTGCTGTCTATGGGGTTGCAGAGAGTTGGACACGACTGAAGCGACTTAGCAGCAGCAGCAGCAGCAGCATGATGCAGAAGATGAATGAGGGCTGCTGTCATTTATCTTGCTCTTACCAATTGCTTATTAATCTTAATTCTTAACATATATACTGCTTGGAATGTAAAATTAACCTTTTTATTGCTTTCTGGAAAAGCAAACAAAAAGGGATAGGGAAGGAAGCAGTTTTGCTCTTTGCAGGTTTTCAATAGGCAAGCAGTTTTATAAAGATATGTTTCAGTTGACCTTTAGGCATTTGAGCTAAAATAAACTAATATTCTTGTTATTTTTTTAGTATCCTTCCTGTATTATTCTGAATTAGTCATTTGTCATTCTGAAATATTAATGATGTATTGCTTTATAATAGGCCTGGAAGTAGATGTAAAACAATTCATTTTCCTTCCTTCAAAAACTAACATGAAAGGAATGGTATGATAAAGAATTAAAATAAAACTTGTCTTGACAAAATGATGGATATGAGACTGTATAAACGAAGTCGTTATTCATACTACAACATGAGTGAGCCTTTGGAATTAATATGCTNAACTAGTAAGTGACTGTACATGTTGCTGATACCTAACAGTGGCCAGCCTCATCTTTTGATATTCATAAAGATCAAACGTGTTTTGACCCGGGAAGAAGAAATGTTTTATGAGATTTAGCAGTTGTAACATTTTGGAAGGTGTTTTCCCTTTCTGAAATAGCATTAAACATCATCCTTAGCTTCATTTTTCTTAAGAAAAAGTTTACTTGTGACACCTATAGATTCATCTTAACAAGAAGACTCTGAACACTGATACTTGGAGATGTAAGCTCAGCAACTCTGATAAAGACTTCTAAGGCCTGTAGTCAGAGCCCAGCAAGCTTTTCCCATCTACTTGCATTATGTACTCCAAAAATTTATTTCTCGACGGTTCCGCCTCTCTTCAAGCCTTTGTATACTATTCACCTACTTGATTACTCTTGTTCCTGTGTTGAAATTAGCTACCTCCTATATGATCCCTTATATAACACTCTGTGCTCACCTTGTCATAACAACTTGTCCCTCTGTATTGATATTCCTTTGTTTATCTCATAAGACTATAAGCAGCTTGAGGCCAGGAAGTCTTTTTTTTTTTTCAATCTGATACCTTTCATAAGAAGGCACTAAAATATTGATTGATTGAATTAATAGCTAATTCATCATCATTTCAGTGGGAAAAATTTCACTGAGGATAATTTGATTCTCAGACAAGTCAATTCAAGTTAAGGCCGAAATTCTCTTTTTCTTCCTCAGTGTTGGTTAGCTTCTTGGCACCACTGCTTAGCTTCTGTATCATTAGTGTTCTCTTTAAAATATATATAAAACATTCTTTAAGCATACTAGCTTTAACCCCTTAGTATTCCCCCTTAATATTTCCAAGCTTTTGTTTGTTTTGTTTTAACTAATCTAGGTGAGTATAAGTTTTGTGTAGGACTTGTTAATAGTAATCTGAAGTCCTTTAAAATATTCACTCAAGCTAACAAAACCAACTGTGCTAATCGGTCAACATAGTCTTGTAAGAAATATCAAAAGGTACCTTAGATATAATAAAGAGGTCACTTTGTAAGAAGCTGACCTTGGACCCCTTCCTCCAAATTCCAAACTGAATTGACTCCTGTCTCTCAGATTGTAGATTCCTTTAGGCTTAAAGAGCTAACCAAGTTGACCTGTTGGCCAGTTATTCCTTGTTGGGATTGTCATGTGTTGTCATAACTCATGTTTAATGCTTTTAGAATTATGCGATTTGAAGATATTTATTAGCTGTAGTAAAAAACTAATACGGATGGAGTGTTTGTTTTTTTGGCAAGATTTGAATTCTTTACCTGTATGAAATTTTGCTGTGGTTTGATGGTGATGTAAGTCTTATTTAATAACCTGTATATCCAGGACAGTGCATATTATTTTAAAATGTTAAAAATTATTTTTAGCTTCCTACATGCCAGGCATGCCAAGTGGGATTTCTGCATACCCATCCGGGTACCCTCCCAATCCCAGGTAATGAAAAAATTATCTTTTGAATAATTGTTTTAGAAATTCTGTTAGATCTAGAATAAAATAATGGGTTCTAACTAGGGCATTAAAGTAAATTTGGTTGCAATTTAATGGAAGGTAAAACTCAGTTTATTGGTGAAATTTTATGGTATGTACATAGTTGAACAGGAGTTTTTTTCCATTCTAAGGAAATGCAGCTCTATTCTATTTACAGACGGGAAAGGGGTGGGAAATGACGATGATCTTGATTAGTTTTGGACCTTGAAATCCTTACTTCTTTCCTTTTGAGAATGCTGTGTATCTGTTGTAAATAGCTGAAAGATTAATGGAATACTAACTATGATGACTTCAGCCATGGAGAAAAATGTTTTAATATCCTCTTAAAAAAACTGACCTTTTCTGTAAACTATAGGGAATGAATTAATAGTTCATATGATGGGGTCACTCTTGTCCCCATGATATTTACTTATTCAGTTCATAGACTACTGTTTATTCAGTTTATTGCCAACCTTTATTATCCATATGATGATAATATTATAGAAGTAAATTAATAGTAAAATCAGTCTATGAATAATGCATGTGAGAAAAACCAGTAAGAAATAATTATTAATTCATGTTTTAAATGTGTCCCTGTTTCAGTGGCAATCTAAGAGTAGGTTCCACTCCTTGGGGTTAACTTAGAATCCAAGGTAGTCTTGGGACTAGCTTAGAATGCCAAACAGGCCTGTACTTGGTGCCTAGAAGAAATTTACAGCTACTAGAAATTAATAAGAATTACCAAAATGTTAACCCTCAATTCTTCTCAGCTTCAAAAAACCCTCACAAATAAATGCAGCCAAATTTCCTCAACACCTGCCATAAATAAACATATGCATGTACATATATAATATGCCGGGTCTTACAAGTTAAATTTAGCAAGCGTATTTATTTGGGGGCCTTTCTTAGTTTCAGGGACTAGCTTAATAAGGTGGTAAATACTCTTTTACCTTTAGATGAGTAAGTAGAGACTAGATGAACATCCATCAGAGACAAGAGAGACAGATTCCTATGGTTGTTATATACAGTAACCGGTTATCAGTTTTAGATTTCTTAAGGATGTTAATTTTCTGATTTAAGTTACAGAAATGGAATTCTGTCTGAAGCCTTTATAATCAACAGTTGCTAGTAAGCTAGAATGAACTTCACGTATATAGGGAATGATTATTAAAAGCACAATAAGGAAATGGACTTAAAAACAATAAAGCCACTTCAAAAAAGACTTGTAGATAAAAATGAAGGCTGAAAATATTGACAGAAGTGTGAATCATATTCACTTAATCTTATATAACCTTCAAAGTGTCTTTTGTAAGGTTATTTATAAGAAGTTGCTTTTTGAGACAGCTATTTTTCAAAGATTTAATGGGGTTGTGTGTGTGTGTGATGTAACTTTTAATCTCATGACATGCTGATGAGTTAAGGGTAACTTTATTCAAACTGCTATCTATATCTTTTGGCATATGAAAGGTCTTGGCAGAAGAGCTTGAGAACCTCTTTCCCTTCTCCCTTTATCCTAAAAGAGAGTTAATAAGTCAGTGACTCAAGAATTTTTATTTTTAAAACAGAGAATATATACTAGCAAGCATGTATTATTAGAAAAAGTTTCTGATATCAGAAAAGGCAGAAAATGGTAAATACCGTGACAAACTGAGCTTTAAAGGAGAGGTCACATCTGATTTGGAGGTGGGAGCTCAGAGGTGGCTTCATAAATGAAGGAACTGATTTATGAGGATGACCTTAAGAAGAAAGCGTTTAGGGATGGAAGGAGCAGCAAGCAGTAATAGCATTTTACAGCTGAGGAAACTTATTAGTCATCAAGTTCAGCAACTCATTTATATAGTCACAGGTATGATATGAAAACAAACAAAAAACCCCAGCAAAGAATAAGGAAATACTCTAATATGTCAGGAAAATACGGGATTATGAGTAGGAAAATTGAAAAGAATAAAGGTGCAACTTTCATGAAATATGAGTACTATATGCTAGGAAATCAGAATGAAAGTTGTCACAAAATGTTTGTTCCTTTCAGTTCTGGTATTGTTGGATTGCCTTTAGAAAAACTCAAGTTGCTTTCTGCTACTGTGAAGGTGGCCCTCAAATAACCAGGGCCAAGGGACTTCCCTGGCAGTTCAGTGGTTAAGACTCTGTGCTTCCACTGTAAGGGGCATAGTTGATTGGGGAACTAAGATCCTGCATGCTGTGGGCCAAGAAAAAGCAAACAAGAACCATGGCCATGCAAGAGTATTTCATTAAATCCAATGTCATTAATGGAATTTCTGTAGAACTTAAGAAGCTGTACCTCTAAAACTGTAAAGTCATTAACTGGTAAAACAACAGAATATCCAGCTTAGCTTCCTGGGGTTCTTTGGGCCATCACAGTATTTAATGTTTTCTGTTCTTTTCTTTAGTGGTTACACAGGCTGTCCTTACCCACCTGGTGGTCAATATCCTGCCACAACAAGTTCCCAGTACCCTTCCCAGCCTCCTGTGACTACTGTTGGTAAGTATCCTTCAAAATTGTGTTTCGAAGGAAATTCAGTCTCCTGTTGTGAAAAGTGCATTTCACTTTTCTTTTTTATTGAGTAAGTTTGACATGTAACGTGTAAGTTTAAGGAGTGCAGTGTGTTATTTTGATAGATTTATATATTATAATGTGATTGCATTATAGCAGTATTAATTACATAATTGTTGTACACTGTTATATTCTATATCCATTATACTATGCATTAGATCACTGTGGTTTACTGCTGCTGCTTTTGCTGGTTAGTCACTAAGTCATGTCTGACTCTTTTGTGACCCCTTGGACTGAAGCCCACCAGGCTGCTCTATCCATGGGGTTTCCCAGACAGGAATACTGGAGTGAGTTGCCATTTCCCTAGGGCATCTTCCCAACCCAGGGATTGAATCCATATCTCCTGCATTGTCAGGCGGATTCTTTACCACTGAGCCACCAGGGAAACCCTATGGTTTATTACTTGTTACAGATTTGTACCCTTAAATACCATCAGTTTTATCACCCTCCTCCCATTCACTTTTACATGTGAATTGTTAGAGTACTCCTTTTTAGAGCAAAACTCTAGAAAGAGCTTTATCAGTGCCCTGTACTCTAAATCTTGAAGTGATTTATCATCATATAAATGAGCCTTAGAAATTAATTTGATTGATTCTTAATCACCTTTTCCTGTGTTTTTATTGGTGAACCTTCTATGTGTTGAACTATCAACAGGTTCTTAGGTTTTCCAGCCTGGTTATATGTACATTTTTAGGAGAAGAAAGCACCATTGGGAAATAGGAGTGGGTCAGGTAAGACCTATTATTTCTGACCAGTAGTTCTTGCTTTTTTATTTTGCTTATAGGTAGAGTTACCTGAAATATAATTTTCTTCAACTGAGAAAATGAAAGTGATACAGGAATTTCTGCAGACTCCCACCACCCTTCCTGACTATCTACTACCACCTGTACCACCGTATTTGCCTTTTCCCTACTCTTAAAGAGAATGGGTCTTTCCCATTCCGTTGTTTTCCTCTCTTTGCATTGTTCATTTAAGAAGGTCTTTTCATCTCTCCTTGCTATTCCTGAGAACTCTGCATTCAGTTACAAATATTTTTCCCTTTCTCCCTTGCCTTTCACTTCTCTTCTTTCCTCAGCTATTTGTAAAGCCTCCTCAGACAATCACTTGCCTTCTTGCTTTTCTTTCTCTTTGGGATGATTTTGGTAACTGTCTCCTGTACAACAATGTTATGAATCTCAGTCCATTGTTTTTCAGGCACTCTCTCTGCCAACTCTCTTTGGCATCAGTGGTTGGGCATAGACTTGGATTACTGTCCAACATTAAACCATTAATGTTAAATGGTTGCCTTGGAAACAAACCAAGATCATTTTGTTGTTTTAGAGATTGCACCTAAGTACTGCATTTTGGACTCTTCCATTGATCATGAGGGCTACTCCATTTCTTCTAAGGGATTCTTTCCTATGGTAGTAGATATGATGGTCATCTGAATTAAATTTGCCAGTTCTCATTCATTTTAGTTCACTGATTGCTAAGATGTTGATGTTAACTCTTGCCATCTTCTGCTTGACCACCTCCCATTTACCTTGATTCGTGGACCTAACATTCCAGGTTCCTATGCAGTATTGTTCTTTACAGCTTTGGACTTTACTTTCACCACCAGACACATCCATAACTGAGCGTTGTTTCCGCTTTGGCCCATCTGCTTCATTCTTTCATGGAGCTAATAATTGCCCCATTCTCTACCCCAGAAGAATATTGGACACCTTCCAACCTGGGGGGCTCATCTTCTGGTGTCATATCTGTTTTGTTTTTTCATACTGTTCATGGGGTTCTCATGTCGAGAATGCTTCCTCCAATGGACCACGATTTGTCAGAACTCTTTACTGTGACCTCTCTGTCTTAGGTGGCCCTGCACAGCACAGCTCATAGCTTCAATGAGTTATACAGGCCCCTTTGTCATGACAAGGCTGTGATCCTTAAAGGTATCACCTCCATGATGCCTACTTAATACTCTGATTTTGGCATCATCCTTGATTTTTCATCAGGAACCTGTTTTTTCCAAAATATATCTAGAATCTGATCATATCCAGTGCTGATCCAAGTCACCATTCTCTCATCTGATTTACTTCAGAAGCCTTCTTCTGTCCTTAGCCCCTACATCTGTTTTTAGCATAACAGCTAGAATGAGCCTATTAAAAGATAAATAAATTATATCACTTCTCTACTCAAAACCTTCCAAGGTTTTGCTGTTTCACTCAGAGTTCATTCTACATTTCTGAGGCTTAGAAGGCCCTTTATGATCCTGCTTTCCTCCCCATTACTTCTGACCTCATCTCCTACTCTTGCATTTTAGGATTTGTCCACTGCCTATTTCCTTTGCAAGGAGTAGTCAGGCCTACCCTGACCAATCTATTCTCACCACCACCCCGCACACGTATACAAACATGTGAAACATCTAGAAAGTTCATACAGGTTTTCCTGTAAAATGGGAAAATCCAAATGACCTTTTTGGCCAACCCAATAGATTCTTGTGAAGTTTACTTTTCTATTACATTTTCTGATAGATTGTAACCATCCTGATATCTGTTGTAAATATCCCTCCCTCCCAGCAACAGTGTTCTTTTCAGTTTTTGTCATTGATACATTCTAATTATTGAGATTCTAGTGGCATTGGTTTTGTTTTTTAAAAATATTCTCATCCATCTGTCTCATCCTTCTGTAATACAGGTCTTTTTTTTTTTTTTTTTACAGTGTAATTTTATTTCTCTATTTTTGACTGTGCTGGGTCTTCATTACTGTGTGGAGGCTTTGTCTAGTTGTGGTGAGCGGGGGCTGCTCTTCGTTGTGGCCACTGGCTTCTCACTGTGGTGGCTTCTTGAGGAATACAGGCTTGAGCGCACAGGTTGCAGTAGTCGTGGCACTTGGACTCAGAAGTTGAGTTCGCAGGCTCTAGAGCACAGGTGCAGTAGTTGTGACGCTCTGGCTTAGTTGCTCTGCAGCATGTGGAATCTTCCTGGACCAGGGATCAAACCTGTATCCTCTACACTGGCAGGCAGATCCCTTTAGCACCAGGGAAGTCCTACAATGTAATTTAAGTGCTTGGGTTAGAAACCTGATGATGGGAGGTCTTTACTCCAATAAGCAAAACGTACTGATTCCTGCAAAGTTCTCCATTTTGGCTCAGGCATGATAAGTAAATTAATAGTGCTGTTTGTTAACCCTGTATTTCTCATTGAGATGATGATATCTGATTTGTAGAGAACCCAAGTTTCCAAAGGTCTTTTATGTTAATCTATTTCAATGCAATAGGTGTGAAGCATTTTATAGCGTAGAATAAATGACATCCATATAACGAGAAATAGGAATATGGGGAAAATGGTATATTTTGAATTAAATCTAATGTTTGTTTTTAGAACAGGTTATCAAAGCAATATTTTATTGTATTTCTAAGAGTACTTTCTTAGAAAGTCTAGAAACAAATTAACTTTCTATGATTATCTAGAATATCCATTAATGTATGTTGCTTTTCTACCCTTTGTTGCTTGTCTACTTGATTTTTTTTTCATCGTATTTTAGTAGTACATTGTGAAAAACACTCTTGAACTTCAAAATTGTCATAAAGGAAAGCAGAAACATAAAAGTATCATTTGAATATTAGAGTTCACAAGTAGTCATCATTTTCTCAGTCTGCCAGTGGTTATCAGGATTTGTACTATTAAGGCATGAGAAAGAATTGATGTGTTTATTTTTCCTTTGTGGAACCTGATAGTGTAAAGATTTGATCTTATGTTGTAAAACAAAGACTTGTTTCAAGGCATAATTAATTAACTCGTACCTTATTATTAGTGTGGATGCTCGTGCAATATTGAACGATATTGAAGTAAAAGAACCACTTAAAATGAATTGATAGAGATTACTTTTTTTTTTAATGCAACCAACACTTTTATTTGCTTTTTTTTTTTGGCAACATTTATTCCCAGACTGTAAATTTTTGTTTCCTCCATTTTTTTCTGGGATATATTTTTCTTCTGTGCAACCTCCTCTTCTGGTTTTGGAACAGTCTGTTCTTTTTCAGTTAGGATTGTCTCAGTGTGGCAGGGTACCGCTTGATCCCACTGTGAGCTCTGTAAGTCCTGCCCTGCATTTTGGGGGCTTTGTTCACCTGGATGTGCTCAGTGAGCAGAGAATCTACGTCTAAGCCCTTTAGTTCAGCTTTACTCTCTGCGTTTTTGAGCATGTGCAGTAAAAATCCAGCACTCTTTCTGGGCCGTCAATCCTGCATCGAGCCCCAGTGTTTGGCCTGTGCACATCTACCAGCTCCACCGTTGTGATGACAGAATGGCACACGTCGCTTCTGTAGAGTGACATCCTTCAGATACTTGGTGGCTTTTTGGATATGCATACCCTTAATGGCCTGGGCAGTTTCACAAGTGTTCTTAAAGTGAACATGAAGATTTGAACTCCTTGGTTTGCTGGATTTTGTGGAGTTTCCTGGGTCAAGTAAACAGCACATCATTTTTAGTGAATAGCACATCACCTTAGTTAGGCTGCTTACTGGAAGAGCGAGATTACATTCTGTATAGCAATCTCTTCTGAAATAATCCAGAAGACTGAGGATTGATGCAGATCTTGGGACTTAAAACAGCTCTTTCTGACTCCATTCCATATAGATTTTGAACACCATTTAAAAGAAAATAAGAGAATTTGTTTTGTCATCTCATTTTATACCTTTTTTGTTACCTCTCAGACAGCTTCTGGTGTAACCTGACCTTTAAAACTACATTCATGAGATGGATGGTCACTGAGGGCATTGACTTGGAGAAGGCAATGGCATCCCACTCCAGTACTCTAGCCTGGAAAATCCCGTGGACAGAGGAGCCTGGTGGGCTGCAGTCCATGGGGTCTCGAAGAGTCGGACACAACTGAGCAACTTCACTTTCACTTTTCACTTTCATGCATTGGAGAAGGAAATGGCAACCCACTCCAGTGTTCTTGCCTGGAGAATCCCAGGGACAGGGGAGCCTGGTGGGCTACTGTCTATGGGGTCGCACAGAGTCGGACACGACTGAAGTGACTTAGCAGCAGCAGCAGAGGGCGTTGACCAAGCAGTGACGGCAGCTGTTGAATAATGAAAAGCCTTTTGATGGTGTTTTTCTATCAGGTCTGGGCAACTGTTGTGATATTTTAATACATTTATATAATTTAATGAGGGAAAAATTATGATCTGTAACTTAAATTCTTCCTTGAAGTTCTTGTAAGTTCAGGTTTATTTTTTGGATGTCATCTTTGCACTTGACTATCAAAAACATTTCATACTGGAAGTTCAGTGGGAAAAGATGAGGAATTAGGATGGTTTTCCTGAGATTTTCTGCCCATTATTTATTAACAAAGCATCAGAAGGAAGGTGAACTTTCCTTGATATCTAAAAATGCTTAAAATTTTTAATTTCTGTTTTTTCAGATTCAAGTATATATTTCTTAAGACTCAAACATTTTTGTTAGGACTGGGCATATAACTTTTACCGAGTTGGCATTGCCAAAACTATAAGAGAACTTGAACTCTGATCTTAAAGGCTTAAAACTACTTGACCATCACCAAATTATAAAGAATAAGTTTAGGAGACAGCATTAGTATTTGTTTGATAGTAGATCCCAGAAAAAAGCAAAAGCAGGTATGAATATGTGGTCATTTGTATGTTTCAGGGCTGAAAAACAGGCAGCTTGAAAAAACTTTGGTCCCAGCAGGGCGTTCCCATGGAGAAGGCCAAACTCTGTTGGGTAGCAACGAGTGGCGTGATGTGGGACCAGTCACTTCCACCTTGATTCACGTGTAGCACTCCCCATCAGACTCCAGTGTGCTGGTGGTGCACCCAAGGTGGCAGTCTAGGAATGATGAAGTTGTTGGATGTTACAGTCCAAGTTAAGAAAGATTTATCAAGCGAATGTTCAAGAATGTCACTGAAGTGTGGTCCCATATAGTACCCAGAAAAGTGTGGCGCCACTCAGTGACAGTTCCGCGTGTTTTGAATATACATGTGAAGAAAGTCCGTCGACATACCAGCTCCTTTATGAAGTTCGTTAGAAGATGTATTGTCAGTACATCAAACACATGCATACATACACATACCACCTTTTCTTTATCTGTCCATCTGTTTTTTCAGTTGAAGTGAAATGAAAGTTGCTCAGTTGTGTCCAACTCTTTGCAACCCTGTGGACTATACAGTCCATGGAATTCTCCAGACCAGAATATTGGAGTGGGTAGCCTTCCTCTTCTCCAGGGGATCTTCCCAACCCAGGGATCAAACCCAGGTCTCCTGCACTGCAGGTGGATTCTTTACCAGCTGAGCCACAAGGGAAGCCCTTGGTTTTTTTCAGTTATTTGTTTATTAATGTGGTCATTTAGTGTATAATTACTGAGTGCTTGCTACATACCAGGAGTAAGAACCCCAGTGGCAACAACACAAAATAACTTACTGCCTTCACCAAGTTTGCATTCCAGTGAGGGAAGACAGGAAACAAACTTACAGAAAATAGGCAGTGTGCCAAGTAGAGACACATGCTATCTAGAAACATTCAGATTGAGGAGGGGCACAGGGAGACCTGGAGGGGGAGGACTGCCTCCTCTTCTCAACTCCTTTGCATTCACCTTGCTAACACCACTGGCCTCCTGCAGCCCCCTGAGCAGCAAACACTGGTGTGCTGTTTCAGCCCCATCTGTTCTCTGCTTGCTTGTGTAGTGATCTGGAGATCTATCGTTGCTGTTAACTCTGCTTGAACAGTTCTCTCCAAGCCTCGAAAAAGGCTTCTACACCTTATACTTTGAGGTGGGAGTATGTTTCTGGTTCAGGGAACAGCAGCGAGACCAGTGGTGTGAGCTAAGGGTGTGTGGGGAGATGGGGTTGGAGAGGAAACAGACCTGGCTCAGCTAAGTCCTTGAGGCCTGTGGCTTTTCCTCTGTGTGAGCTGGGGAGCCATGGGCAGGCTTTGAGCAGAGGAGTGATCTGATCTGATTGATGTTCCAACAGATACCTCTGTGCGAGACCCTGGGAGGGAACGGTGGCCTCCTTGAAGAGGCCATTAAAGGAATCCAGGTCTGGGATGGTGGCCTGAACCTGTGTGAGGAAGAGGAAGTGGTCACATGTGCTGAGAGGGGTATCCATTCGTCTGTTGATGGATGCTGAGGTTGCTTCCATATCTTGACTATTGTAACGGATGCTACAATACCTAGGGGTGCATATATCTTTTTGAATCATTGTTTTTGTTTTCTTTGGAAAAACACCCAGCAGTGGAATTGTGAGTCACGTGGTGGTTTTAGTTTTAATTTCTCTGAGGAACCTGCATCCTGTTTGCTGAGGTGGATGCACCAGTCTGCGATCACGAGGGTCCCCTTTCCTCCACATCCCCACCGGCACCCGCTCTCCTTTTGGAAACAGCCATTCTCACTCTGGCTTTGATTGCAGCGCCCTGATGGTCAGTGGTGTCGAACTTTTCACGGCATCTGTATGTCCTCTGCCCGTTTTTTATCAGGTTGTCTTTTTTGATCCTGAGTTGTATGAGTTCTTTGTATATTTTGGATCTTAACCCCTTATTAGATATATCATTTGCAGGTATCTTCTTCCATTCATTAGGGTGCCTTTTCATTTTGTTGATAGTTCTTGCTAATCAAAAGCTTTTTTTAGTCTGATGTAGTCCCATTTTTTTTTTTTTTAATCACTTGGGTTTTTTTGCGGGGAGGGGTGCTTTTTTTTTTTCTTTAGGTTCCCTTACCTGAGGAAGCATATCCAAAAACATGTGAAGACCAGTGTCAAAAACAGAGTATACTGCCTGTTTTCTTTTTTTTTTTAAGTTTCTTTCTTACAGTTAGCTGTATTTATATATAATTGACATATAGTACTGTATAAGTTTAAAATGTACAGCATAATGATTTGGCTTACATACATCATGAAGTGATTACCACAGTAAGTTTAATGAACATCTGTCATCTCCTATAGATGCAAAAGGAAAAAAATACTAAAAAAATAAGAACTTTTTAGGATTTACTCTTAACAGCTTTCCTATATAGCAACGTTAATTACATTAATCATGTTGTATGTTTCATCCCTAGTATTGCCTGTGTTTTCTTCTATGAGTTGTTTCAGGTCTTAAAAACATTTAAATTTAATTCATTTTGAGTTTATTTTTGTATATAGTGTGAGAAAGTAGTTCAGTTTGATTCTTTTACATGAAGCTGTCCAGTCTTTCCGAAACCACTTACTGAAGAGGCTGTCTTTTTCCCGTTCTGTATTCTTGCCTCCTTTGTCAGNAATTTACTTCATTTTGAGTTTATTTTTGTATATAGTGTGAGAAAGTAGTTCAGTTTGATTCTTTTACATGAAGCTGTCCAGTCTTTCCGAAACCACTTACTGAAGAGGCTGTCTTTTTCCCGTTCTGTATTCTTGCCTCCTTTGTCAGAGATCAATTGACCATGTGAGTGTGGGTTTATTTCTGGGCTATCTGTTGTGTCCCATCAATCTGTCTGTTTTTATCCCAGCGCCATAGTGTTTAGATTACTGAAAAGCTTTGTAGTATAGTTTGAAATCATGGAGCACGATACCTCTGGTTTTGTTCTTATTCTAGAATTTTTTAATTGTGCTCTTTCACAAAATAATCTTAAGGAATGACTGATTCTGACCCTTTTTTTTTAAGGATGGAATCTGTCCCTCAGATTAATTGGACTTTGTGCTTAAACCTTGCTAATAGCATCTTTCATGCTATTAGCATCTTTCAATACTATCTTTATGATAGTAGCAGCATTTTTTAAAAAAATAGCTACTACTTTGGTATCCTATTTTAATAAGGTCTGTTGAACTGTTATGTAAATTAATTTAAATCTTTTTTTCTTCTGTGTGTTTATTTTCAAGAAGTGTTAACCTGCTCATATTTTCCTTTTTTCTCATTGGTTGTGGTTATGGAAACTTCAGAGAATTGCTCTACTAGTATTTAAAAGATTTTTAAAAAATTAAGGTCCCCAGATTTCTTTGGGAGAAAGTTCCATGACCTGCCCAGAGCCTGGCCAGTAGTATCAGAAGCTTACTTGTTCATAGACTATAAATAAAAAGCCCTTTGTATGCAGCTTAATGAATTTGCTTGATTTGTGTTTAATAGCATAAATCAGAATGACTTTGCTCATATAGTTGTTTGAAATGTTTCTGTTTCAGAGCGACGTGTTTTTTTGTTTTTATTATAAAAGGAACTAATATGGGCTTGATCCGGGGATCCCCAGGGTCCGCTTGACCTAGTTTCTGAGTAGTTGCTCATTAAGCTTCTGTTTCCGATTGCTTAGGCTCTGTAATTTGCTCTGTAGCACAAATGCCGTTATTACTGAAGATGATTATGTGAGTCTTGAGCAGGTAACATCAGAAGTAAAATTGCTGGGGGGGCAGATGACTCACTTTTGCTGGTTAGATGTGAGGCCAGAAAAGTTACTAGTTATTTTGTATTTTTCTTTGGGGTTACTATGGATTCTTTCTCTAATAAGTTTCTTTTTGAGTTGTAGGAAGTAGTGATCATCAGTAAGTATTGTTAGGAGATAAACAAAACTGATTATCTTTAAATTTTTTAAAAATGGTTCTAAATCAGAAAGTGTACTTTACTGGCCCAAATTATTGATTGGATTATCAGATTCACTGAGTAGAGTATTGGTTTCCTAATACTAGAAAAATTTTCTCACTTCTTAAGGATTAAGGTTAGTGATTGAATCTTATCTGACATTTAAATGAAGTTTTGTTTAGGATTGTTTCTCAAGATCTGTGTTACCTTTTCAATTGCTGCTAATCTGGAGTTGTAGAAGGGCACTTCTGAAATCTGATTCTGCATGAGTAAAGGTCAATGTGTAGGGACTTGAGGTTTGGCAGTTTGCCACAAACTCTTATTAATCCAAGGCTCATTATAACAGAAATTAAAATTTCTCTAAAGCCATTTGAGAAGAAAAAAAGATGTTTTGAAAAGTGATCAGGAAGAAGAAAAGAATTTTCTACCAAACTTTTTTCTTACTTGTTTATATAAACAATCTCTTTTTTAATGTATTTTATTATTTTTCATTTTTAATAGGATAATTGCTCTACATTGTGCTGGTTTCTGCTATACCTCATGTATATATATCCCCTGCTATACCTCATCACTGTATATATATATATCCCCTCCCTCCAGAGCCTCCCTCCAGCCTCCCATAAACAGTCTCGTTAAGTGTCATGGTTCATTTAATTTTGAACTTTAATCTGGGCTTTGCTCTTGGCGTTCACATTTCATAACTTAATTACAATTCATTTCTTCTATTTAGAAAGTAGATAGATTTTAAAATGTTTAGATATACTGAACATGTCTATGTGTGATAAGGGAGAGGACTAGGTCTAGACTTGGCATTTCTAGGCTCCTCAGATGAACTGTGACCTTTGTTGAAAGCCAAGTGACTGCTGCCTCAGCTTCCTTCCCATTTTGAATGTTAGTGGGTGGCTTTAGCTGGAAACTTATTTGGAAGGACTTATTTGGTCCTGTATGGTAGCATTTCATTTGCCCTAATGTATTTTATAAGAGAAACAATATAAATTCCAGGACTTAAATTTTTTTAATTGGGATTTGAAAATTTAGCATCAGTGTAACTTGATCCATTTTAATGTAATAATGTTAGCAAAGTTTGTTGATGTTTGTGTGTTTGTGTGTAAAACATCCAGACTAGTTATAAGACGACCCTCAAGTTTGTACTAGTTCAGATCATCTCTGCACAGATGAGTGGGACACTTTGACGGCATGTGATTGACCACATGTTTGAATGCCTAACCATATTCATATCATTTGGGTTCCTAATTGCTGGGAATAGTTTTGTTGTATCTCACAGGAATCATAGTAACATTTCATATGGGTGTAATAAGAAAGTTCTTTCAGAAAAAAGTTTTAAAATTCCTATTGTTAATGCATCTATCATAAAATGAGGACTTAGTGAAATACCATCTCTACTAGTCATTATTTTGTAAATCACCTTTTGAGCACAAAATTCTAAACTGTTGTACCTTTTTTTGCTGTCACTTAGGACTTCAATAAATTAGTGCAATGTAAAAAACTAGAGATTTTGATCTGGCATAAATTCTGTCCAAATAACATCTTTTTTTTTTTTTTTAAGTCTTTCTTAAAAATTGAAGTATGGTTGGTTTATAAGGTTAGTTGCTACTGTACAGCAGAGTGACTGTTAGACATGTGTATACACACGTTGCTTTTCATTTTCTTTTCCACTGTGCTCTGTCACAGGACATTGAATATACTCCCCTGTGCTTCCAGTAGGACCTCCCCGGTTTGTGTCTGCTGACCCCACACTCTCACCCTCTCTCTCCCCCTACCCCTTGGCAGCCCCCAGCCTGCTCTCTGTGTCGCTGCTTGTCTCATAGATAGGTTCATGTGTACCACATGTTAGACAGAAGTGCTACCGTGTGGTGTTTGTCTTTCTCTTTCTGACTTCCCTTCGTGTGACTCTCTCACTACGTCCATGTTGCTGCAGATGGCATTATTTAGTTCTTCAGTGACTGAGTGGTATTTTGTATATATATACCGTATCCTCTTTATCCACTCACCTTGATGAGCATTTAGGTTGTCTCCATGCCTTGACTGTTGTGAGTGTGCTGCTGTGAGCTTTGGGGTACATGTCTTTTTTTAACTAGAATTTTTTCCAGGCATAGGCCCAGGAGTGGAATTGCTGGATCATATGGTAATTCTAGTTTTAGTTTTCTGAGGAACCTCCAAGCTGTTTTCCACAGTGGCCACACCAACTTACACTCCCACCAACCGTGTAGGAGGTTTCCATTTTCTGCATACCCTCTCTAGCATTTGTAATTTGTAGACTTTTTAATGTGACTGGTGTGGGGTGATACCTCATTGTAGTTTTTTTCATTTCTCTATAATAATTAGCAGTGTTGAGCATCTTTTCGTGTGCCTATTGACCATCTGTATTCTTCTTTGGAGAAATGTCTACTTAGGTCTTCTGCCCATCTTTCAGTTGGATTTTTTTGTTGTTGTTGTCAAGGTGGATGAGCTGTTTGTATATTTTGGAAATTTAAGCCCGTGTCACGTGCATCATTTGCAAATATTTTCTCTCATTCTCTGGGTTGTCTTTCCATTTGGTTTATTATTTCCTTTGCTGTGCAAAAGCTTGTAAGTTTGATTAGGTCCCATTTGCTTATTTTCATTTTTATTTATATTGTCTTGGGAGATTAACATCAATTTATGTCAAAAATGTTTTGTCTAAAACAGCTAAATCTTTAAGTCATACTCAGAGGAAAGCAGGTTGTCTTCCTGAGAAAGGGAAGTGAGTGCTTTTGAATAGTGAGGAGTTAGGCACATAATTAAAGGATTAGGATTCTTGTTCCAGAGCAGAATGGGAGAAGAGAGTGGAAGACTCCCATCTGGTAGTTTCAGTCTTTGAACATGTTCTGAGGACTTCTGTTTTTGTTTTTTCTTTTATGAGGAGATGGTAAAAGAGGGCTTGGGGCTTTAGGAAAGAATCCAAAGGATCAGGGTCTTGGTTTAGGTTATGGCAGACAAGGCCTTTGGAAGATGCCTGGTGATCTGACACAATGAGAGAGAGGCTGTCGTGGCAAGCAGCCTGTGTTCAGGACCAAGAGATGGGCAAGGAGTTAGGACTGAGGGGAGATACTCATGGAAACAGGAGTGGAAGAAGCAGGAGGTCAAAGGTGTGAGAAGGAATGAGTGGAGATATGAATTGGTGAATTCGGGGAGGTTGCTAAGAGTCATCCCGGTGTCTGTACAAAAGGATGTGAATAGAGAGGTGGTCACTGACCCTCTGGCTTTACAACTCTGAATTCCAAAGCACACATCTGAAAAGCTAATAGTTTCGCTTCTCAGAAATGTGAAATAATAAGCTGACATACTTTTGTAAAATTGGAAGTGAATTCTGAAAAGCATATATGGATTTACATGGTAATAAAATCAAAAGTATTAATTGCCTCTTTGTAAATGCTGGAGTATGGGTGCTGTTTGGGTGCTTCTTAGCAGGACATTCCTAAGAGGAAAGAGAGAGACTTAGCAGGAGAGTCTGATGGTTTCTTTTTACCGTATCCACGCAGTGTCCTTAGCACAGATGGACAGAGGACACTCCTCAGGGAAACCTGGCCATGGGAGATACTGTTTTTGCTCGTTTTCACTTGCAAGAAGAATAGAACCCAAGTCACAAAAAAACAGTTCTTCTGTGGTAGAAACAAAAAAGGAGGGGGAACAGAACTGTAGACCTAGAGTCTGTTTTTGAAACCAGTAACATCTGAGGATGCCAGGGTCTCCCAGTGTCATTTACAAAAGCCTGGAAAAGCATTCAGGGTATCCTGGTTACGGGCCAGCTTCTGGGAG
Organism: Neotragus pygmaeus; assembly: GCA_006410875.1. Lineage (NCBI taxonomy): Eukaryota > Metazoa > Chordata > Mammalia > Artiodactyla > Bovidae > Neotragus > Neotragus pygmaeus. The sequence goes on from SJYV01046862.1 coordinate 291,257, forward strand.
AAGACAACGTTACTAATCAAAAACTAAAAAGTGGAGTGACCAGATCAGCATATGGAATATCAAGAGCTGTGATCAGATGGAGCAGTGGGGAGCACAGGTGGCGTGAATAGTGCAGTTTCCTTTTAGAAACCGCGCACTTTGCATGGGACCAGGAGTGGGCCTGCGATGGATGAGAACACGAGCGCTGAGATTCTGGGTACGTTTTTTACAAACTGACTTAAAGGTCCCCACCCCCACTCCACCCCCCCACTCCCCAGTAAGT
>SJYV01046862.1:291626-345111 GCA_006410875.1 Neotragus pygmaeus
AAGTAGAACTCAGCATCAAAGTGATAAAAATTTTCAGCTCAAAGTGGAAGTGATACTGTTAGTCTGTAATCATTCTTTATTCATTGTAAGCAGTAAAGGTAAGTATAATTCCCCCATGGTATTCTGTCATCAAACATAACTGAAAATCAAAATACTGTGTATCATTTGCTGATTTATGACCCTAACTGAAGAACACTGATAGCCATAAAAAGTATCTATGCTTATATTAAAGGGAGGAACCTTTTGAAGAAAATATCTGAGGGGTAAGTTGTATATAAGACACTGATTAGGAAGGTAAAGAGTAAAGAATCTGAGAACAGAAGTTTATCAGCTGAATTTTTTTTTAATTGCAAAATACGTTTATTGATGATAACTTTACATAATTTACTCCCTATATTTGATGTTACAAACTTTAGGGTCTTTGAGATAGGCAGGATCCTTGTATGTAACTGGCATAAACCCCAATATTTGAGCTCTCTTAATTGCTTTTGTGATTTCTTTTTGTTTCTTCCCACAAAGACCTGTTATGTGCCTTCCATAATTCATCCAGTAAATGGAGAAATAAACTGGGATAAAAGCTGTACATTCTTATAATCTACACGTTTTTCACACAAGATACATTTTTTCAGAGGCTCCTTATAAGGATTTTCCATTGGTATAGGCTGTTTATATTGTGAACAACTTCTCCACAGCACTGCACGAGTCCCAGGATTTGTGAGGCAGACAAAAGCCGTTGGGAAACGCGTAAACTTTCTCTTCCCTATCCCACTGAAAAGAGCTACCACAGCAGCCATAGTTCCTCACCCCTCCCTCAGCTGAATTTTTTGGATGGCGTTCTCTTTTGCACATCTGTTCTTTCCTGTTCTTTTGGTAACGGTATAAACATCTTACAGAAGGGAAGCCGTATTAACCTCTACATTGGTTTAAGGAAACTGCCCATTCTCAATCTTAATGGCCTCTAGAGTGGGTGGTGCCTTTTTCCTTCAGCTTAGCAGTAAAGCCTGAGAATGGACTTGACCTGAATCAGATGTTTTCCCTTGGTTATGAATTTGTTGTTCCATTTGTTGGAGATTTAGGGATCTTTATAATCTGTAGGGATATCTGTAGAGGCTCTCAATGAGCCTCTGCCTTATTGAGAAAATAGCCAATTGTTTGGGCTTTAAGCCAAGAAAGTGGGTAAATATGGATAAACAGTAATCTCAAATTGTAGTACTGGAGAAGACTCTTTAGAGTCCCTTGGACTGCAGGGAGATCAAACCAGTCAGTCCTAAAGGAAATAAACCCTGAATATTCATTGGAAGGACTGATGCTGAATCTCCAATACTTTAGCCACCTTTTGTGAAGAACCAACTCATTGGCAAAGACCCTGATGCTGGGAAAGATTGAGGCAAAAGGTGAAGTGGGCAGTGGTGGATAAGGTGGTTAGCATCACCATCTCAATGAACATGAATTGAGCAAACTCTGGGAGATAGTGGAGGACAGAGGATCCTGCATGCTACAGTCCCATGGGATTGCAAAGAGCTGGACATGACTTCGTGAACAACAAGAAGTAACCTCTCATGGGGAGAGTATTTCTGAATCAGCTCCTGTTTTAATGTTATGTTTAATGAAGCTATGGCATACAACATTTTCTTTCCTCACACTTTGAAAGTGTAGACTCGTATTTTGTCCTATTTTGTGATGATTCCCGTGAAAGGAATAGAGAGAGATTGGGAAGTAAGCAAGCATTTTGCCTTTTCCTACAGGTCCCAGTAGGGATGGCACAATCAGCGAGGACACTATCCGAGCCTCTCTCATCTCAGCGGTCAGCGACAAACTGAGATGGCGGATGAAGGAGGAAATGGATCGTGCCCAGGCAGAACTCAACGCCTTGAAACGAACAGAGGAAGACCTGAAAAAAGGTCACCAGAAACTCGAAGAGATGGTTAACCGTTTAGATCAAGAAGTAGTAAGTAACTCATTGCACAACTGCACTATTTTCCTTGTAGCTATGGCAAAGTTTTCTGTATGTACTATGGCTACCCTGTGGGTATTAGAGTTCAAGTGATTGTACACACTCTTTAAGCACTTGAACATAGCTCCTATACAGCTTGTTAAAAAATGGAGCCTATGGTTGAAATATAGTCTTTGACTGGGAAGTGGATGTATTTAGAGGATTTTTCGCTTGCACCTTCACACTGCGGGATAATGTTTTGACCCATAGGAGGACTGTTGGAGTGTTGATGTTACCAGACAGTTATCCAGAAATAAGAATTTGAGAGAGTTCTAAGCCATGATAAAGATCTGCAGGCCCGGGCTGCAGATTTAAGGATCAGTTTTTTTTGTTTCCAAACGTTGTTTGAACTATATGTAAAGTATCTTTGGTATGCAACCTTTAGCTCTTCAGCTCTCTCACATTTTTATCAGACTGCTGTGCCCTGAAGAGTTGGTATAAGTCAGCCCTGTGACTTCATTTGTTTAAAGATGTAGAGGCACTAGCTTAATTTGATTGCCAGCCTCTCTCTTCACTTTGATTCTTGTGAGGGAGAATCTGTTCCAGTAAGTGTGCATTTTTGATGAAAGTATAGAGAGTTTATTGAGTGTTTGAGGGCTGTGGAGAAAGTGGTTTGTATGTACACGTTAGTCTAATAAACGGTTCTAGTGTGTAAAATGAGCTTCTCGATAGTCAGCTATTTTCAAACATTGAGGAAAGTGGCACCAGTACAATTCAGAGCCCGCAACCACCACCTGCTATATCTTGGGACTAAAATTCAAGTGTTTGTGGAGTTCTGTGCATTGAATTGTCTGTGTAGACTGGGGAAAGTTGTTCCTCTGAGGCAGATGTCCACTTCTTTTGAAAGAAGGGTCTCTTTTATGATTTTAATATAAGAAACCTCCTGCTGGAACATGTCTTGTGTGAAGGCTTAGTTTGAAGTATTCATCACTGGTAAGTGACAGGCTTATCACTGCCACCAAAAGTGCTCAGCTTAGCATCTCCTGTTTGCACTTAGCATGTTAGAGCACACCTTTTCCTCTAACTTTGAGATGTGTTATATTTGAAATGTGAATCTCATCCATGAGTTGTTTAAGCATTGTTTTATTAACAATTCTACTTCTGTGAAGTTGAGTTGTAGATGTCTGACAAACGGATAATTACAATTAGTGTAAAATCATCATGCTTGGACTATTCTGTTTTCAGGCTGAGGTTGATAAAAACATAGAACTTTTGAGAAAGAAGGATGAAGAACTCAGTTCTGCTCTGGAGAAAATGGAAAATCAATCTGAAAACAATGATATTGATGAAGTTATCATTCCCACAGCCCCACTATACAAACAGATCCTAAATCTGTATGCAGAGGAGAATGCTATTGAAGACACTATTTTTTACCTGGGAGAAGCCTTGAGGCGGGGAGTAATAGACCTAGATGTCTTCCTAAAGGTATGTCTTCTTCACTCTGCTTTCCAGAGTTTTGGAACGTTTTAGAACCACTGTTGCTGAAAACCACAAATCAAGAGGGATTGGCTTTAGGGGATGAGTTAAAATTCTTTTTCTTTCCAAAAGTGAGCAGGTGGGGTAAATGGCTGTGAGCAGTGTCTTCCCACCTATAGAGAGGACTGAGGATAATCTGAATATGGGAAGAAAAGTGGGCTTAGTGGCTGCAGTTCTTACCCCAAGGCGGCATCAAGCTGAATGTAATTAGGCTTACTACTGCACCCAGGTGGATCAGCAGGCACAGTCAGATTTCCACTCTTTCAGGTCACACCATCTAATTAAGATCATTGACTGCCCCATCCCTGTTGCTTTTTTTTCCCCCTGTGTTAATTTTCTTAGACTTGCATACTTTTATACCTGTTTCCCCTTGTAGAGTATTGGGCTTGCCCTGCTAGCAATAGAGCCCTTCTAAATGATTATTCCAGGCTTAATGCTACTGTACAGATGTGGAAGATCTGTAAGCCAGGTTTGGCTACTGTTCTCTGTTAGGTCATGAGGAGCATGGCTTTAGGGATAACAGCCATCCTTTGGATACTCGGTACAGCTGTTTCTGATGCTTCAGTGTGCCTGCGAGGCTGGTCAGGTTGCTTGCTGACCCTGCCTCTCTCACTGTGAGTGTATGGCCAAACCACTCTTGGACCTGGTAGAAGCATATTAATAGCTGGGACCCGAGGGCTCCCTTTCTGTACGCTGTCCTCTGCTTGGGTGGCATAACTTAGGCCAAGATAAACATGGAGAGGTGAGAACAGGATGCTGTTTGCTAGGCCCTGGACCAAAGGTGGCCTTGTGCTACTCATCCCTGCCCTTCCCCTTTTTTAGCTAAGCAGTGACAAACAGTTCTAAAAGTTTTTAAACTTTTGTTAGGATCACAGTACAAGTTTCCCAGGCATCTTGGTTGTCTCAAGATGTAGCTTGAACTGAGCCAGATCCTGCATGGGGGTGCTTTCCCTGTGACACACTGTAGGGTCTCAGAAGACTACTTTCCTGAATACAAGTGTGTTAGTTGCTCAGTTGTGTCAAACTCTCTGTGACCTTATGGGCTGTAGCCCATCAGGCTCTTCTGTCCATGGAATTCTCCAGGCAAGGGTATTGGAGTGGGTAGCCATTCTCTTCTCCAGGAGATCTTCCTGTCCCAGGGATTGAACGCGTTTCTCCTGCATTGCAGGCAGATTCTTTACCATCTGAGTCGCCAGGAAAGCCTCCACAGGTTCCTTAACACAGCCTGCCAGCATCAATCCAGTGAGTTAAGAGCCACATAAAATGTAGTATTGGGCTCCAGAGGACCGTTAATGAGTTTAGGGTTCCTAACTCCCGTCTAGGTTACAAACTGTCTGCTAGTTTATGCCTGGACCTGGATAAGGGCTAATCTAAAGTGTTTAACTTCTTCCCCCTCACAGCATGTACGTCTTCTGTCCCGTAAACAGTTCCAGCTGAGGGCACTAATGCAGAAAGCAAGAAAGACTGCCGGTCTCAGTGACCTCTACTGACTTCTCTGATACCAGATGGGAGACTGAACTCTTCTAAAGTATTCTTTTCTTCTCTTCCTTTCTCTTATATCAGTAGGTGCCCAAAATAAGTTATTGCAGTTTATCATTCAAGTGTAAAATATTTTGAATCAATAATATATTTTCTGTTTTCTTTTGGTAAAGACTGGCTTTTATTAATGCACTTTCTATCCTCTGTAAACTCTTTTTGTGCTGAATGTTGGGACTGACTATGCTAAATAAAATTTGTTGCATAATTTTTCTCTTCTTTACTCAACAGAATATATGAAACAAAATATGTGAAACCTTAGTAAAGCTCAGCTTCTAATTTAGCAAAGTATAATATCCATCATGAGTTGAAATTTAGTATTATTCTCTAGCATATAAAGTGGATTCTACTCAATATGGGATATAATACATAGAAATACAAATGTTCAAACGTTTGGATTTGAATGACTTTCTGTGAAAGGTCCTCATATCCTCCAGCCAATTCTGTGTAGTTTTTTCCCTTTCCGGACCTGACAGAACCATAACTGTTTTCATCATGAAAGTAGCAGAGTGGCCAGTGCCAAGCTCCACATCTGAGAGTTTATGTTAACTCGGCAGGATGACCTGGCCACCATTGAGGAGGAAGGTACAGTGTACACTGCCTGTCTGCACTTCCTGTCGTTTACAGCCAGTCTCCCTGGTGAGTGACTCTGGGTAAGACTGTGGTCACCCACCCAGCGACCCATATGTCCCATAGAGCTAACCCAGCAGAACAGAGTGTTCTCTGTCAGATGAGAGCTGGAAGGTTCTAAAGAAACGAACGTTCTAATTTAAGATACTTTAAGGTATGTAGGGTGTGAAGCAATCTTTCCCAAGAGAAGACAGACCAACTTGGTCTCATCACTGAAGAGTTTATACAGTTTAAATCTTAAAAAATTAAAATCTACTTGTAAAAATTATCAGAATAAAAACTAACAAGGTTTAATTCAGTGTTAGGATTGAAGCTGACATTTATATGAGTTATTTTTGTGTATATATACTTTTATTTTTACATGGTAGAGGAAGTTACAGCTTTATTACAGCACATAAGTGAACATGGATATGTCAGCCAGCCAAAGAATTACCATAAACTTGATGAAAAGCATCAATTTCTAAACACAGTAAACATACATTATAACATCCTTTTGGACCAAATGGCTACTACATATGTAATATACAAGGCAAGTACTGGTACATCAGAGGCACCAAACCACCTTCTTTGATGCAATCATTTAGGAATTTGCATCCAAATGCTGGATGATAACTAAAAGAGCTGAAGGGCTAAATAGAGGACTCACTCTGCCCTCCTCCCCCCATTTTTCCAACTTTTAGGAATTCAGGTTTATTCAGAAGTTTGACATATGTAATCCTGTACCTGCCATCTCTTTTTTTGATAACTTCAGAATAGTAGTTTTAAGTAACTTTAAAGCTTGAGCTCCTTCTGAATTTCCCAAAGAGTTTCTGCACTCTTTTTCAAATGGGCCTCATCGACAGGGGTCAGCTTTACCTTTACGACGTCTGTAACACCATTCTCTCCCAGGACACGTGGAACACTAAGGTATAGTCTTCATTTATTCAATAGTGGCCCTGAAAGTAAAGGCTTAAAAATTAGTCCTTTTTCTTTTTTTCTAACAAAGGTCTGCAGTATGAGAAGCAACAGTTGCTGGTGAATGAGTGTTTAACAGATTTGTAGTATGAATTGTGGCAGGAAAAAAGGCCACCAGAGAAGAACAGTTTAAAACAGATGACTAGACATTTATTGTTCAGATTCATCTGCCATCTTTCCACACAGGCCCCAACCTCTTCCCATGTTTGCTGGGACCTACCCTTCTTTTCCTATCTCCTTGCCCACAGTCCACTTCCTATAAGGAACTACTTTAAAACTTCTGTTACTTTATTCCCAGTGATTTAATTCTATTTTACTTTACCCTCTCCCATTCAAACTAGCAGAGGCTTCATATCTGGGCCCCAACTTCCCCCGCCCCAGGAGACTTAACTGCTGATATCTTTGTGACCAGCACTGATTTCTTAGGTCTCTTCTTGGACCAATTGAAAACGGTTAGAGAACAACTCAAAATGGTACAAGACCTACCCACACAGTGGTTCCCAACATTACTAGAAATTTATAGAGCTAGTTCACTTAGTTAAATAACAAACATGCAATAAGACTATTGATCTACTCAAATATAGCAAGACATATCACACTAGGCCAGGAGAAAGGTCTACAAAGGTCTCTTCCTCCTCTACCCCCCACCCTTTGTCTCTCTTCAACAGCAGTAAAGAATATCTTATAGGAAGAGGTGCTTCCACAGAATCCACTTCAGAAATTATCCCCCATAAATGCTCTTTTATCTCATTTTATGTTGATGATAAACATTTTTTCAAACATGTAAACATCCTACCTTACTCATATTGGAAACTGGATGCACTCCTAAGATTGTTCAGAATACTTGCTGTTACATCAGCACAGATAGGGCAGCACCCCATTTCTTTTAAATCATCTCACAGCCACTGTGGATTTGGAAGAAATGATGAACGTAAGTTACATGATTAGCTGGGACCCAAGAGAGGGCTCCCTTTCTGTACACTGTATGTGTCTTAGAACATCCATATGTGGCAGCCTGACAATGCCACAACTCCAGACTGTTTCCATCAGTCATTTTTCCTAGAAATTTCTTACAGGACTTGGTTAAGGTAGAAAAGAGTTTCGAGGATAAGTGAGAGTTATGAGACCTAGAAATGAATGTGAAATCAACTTCACTATTAACAGTAAAGAATTTATAGCAACTATTTAAAAATATATTCTTATAAACAAGAATTCAACAATAAGTGCCTACAGTAGGTTAGATACTGGGTTAGGCTCACCAAAGAGCAAGAAAGACTTGGTCCCTGACTGCTTAAGAGTTTATCATCTGGTGAATATGATCACACAAAAATAAGTGCTAATGAAAGAAAAGTATCAGAGACAAACAACATGTACTTAAGGGACCCAAATCTCATCCCTCTGGCACAATTCAGCCTTAGAGCTAACTTCCAAGGTACTGAAGATGCAAAACTAACATATTGCCCTGGCAACCACTTTGTGGACATTTCCCTTCTACTAAAGATCTTTATCTGTTCTTTTATCTCAGTTTAGATCCTTCAGAGAGACCCCAACAATGTTCACCCCAATCCACACACAAACTAAGGAAAAGATACCCCCAAATCCATTGATTACATAGTGTTCTATAACAAGTGTTTTGCTTTAAAAAAAAAACCTTAGCAAAACTGTTATAACTAGGAATTTTTAGCAAAGCTCAGCAAGTTCAGATGTCTAAGCCCTATCCCCAATCAGCTAAATGTAAAATCTTCAGGGATGGAGCCTACAATTTGATCTTCTTGGCAGAGATACGCCAAACAAGAAAAGGACAGTTTGAAATTGCCAAGTATAAGTTAAGTTTTAACTTTTATCACTTCAGGTCTTTTTCCATAGCCAGGGTTTGTATTAGATTTCAAGGGTTCTTAGCCAGAAGAAACTAAGATGGTAATAAGGACTGCTATCATATTAGCACCCCTTCCTCCTCTCCCCTTTAATTTTCTCCAATAAATAGAATTCATGTTAACTGAATTATAATTCTGAACTTTCTGAACTATAGAGTATCCCAAGTTAAATATAGACTACATTTTGTTACTTCATGCTGTGTTAATAAGAAAACCTTATACTCTTAATCATACATATGCAGGATTATAGTAACATTCTCATTTTTTTTCAAACCTGTATTTCTGGTATGTTATTTTATTATAAAAATAATTTGCTAAAATTTTAAACACTAGGGCCTAAAGTAGAATAAAAGTCCTTTCCCCCCACACGAGTTATTTTGTGATTAAATATATGATCAATATAGTCTAAATATATTTCAGTGTGTGCATGGCTCAGTGGCATTTTTAGGCTTACCACTCCAGTCTCTGTGCTCTAAAAGGTCAAAAACCACAACAGCTTTCAGACTGGACACCAAGCCTCTGCCCAGTCAAGAAACAAAGGAGCAGGAGCAATGGTCAAATCACTGCTCAGTGACAAGCTGCTACCAGTAACAGCAGTTTTGGAGGAAATGCTCTTAACTTCCATGCTACAAAGTTAAGATAGCCACTGAGAGAAAAAAGTTCAAGTCAGAAAAAGTTCTCATCTTAAATGATAAACTTTTTTACACTTATCTAAATTAAAACTGATAAGTCTGATGTTTCATGGAGGGAAAAAACATAGTTCTCTATCCAGCTCCAGCTGTGTACCTTTGTTTTAACAATATTTACCCAATAAGAAATAAATTATGAAAAACTTGTTGCTACTCCACTTAGCCTATTGTGCAAAAACATATCCATTCATTCCATAAAACATTTAAGAAATAATATTCCTTTATCAAGTCTTTGAAATAATTTTTGTCAGAATAATCCATTTACATCAAAAGCTTAGCTAAAAGGGAAACAGAAACAACTAAACATGGAATATAACTGTCAGGCAAAACATAAATCAGGCCTTAGTCCCACTAGACACGGAAAAAGATTTGACATAGTCCGATGTTTTAAACATTTTATCAGAATTTTTTTCTTCTTGAGTTTCAAAAGTGGTAATTATTAGCCAAAAGCTTAGTGGAGATATAGTAGGAAAACAAAAGAGAATTTTCAACAATGAAGTATTAATAAGGATGAGTACTATGTAACAATATATGAAACAATCAAATGAAATTGGGCACATAATAATCAAGACACATGAAATGTGTCAACTCATGAAATGCCCTCAAAATATATTGGGGAAAAAAACTAGGAAATGCTAAGTGGATTTGATTAACTACTTTTATCAGAGGTTGACAGATCATTAAAAATTAGTAATTTAGTAAAACTAGTAAAGTCACTAAGTGTGAATGGATATAGAAAGATGATACAATTAAGTCCATCCCCCTCCCCCAAATACATAAGGAACATTTATAAAGATTGTCTGTTACCTGGGTCACAGTGTAAGCCTTAACAGACTTCAGAGGGTGAATGTTAACTCACATTTCTGTGATCTCAATTCAGCTAAGTTAGAATCAACCACAGTATAACACATTTTAAAATGTTTCAAGGCTAAAAGCATACTCTTAACTGACTCACTGAATTAAAGAGAAAACTAGGAGTTACAAAATATTTATAACTGACAGTAAAAGTACCACAAAACAAAATGTGGTACTGTTTATATTCTTCAATGCATTTTTTAAACAAGAAAGATCAAGGGTAAGAGTATTAATCATAAAGTAAAAGGAAGTTTTTATAAATGAGCCAAAAGTGGTAAGATTAAAAACACCAGTATCAATAAAATAGCTAATTCTTGGGGAGAGGAGGACTAATAAATTAGAAAATAACTAGCAATACTAGGGCACAACATCCCCAACAGATAGGAAACAGAAGAGGTAAGCACAGATACAGTAGAGGTTTCGAAACTCATAAAACACATGCCAATATATTTTAAACCTTGGATGAAAGGGACAACTCAAAAAATAACCTCAAATGACATAATGGAAAATCTGAACAAATTACATTGATGAAGTTTTATCAAAAATCTAGCCCCTCACCCTTCGAATTGTTTTATCAAAATTTCAAGAACAGTTTATTCTTATCTCAGGCAACCTATTTGATTAGATAATAGGAAAAAAATTTTGGTGGGGATATAATAAAACCTTGATACCAAAACTGAGCAAAGAGCACATGAAAAATAGTAAATCTTATTTACACAGATACACACATACTAAATAAAATATTACAAATAAGTGGGGTTTTGAAAAGTAGTTCATAACCAAGAAAGTTTTACCCAGAAATGCAAAGATGGTTCAATATCAGAAAGTCTATTAATAGATCACACCATGTGAGGTTTAAAGAAAAAGATCATTTGAATTGTAGAAAAACCTGATGAAATTTCAAATGAATTAAGAGTTTAATAAAAGTAAATTTCAACAATCTAGGAAGAAAAGAAAACCTGAAAAGGTATCAAAAATCCAAAACAAGCATCACAAATAATGAAGAAAAATTAGAAGGATTTCCATTGCAACCAAGAACAAGACAAAGATACCCACTATCACTGAAAAGTAGAGAAAAAAAGGCCTTATTTGGAGGTGGTAGATGTGTCTAGCAGAAAATGTATCCACACACCTCTTTTATTTAAAACACAACTGCATAAAACTATAAAATTTATTTTGGGGCCTACAAGATCCAGAAGGTATTTGACAACAGCAATCCAAAGGAGGAAGGGGAAGACACTAGCAGAGCACAGACGTGACACCGACAGGAACTCATCTAGACAAAGAAATGAATACCAAAAAATGAAAAAGTTAATATAAAAACTAGATTTTTTCTGTTAGCTTCTACAAAAGACAAGATTATATAAAGCAATTATAACACTTATTACATTTTTAATACATATAGACATATAAAACAACACAAAAGCGGTGAGATACTGAAGCTATGATGGAGCAAAGTTTCTGTATTTTACTAGAATTAAGTGTGCAAAATTATAAAGTATGTCCTGGAACTTTTAAGCTGATATTGTAACCACAAGAGAAAACCCTAAAGATAAAAAGATCCTCAAAAAACATGATTTGAAATGTATTAAATATATTGTCACTCTGCTTATTTAACTTTGCATATATGCAGAGTACATCATGTGAAATGCTGGGCTGGATGAATCACAAGCTGGAATCAAGACTTCGAGGAGCAATAACAACCTCGGATATGCAAACGATACCACTCTAATAGAAAGCAAAGAGGAACTAAAAAGCTTTTTATGAAGGTCAAAGAGGAGAGTGAAAAAGCTGGCTTAAAACTCAACATTCAGAAATTTAAGAGATCATGGCAACCAGTCAGTCCCATCACTTCATGGCAAATAGAAGGGGAAAAGTAGAAACAGTAACAGATTTTATTTTCTTGGGCTCCAAAATCACTGTGGATGGTGACTGCAGCCATGAAATTAAAAGACGCTTGCTCCTTGGAAGGAAAGCTATGACAAGCCTAGACAGCATATTAAAAAGCAGAGACATTACTTTGCCAACAAAGGTCCGTCTAGTCAAAGCTATGGTTTTTTCAATACTCCTGTATGGATGTGAGAGTCTGAGCACTGAAGAACTGACGCTTTTGAACTGTGCTGTTGGAGAAAACTCTTGAGAGTCCCTTGGCTTGCAAGGAGATCAAACCAATCAATCCTCAAAGAAATCAGTCCTGAATATTCATTGGAAGGACTGATGCTGAAGCTAAAACTCCAGTACTTTGGCCACCTGATGAGAAGAGACGACTCATTGGAAAAGATCCTGATGCTAGGAAAGAGAGGCAAGAGGAGAAGGGGACAACAGAGCACGAGATGGTTGAATGGCATCACCAACTCAATGGACAAGAGTTTGAGCAAACTTTGGGAGATCAGGAAGAGCAGGGAAGCCTGACGCACTGCAGTCCATGGAGTCGCAAAGAGTCAGACAAAACTTAGCATCTAAACAACAAAAAATAATTAAAATGGAACTTTAGAAACTATCCCCTTAAGGCAAAAAAAAAACAAAAAAGTAAAAGACAAACCAGGAAACCGAAGACACAAGACATAGAAAAATAGCAAAATGGCAGGCATAAACCCAAGCATTACAACAACATTAAGTGTGAATAAACAAGTCATTCAAAATGCAGAGATTTTCACAATGTGTAAAGTGAGATCTATATTGCTTTCTAGAAGAGGCACCTTTTTTTGAGTACTATTTTCCAAAGCCTTTGAAAAGCACTAAACCCATCTTTGTTTGCATCCAGTTATGAGTCTGTATATGTCAAATTGATGGAGGACCTCTGAGTTGACCACCAAAGCAAACATTTGATGAAAACAAGAAACTAGGGTAATGGATAGCCTCTATAAAATTAATAGAGAAGAAAAAAGTCTGTAAAGAGCTTCGCTGAAGTTGTGATAGTTAAGAACTGTGGCAAAGAATCTCAGGCCAAGGATGTCATCAAGGAGTATTTCAAATTTAAGAAATGACAAAAAACTTAATCCTGTTCCTCAAAAAAGAAAAATTGCAAGAGAAATTTAGAAATATCCGAAACAAATGAAAACAAAAACACAACATACCAAAATTTATGAGGTGCAACTTATACAGTGCTTAAAGGGAAAAAATCAATGCCTGTTGGGAAGGGGCCCAGGTTTGATCCCTGGTTGGAGAACTAGATCCCATGTGCTGCAGCTAAGAGTTCGCTTGCCATAACAAACACTGAAGATTCTGCATGCCACAAAAACATGGCGCAGCCAAATAAATTAATTTTAGAAATGCCTGCAAATGCTTAACAGAAGACAGGAAAGATCTTAAATAAATATCTTAAGAAACAAGAAAAAGAAGAGCAGCCTAAATGCAAAGAAAGCAAGAAATAGTAAAGGCGAGAATGGAAGTAAAAAACATAGTCAATAGAGAAAATGAATGACATCTTCCTAGAGAAAAGGAAGTCCTTCATTTTCACTCACTGGTGCTTAGCATTTACCTGGCATACAGAAGAGCTCAGTAAGTTTTCTGAATAAATAGATTAAAATATAGGACCCTTTCCAACTTTAAAATTTTATAGTTCTTTAATCAGGCGATGTTACTTGCAAAAAGGAATCACTGCTATATATTTCTAGCATGCTACATTGTTGTAATAAAGGTGGGAAATATATATTTGTATTTGCAAAAGAAACTCTAGAAGATATACAGGAAACAGACAAATGGTTTCCTAAAGTGGAATTTAGGGGAAAGGTTAGATGAAAACAGAATGAAAGTAAGACATATGCATATCTTTTTATATTACTTTTATTTGTTAACCTTGTGAATGTATTACCTTTTGAAAAATAATGTTGTAGATAAGTACATATTATCTTTAGTATATATTATTAAAAATTGCACTGAAAAAAAAACTTAATGATTTGAGCTAGTACTTAGAAATAAATGATCAAGTATCCATAATTAAAGTACATGTCCAACTTACACTGTTGGATCTTTTTCCTGTATTCTAATTAGTGGAACTTCAAAGTCAAGCAATTTAAACTAGACTATAACTTACTAGCCTAGAAGTCGAAACTGTATCACAAGGAAAAGGTTGTTGTTTAATGAGATGCCAATGCTTTCTAGATACTCTGAATTAGTACAGAGATTTAGTAGCATGGAGCAGAATTGACAAAACTACCTTTGAAACATAGTTTTTAAAATGGTCTGTGTAGAAATGAGCACACTTAGCACTCAGATTATAATATCATACTCTTAAGGAATCATGCTCCCTGAAAAAAAGGCTGATTTATGATTGAGGCAGGAAATACATGAGATGAAGAAGCTGAGACATCTTACATGCCAGAAACTAAGGAAGTGCTCAAAACAAAAATTCTATATTGATTGGAGGTATGTCAAAAGGACACAGTTGTCAACTGACAGGTTGCATACTCTTTTTTGGCTACCTATTTCTCCAGTTGTTCCTAGGCAAGCAAAGGGGTACCTCACACTGTTACTACATGAGTGAAAGTGAAATATCAACATGCTTTCACATAGAGATGTTTCTAACACAGAGGATACCAATAAGAACTATAAAAAGCAGCCCTCCTCTGGATGCAACAATTAGAAAACAGCACCTGTTCCTCTGGGGTAAGCCAACAGGGGCTGGATAGGCCCCCCACTCACCTCTTGAACTAGACACAACCTGCAGAAACCATATGCAGTGGACTTGCCTGCACCTGAGCAAAGTTTGCTTAACCCAATGGCACAGAATGAATGAATGAATGAAAGTCACTTAGTCGTGTCCCACTCTGCGATCCCATGGACTGTAGCCTGGCAGGCTCCTCTGTCCATGGAATTCTCCAGGCCACATTACTGGGGTGGGTAGCCTTTCCCTTCTCAAGGGGATCTTCCCAACCCAGGGATCGAACCCAGGTCTCCTGCACTGCAGGCGGATTCTTTACTGTCTGACCCGCCAGGGTTCAGAGCACATAACTTATCTGGAGAAGGGGGAGAGGAGGCAGACTTTTAATAACTGCTTTTATCACCAGGTTAAGTCACGTAGTTACCAAGTAGTTAGAAATTTCTGAAACGATATTACTGTTGTTTTTTTCATTCTTACATAAATAAGTATCTGGTACTTCAGTGGAAAACTACTGTTCTATAGGCCCTGGCCAAAAAAATACAACCCCTGGTTGTCTCCAGCCCACTGGGAAAGAAGCCACGCGCAGAACATGAGGCTTCTAAAAGAGGACACAAGTCAGGGTGAGTCAGGGCCTTTGGTAATCTCAGAGCCACCAGCCAGATTCCAAAGAGGGAGCTCAACTGGTTTTTCTGGGACACTCTACTTGAATTATTGTTCAATTAGTCAACACAATAGATCTTCAAAAGAGAACAATTAATTAACCTGATAAGGAGGTGACTTCATTCTTTGGACTATATGTCATGATTGTGTTCTGACAGCCTTAACAAAAACAGCCTCCATCATTTGCAGGTGTGAAGATAACAATTCTCCACCAGGCTGTTTATTTTTGCTGAAGACAGTAAGAGACTGAGAGGCTATAAATGACACGTTTTTATTTTTCATTTATTATGTTTACAGGCTTCACTGCTCGAGTCAAGGTTAGGCTTGCTAAGTGATTAAAGGAAATTTTATTAAAGCAGCATGTATTTATTTTATTCTAGAATAATAAAGTACATGAAGCGTTTTCTGGTTTGTTCATAATCTGTTAAAAAATTGAGTTAATTTGCTGATGTGGTAACTCACTTGAGGACCTTGCCACTTCTGAAAATGCCATATACCTACCTGCCTCTTAAATGTGTCCAAGCACCTGGCAGACTTGTTCAGAGCTGCAGCAGCAGGCAACTGCCTGCTCCTGAACAGCAGCTGCTTTCCTGGGGCTACGGCTGACGGTGCTAGGAAGCAGCCATGGAGCAAGGCAGCACAGGCAGATGAAAAACCTTTCTCTTTAAAGGCGACATACCCAAATGGCTCCCTGGCATAGCTAATTTCTATTACCGCGTATTAGCTTATATATGATCCCCTAAGCTTTATTTTTTTCTTAAGAGGCTGACTGCACTGACTTGCTGACAACGGTGTACTTTTAGTAAGATACTGACTCCACAGGCCGTGGCAACCAATCCACTTCCTATAGTGAAGCTCTTCCTCTTCTGAAGTTCACACTTGATGGTGGCCATCCTGAGGAAACACTGCAAAGCCTCTTCCGATTCGGAATTGGTCTGTAGTGAGGGGGTCATATACAGAACTCCTGGGTGCCAGTGGGGAAGAAGGTGCTGCAGACACTTAGGGAATGATCCAGAAGACAAACCACGTGGAGGAGGAGGGGAAAGGTGCAGTAAAGAGGAGTTAAAAGGGAATGAAGGCCTCGTTTCTTACATGATAGTGTACATGCTTCAATGCCATTCTCCCAAATCATCCCACCCTCTCCCTCTCCCTCAGAGGCCAAAAGTCCGTTCTATATGTCTGTGTCTCTTTTGGTCTGTGTTCGATGCAGGATGCAGGATTCTTGGGGCTGGTGCACAGGGATGATCNATGAAGGAAGGAAAAGGGGCTGCTCCACCAAAAATGGGACTTAGCACTGGGAAAGCTCTTCTTCCCGTTTGCCCTCCCCAGCTCTTAGCTCCAGGCTGGAGCCCAGCATTCCTGGGGAGTCCACAGGGCCCAGGCCAGGAGGTCCAGGCGCGCAGTACCTCGGCCCACCTTCAGATGGATGCTGAGCCAGCCTCCCCTGAGCCGCAGGCACACCACCAGCCCGCCGGGAGCACGGATTCAACGCCAGGAAACAGAAACTCACTCACACAGCCCCCCATTCTCCCACAGGTGCGGACGACTCCCGCAGCCCAACTCAGGCTGCCCACCCAAGAGGGAGAGGAAGATGGAGAAAGCTGGCGGAAGCTCAGAGGAGGAAAGCCGCTGGCTACTGAGGCTGCGCAAGGCGGCGGCCAGCCCGCGCACACCTCACGGGCCGAGGCCGCTGGAGCAGGCGCTGGACACTCAGCGCTGAGGCGGCGCGCCCGCTGCCTGCCACCTGCACGCCCCGCGGGCCGATGCTTCTGGCCGGTGGTGGGCTTCAGAGGCCCACTGCAGCAGGCACACTGAACTAAGAGGCCCCGGCCATCACCCAGAGCATTCCTTGCCCAGAATCCAGCTACAGGGGAGCCCAGGTCAATTTGTTTTTAACAAACCTTGTCCTAATGTCTAGGATAAGTAAGGGCTTTTGATTCTTGATTTAGAAAGTTCCCCTGGAGAATAGAAAGGCTACTCACTCCAGTATTCTTGCCTGGAGAATCCCAGGGACAGAAGAGCCCGGCGGGCTACAGTCCCTGGGGTCACGAAGAGTCATGACTGAGAGACTAACATGCCACTTTCACTTTTTCACTGGGAATTTTTCACCAGGGCTGTGGGAGAAAGGAATCGCAGGGCTACTTTTTACCACCCACAAATACGAGCTGAAGTGAAATAGAAAAAAATTTTAAACCCTCTGTGCAAGAGATTTTTTAAATGAGATGCGAAACTAAGACTTGGATCAGGGCAGTGCTAATTGATAACCATAGACACAACTGATAACCATTTCTACAACTCATTATTTATGAAGTCTGTTAAACGTAGAATCTAATAAAATCCCCCCTCATTCCTTACTTCTCCCACCACGTTCTACTCGACTGTTTTCTCACTTGTGAATCATAAAACATAATACACATCTGACAAATTCTTTTACAAAATGTAGAGCAGTGTTTCTCAACTTTTTTTTCATTGTCTTTCCCTCAAAAGCATTTTCAGACGTTATCCCTAACTATTCAGCTCCCTCACCTGTCCCCACATCGTGAAATTAAAGTTTAAGAATGAGACTTCTGTCTGGTAGGCCTGAGCTTTGGCGAGTCAAACCTTTGTAATATCAAAAATTTTTTTCACCAACCTCCCACCCAAGAACCAATTTTCACCCCTTGGGACAATAATGGTCCAGTTGAGAACACACAACGTAGAGCAATTTTATTCCCTAGAATATTCCCTGTAGAAAGTATATTTTGCAGCTTTTTTAATCTCTGCAAGGTTTTCCTAAATTGAAGTTTTAATTTGGTATATAAGAGGAACTTGAAAAAATAAAAAATAGACAAACACACATTGGACTCCCCTCCTCCCCATCCTAATGAAACTCACTCACGACCATATTTTATACATTCAAGGGAAGAGGTGAAAAAGGAGGAGAGAATAAAATAATGGGAAACTAACCATATTCAGTAGTAGATGACTGAAAGCTATTAAATAGCAAGAATAACAAGAGAGGGAACCATAACTCTCTGACCAAATGGGTTTGCCTCCACCAGAGCCATGTAAGTCCTCGGGGCCTGTATATATGCCTTATAATTTTCCCACTGGTCCTGTCCTAGTCTAATTTATAAACTACCTTGGCCCTGATTTTTCAGTTTTTGTTTCAATGTCTATTTTCTATAGCTGCCTTAAATTCTTTGTGGAATCAAGGAAATATATATTTCTGTATGAAGCACATGTACGGACACCAAGAGGGAGCTACCAGCTGGCTGCCGAGGCGCCCAAATCTCCCTGTGAGACACCTGAGGGCGGAAACCACGCCATGCTGGCTTCATAACCATGGTACAGTAAGTGGAGTGGTAGCATGCTGAATTAATGACCTGGTCTAAACTCCCTGTGTGGTATTTCAACAGTAGGACCAAATCAACTATTTGAGTTTATATTAATTGGTATAATACTTGCAGGGTGAAGACACCTCACTTAATTTTTTTAGGCCATAAAGTTTTATTTCTATTTTCCTTCCGATATACATTGATATTAACTGTAATGATTATATGTAAATGCATGAAGTTACTGAAGCAATATAAAGTGAATATGCTGATGTCCTAATGGAAGAAAGCACAAGATGAAATTTCAATACTAGAAATCCCATTGTTTTATGAGAAGAATCATAAGCTCTGTATAAATGGATTATTATACATTTTCTAATAAACCTGAAGCCAACTTTTACATTTATGACATTTGTACAGGTTGAGCCTATTAGAATAGAGCTATAAAAGATTCCTAAAGGGGAGAAATTCTTTACCATTTCCTTTTTCTAGTCTTGAGAGACTGGAGTTATGTCAGGTCCAATGTTCTTTTTTTTTATAGATCAGGTGAGAATACTTTCAAAATGTAAAATATACAGCCTACTATCTTCTATTCTCTAAAACATAGAACATTAAAAAGTTTTAAAATTTCAGGTCTTTTTGGATGTTCCAAAGTATGCTTGCACTCTTCTTTAAAAGGGCCTCCTCCTCAGAATTCAAGTTAACTTTCACAACATCTGAGACACCATTTCGTCCCAAGACACAAGGGATACTGAGGAAGATTTCTTCTTTTATTCCATATGAGCCCTAAAAGGCAAAATTAGGTTATTATTCAGTAATGTGATATGGAAAAGCTGCTATGCAAGAGAGCTTCAAAATTAGAATATACAGAGAGAATATGAAGAAGAATCACTGAGGGCAGTGGAGAGAACACCACCAAAAGCATCGTAAGGTCTTATGACCATGTAAGAACTTGTGTTTAATGACACAAAGAACATTCCAGAGGACTTCGAAGGAACCAAAAAAGGCATTGTCTACTTTACCCCTAACCTTTGTCATATTTCTAAGGGAAAGGATGTCATGTAGTCTAATGAAGGACTATGCAGCCTGTGAGATCAAGCAGCCTGTGTTTGTTTTTTGGTGTAAAACAAGAGAACAGCGAAGGCAGAAGTAGGAAGTAGCTAGAAAAGCTCTGCTCTGCATAATCTCTACACCAGGGGATGCCATTAAGTTTCGACAACAGGTGCTAACAGGGGGCTTCTCAAGTTTGCAGAGGTAGAGTCTAAGTTTACAAGGTCCTCTCACATGCCCAGCAGGGTTTATGTAATCTCCCTGCCCGTCACTAATGGAATGCACCCCTGCCCTCTTGGCTGGCACCTGACTTCTATCCGGGTCCTTCATGATGGACAGGGCCGTGGAATAGGTGCAGCCATGTCCTGGGGCCATGGAACCTTCCATCAGCAACCCTGATGTTCCCTCCAACCCTGGAGCTGAAGCCAAGGCCGTAGAGGCAGCTGCCGGAGCCTACGACAACCTGGGCAACTCACACAGTGCCTACATGACCACACACCAGCCTCCATCTCCTCCCTGGAAGATAAGAAGACTCAGTAGATCTCTCACACCTCTCTGCCTCCCACTACCCATTGCATTTTCCTACCTCACCCCGTGGGGTTGAACATAGGGTTGGAGGTGGCAATGGGAAGGTCTTGTTCTTCCTCCAAACTGACTGTAAAGTTGCCAGGAACTAGCACAGAGCAAGGAAGAAGCTCCTTGACTCTGGAGTGGTGCCTCCCAGCCTCCCCTGACAGCTCAGAATCCACTGGCACTACTCAACCAAGCCTCACTCTCACCATCTCTGGGGCTCTCCTCAGGAGCTCAGTGTTCCTGTTTTATTCTAGTGGCCCACAGGACTCCCTATCCATCTCCTCCACTGCAGTCCAGCTCCCTCATTTTGGTAGCCACTTGATACTCAACCTCATGATTTCCTCAGACTAGTTACATGTCTTCTCCTGGCAGGGTTCCCCACCAGGCTCTACTCTCATTCACTTCACTCTGGCCTACGCCTAGCCACAGAAGGCCACTGGCCCACCAAACTGCCGGTGCACATTCCCTTCCCAGTCACCTTCCAGCTCCAGTTACACTTACCTCCTCCCGCTTCCCCTTCCTGTCCTTGGTCCTTCTGGTGCTACCTCCGTGGAGCACAGTGCCTTTTGGAGCTTGAACATGAGCTGCAGGGGTCGGTTGGGTGGCATCAGGAAAAAGGCTAGTGTGGCTGGAGCAGAAGCCATTCTCCTTCCCTGCTAGTGATTCAGGAATGTGTTCCCTCTACTTTCACTGTATCTCTTCCTACCAGCAGGGGCTTCTTAGAACTGGAAATGCATGTCCATCCCACTTAGGGGCTGCTGGATGGACTGGAAATAAGGGCCCTACCCTGACCTATCCCTGTGTGCTGACCATGACCTGCTGCCAGCCCCTCAGCCTACCCTCTTTCCCTTTAAGCATCATGCCTGGCTTGCAATATGCCCCCTGGATGCAATGAAATTTGCTTCTTTTTCTCCTAGACTGGCCATGAAGTGAGGAAATGGTTATTTAAAGAGAATTCTCTATTTATTGACCAAAAAAAAAGTTAATATAGTAATATAAAATGAACTCTATTGCCAACTTTATTTGCTGAAAATGTGAATAAAAATGAACTAGGGAAAAAAGAATAACAGCGTACAAATGATTCTGCTCTTAATGTCAAATGTTTAAGTATTTCCTATAAAATATAACTCATCTATTGATTTGTTCAGCAATGACTAAGAAATTCCCATACTACTCAATCTCTTTTGAGGAGCCTTCATTTGATACCTAACTCTTCTTCAGGAGCCCTCTAGAGGTAATTGCTTATTCTCCCAGAGCCCCTTGTGTCCTCAAAAGAGGAACAGTGTGTGGAATCCGCTGTATACTCCTGTCTCTTCCAAATTATTAATCCCTTGCTCTCTTAAAAAAATTCCCCCTATTTTTTGAGGCTCATCTTATTTAGCTCTTCTCTTTCTAATCACCATCTCCAAACCTATTGAGTATTCCATGTTATTCATAAAAGCCTCTAACACCTAATAATCTTCCCTCTCAGTTTCTGCCCTTATCCTTGGTGATGTCATTGTCCATAAATCAACCAACTCCCTTTCTTTCCAGTTTCTTGTCTTCTTTCGTTAGTTCATGAGACCTTCTCTTCCCACCCCAAGTATCCCACTCTGAACTTTGTTATGAAATTCCTCCAACTTAAGATTCATTTCTTGGGTCCATTCTGTAACCCTTCTGCCATTCTAAGACCCTTTGCCTATTTTAATTTTTAGCTTTTTAAAATATTTATTAATCATTTTCTTTTGTAATTTATTCATTTGTATATATATAACATTTAAGGGCAAAGGTCTTGAATTTGACTGTGACTCTTTAGTAGAAGGTCAAACTCATTTTTAACGTGTGGAAACCAAAATTACCTTTATCTATCTCTGTCTTCCTCTCTCTCCTTCTTTTAACACTCCCGAGATAAAACCCAAACCCCAATGAATTCAGCTATCTATTTCTCCATTCCTACACTCAGATCCCTAGAGAAAATCAGACAACAAAGTTGTTAATATGTTAAAATTAATGCTTATCAATTTCAAATGAGTCCACTTGATAGAAATTCTGCCTTGATTCTGTTAAACTTCTATTTCTTATTTTCTACAAAGGTGATTTCAAATCAAATATTCTCAAACATCTGACTTTTCTCTATCTCCCTTGACTTTCAGCAGATGATTTTGTCTCCTTTCACCAAGACAGACATCATCAGATGCTTCCAATGCCAAACTTAAAAATCTATGATTCACTGTTTTCTTTGTTACCCGCTATTAAACCAGGTATCTGTCCCTCCTCCTTCCTAGGGCTAATATTCTCACGAATGCTCTGCTTATTTTTTTAAATTTATGTTAGATGTGGTGAGTCTTTGTTGCTATGTATGGGCTTCTCATCGCATGGCTTCTCTTATTGCTGAGCATGGGCTCTAGGGCATGGGCTCGGTTCTTGTGGTGCTCAGGCTTAGCTGGTCTGCAGCATGTGGAATCTTCCCGGATCAGGGATCGAACCCATGTCCCCTGTGTTGGCAGGCAGATTCTTAACCACTGTGCCACCAGGGAAGTCTGAATGGTCTGTTTATTAACCAACACACTCTCTGTTTATTTCTGTCTCCAATATCTTCTTTACATCTTGCCTTGCCCTGATTTTCCTCCCCAATTACTGCTCTATTTTCACAGTCACTTACCTCAAAAGNCCACTGTGCCACCAGGGAAGTCTGAATGGTCTGTTTATTAACCAACACACTCTCTGTTTATTTCTGTCTCCAATATCTTCTTTACATCTTGCCTTGCCCTGATTTTCCTCCCCAATTACTGCTCTATTTTCACAGTCACTTACCTCAAAAGAGCTGTTTACACTGGCTTTTGGGCTTCCCTAGTAGGTCAGATGGTAAAGAATCTGCCTGTAATGCAGAAGATCTGGGTTCAACCCCTGAGTCACGAAGATCCCCTGAAGAAAGGAATGGCTACCCACTCCAGTATTCTTGCCTGGAGAATTTCATGGACAGAGGAGCCTGGCGGGCTACAGTCCATGGGGTCACGAAGAGTTGGACACGACTGAGAGACTTCCACACTGGCTTTAATTTCCTCAGCTACTTAAGAGGGTCTGTCAGATGGAAATGATTTTGCCTCCCAAGGGACATTTGGTAATGTCTGGAGACATTTTTGATTGTCAAAATTGGTATGTACTGGCATCTAATGAGTAGAGGCCAAGGATGCTGCTAACATCCCACAACACAAAAGTCATCCCCAACAATGAAGAATTAATTAGCTGGTCTGAAAGTCAACACTGCCGAAGTTAAGAAGACCCTGGTGTTCTTCAATCAGACTTTTTCATTCTTATTACTTTATTAAACATCTCCCGCTAAGGCTCTCAATGACATGTCACTTTATCTTCCTGGCATTTTCAAGCCCTCATTTTACATGACTTTACACCAATCAACAACAGAAAACTGATCCTTTCATCTTTAAGGCATCCTCCTCTCACTTGGTTACCATGATTTTGTGTTCTCTTGGTTTCTCTTTTAACTCCGGCCACCACTTAGTCACCTCCGTGGACTCACACCATAAACTCAGCTTTCAAAACTGAAATTCCTCAAGACTCAATCTGTCTTGTCACTTTATACTTTCTCCTTAGGCAAGCTCATTGAAATTCATGATTTCAGTTACCATGTGTAAGGGATATCTATTGTCTTTGCCTGTCAAGTATTTCTCTCTCTCTTTTTTTGACAGAACCTCTCTTTTCCTTTTAGTAACTTCCTCTCCCCAGTGACAAGTATCATGGGAATGGACAAGTAATCCCCAAAAGGCCAATTATCAAGAAATTAATATTGGTAATGGAGAGGCAGGGTACTGATACTGTCGGCTCTAAGCATGCAGCTGATGGGAACCATCTTTGTTGCTCCATGAAAAATGTCCACAGGATATTAATGCCAACAAGAGCGAAAAGATGAGCAAAGATTGTGGAGAGAAAAAATAGCTCTAATGATACAATTTGAGCATGTGGTTCAGGCCTCCTTGGCATTTCAGTTACATGAGTCAATATATGTTCTTTTGCCTAAGCTAGTTTGAGTTGGCTTCTGTGGCTTACTGTTTTCATGCTGATGATGCTCACATTTATAAGTGCAACCCAAAACTCTTTTATGAATTCCAGAAGCTTGTACCTAACTGCCTATTTTCTCTCAGATATTACAAAGGCACCTCAAATTCAATTTCTCCCTAATTGCAAACATGATCTTCAAATCTGATTCTCTTTGAATATGCCTTCCTTCAGTGGATTATACTACCATTTAACTGTGCAAAACAGAAATCTAAGAATGACCTTTGTCTCCTTCATTTTCCACCTCACTCCATTACCAAGACCTATGAATTTTACTTCTTAAATACAATGTATCTCAAATTTGTCCCATCTCTTCATCTCTACTACTTCTTTTTCCTGTAATACACAGCCTCTTCCCAAGTTTATCTACCTGTACTCTTGTCCCCTTCAAATTTGTTCTGTCCATCACAACCCCAGGAATCTTTTTAACCACAAAAGCAAAGACTGTGAAACTAGTCCCTTTCTGAAGCTCTTTGGTAGATTTCCATGGCTCTTTTGGCGAGGACCCACAGCTCTTATGGTAAGGATTTATAAGACTTTCAGTGGCCCAACCTGCCTACTTCCCCCAGCCCTATCATATAGCTCCCTATGTTCCCTTTGCTCTGTGCATTTCAATAACTGACCTTTTTTTCCTTCCAGATTCTCAAGTGCCCTCTTTTTATATCTACCTCAGGTCCCCTTCACATGTGTTCCTCCTTCTGCTTGGAATATTAGTCCAGCCTTCCAAATTAACTCCTACTCATTATTCAGATTAGATCACATTTTACTTCCTTAGAAAATCTTGCCTGCCTGTACCAAGAATGCCCCCTCCCCAGAGCACTTAAATTCTTTTCTTGTATACTCTAAGAACTTCTTAGTGTGTCATCATGGCACTTAACAAAATGTGTTATTATTTGCTTTTGTAACTGTTTTATTAAATTGCTATCTTTCATTAAACTCTATAAGGTCAGAGTCTCTGCTTTGTTCACCAATATATTCTCAATATTTTGTGTAATGCCTGGCACATAATAAGGACTCAGCATTATTAAAAGAATGATAGTGAAGATTCTGTTTAAGCCTACCTTCACCATAGTGGATACTGGATGCACTCTCCTGAGATTTTTCAAAATTGATTTTACCAGATCTGTCACAGACAGTCCAATACCCCAAGAGGTGTATCCCTTCAGCTTGATAATCTCATAGGCACTACAGTTGCGGAAAGTAAGAAAATCAAATTCATGAGAATTGATTCAGAGAGAACATATTTTTCAAGCATCCATTCTAAAAGCAATCTACATGTCAATAACACTCTTAAAATTTTCTTAGAGATCTCTTCTTGGAATTATCTCTGAATAGGCAATAAAAATTTCTATATTATTCTCGTAAACTTCATTATTCACTCTAAGTAGTAATTTAACCTTTGTTTACCATAAAGGCAGAGTATTAGGTCATTTGTGCCACTCAAAATGAAACTTAGCTTCAAATTTTTGTATTTTTGCTTAAATATCCAAACATAGAATCTGATCACCTTGAAAGCATATGTATCTTGCTGACCACATAAAATGTTTGAAGTGTCAATGTAACTTTAAACTTTATATAATTATAAGTTACATATTTTCCCTAAGGATATATTATTAATAATATATTAAAGCATTGGGGAAATGTTTTGATATTTTTTCAAAGGAAAATAGCATAATCCTAAATATTATATAATTTCTTATCTCAGGCTTATAAAAAACATAATGTACTTTTATAGGAACTTTAGAATTATATCAATCCACCAAATTATTACGTGATTATTTTCGAGTAACAGGCTTACAGGTGACCTCTTCTTTATGCTTATGAATTTTATTTTGTGTAATAAATATGTATTTTATTTTTGCATTGCCACCAATAGCAATCTTGAGTTTGGATTGACAATAAAACTTAAAGGACAAAGAGGTTTTAACTTAGCTCGGATTTTATATATTTTTGAGAAAAGTATCCAGGACAAGAAACACAGAATGTACAGCATCATTATTTGTATCAGGGGTTCTTGCAACCACCTAGGCACAATTTCAAGGCTCCAGGACTGCACACAACACACTCAGTAGCAAATAGATCAGCTCAACATGGACTATACTTATTGTGGTGTCCTGTGATTTGACTATCAATCCAAAACCAGGGCACTATTAGAGGCCATGAAGATTGATATCAAAATTAAGATTAAGTTTCAGACTCTCAATATAACCAAGACTCTGTGGGGTAAGTAAAAGAAAAAAGAAGAAAAGAAGTTTAGCTTAGTGACTGACCGACTGGTGGTGTTCAGAGCTGAAGAAAGCTATGCCTTAGGTAACTGAGAACAAATCTTAATAGTGGAATCTGGAGAAGAGGGTTGAGAAGAAAATGGCTAAGAACATAATCTTTCAACTGTTGTTAACCATCCTAATGAAATTAAAACTGCTGATATAAAAGAGAGAATCAAGAAAAAGCAGTTTTAAGGCAGGTATTTTAAGACAAATACTGACCCATATTGTAAAGTAAATGCTCCATTCAGAAACTAGAAGGACATCCTATTGAATCATGTTGTCACTCCCCCGCAATTGTTTGTTAGGCACTGAAAAATTAGAGTTGAGTAATATAAGAGTTGAGTTGTTTTAAGGAAGTACTAGCAGTATCCTGAGGAGTCTGTAACTATAGACCCTCTGCTAAATGAAAAAGGGTTAAATACTTTAATTTTGGACACTGCATTGTTAAGGACTAACTGGAATGAGTACTGATCTGTAATATGTTGCAGTATTTGGTATTCAAATCACACAGAACTTCAGTGGAAAATGTGATCTTAATCACTATTCCCTTATAGCAACAGTGTTTCAAATGAAAAAGAAACTAACAGTCCCTGCAGTACAATTATCAGGCAGGGACTGGGCAGACAAAAGTCCAACAATGTGACATCCCTATAAAGATGGGTTACTCCACAACGTCTGGAAACCAGTCTTGGCTAAAACACATTCCTTAGTGTCTAGGTTATAGTTTTCTTGCCAGATCAGATAGATTCCTGCATTTACTGGGAAACAGCTCCCAATAGCCCCTATAATGGGAAATATATAGTAGATGGGGGAAAGGGATATTTTTGATGAGAATGATTTGAAGTGATTCTGTAATATTAACATAAGTTTCATTTGGTAGGCATTAATTTAATCTCTTATCCAAAGCTATATGGCATAACAAATGTTTGTAGGTCCTCTTAAGAAAATTTAAGAAAATGAAACATACCACTAACAACCATCAAAGAAAAGAAATTTTTTGGATATTAACCTGAAATTTCCAATTGATGTGATAATAGTTTGACCAGAAGAGGAAATGTTTGGTTCAGAGAAATTGAACACATAATTAAATACAGCTATCAAATAAGGTACTGCTGCTGCTGCTAAGTCGCTTCAGTCATGTCTGACTCTCTGAGACCCCATAGACAGCAGCCCACCAGGCTCCCCTGTCCCTGGGATTCTCCAGGCAAGAGTACTGGAGTGGGTTGCCATTTCTTTCTCCAATGCATGAAAGTGAAAAGTGAAAGTGAAGTTGCTCAGTCATGTCCAACTCTTAGCGACCCCATGGACTGCAGCCCACCAGGCTCCTCCGTTCATGGGATTTTCCAGGCAAGAGTACTGGAGTAGGTTGCCATTGCCTTCCCCATTAATAAGGTACAAATGATGGTAAACAAAAGGAAAAATAAGATAATACAATTAATTAAGAATTATCAAAACATCTGGTGAGGGATTTTGGTTACCTATTTGATTTTATATATTCTGGTGATTATAGGTATACAAAGCTTGTTTTTTTCTATGTATAAAATATTCGGACATGTTTGTCATAAGAATTATGAGCAATATATAACACAAAGATAACCACCCAGGTCATGATGAGATATCAAGGTAAAGGGTTAACTGTAGGTATGAATCTTTTCCAAAAACGTAGGAATATCTGGAAAGATGACTTTGAGTATGCTTTTTCACAAAACAGTTATCTAGGTTTAAAAACCTAGGTGGCTCAGACAGTAAAGAATCTGCCTGTAGTGTGGGAGACCTGGGTTTGATCCTTGGGTTGGGAAGATCCCCTGGAGAAGGGAACAGCTACCCACTCAGTATTCTTGCCTGGAGAATTCCATGGACAGAGGAGCCTGGAGGGCTACAGTCCATGGGGTCACAACGAGTTGGACACGACTGAGCAACTTTCACCTTCAAGTACTGGAGGGTTCTAGGGAAGATGGAGAGTACGAAGCACCAGGAATCTATCTCTCCACCTAGACAATAAATGCAATGCCAGACTCTGTTTGAAATAACTTTTGGGGAANCGAGTTGGACACGACTGAGCAACTTTCACCTTCAAGTACTGGAGGGTTCTAGGGAAGATGGAGAGTACGAAGCACCAGGAATCTATCTCTCCACCTAGACAATAAATGCAATGCCAGACTCTGTTTGAAATAACTTTTGGGGAAACTCTGGAGTCTTCTGAAAGCTCAAAACTTGTAAGGGAAGGCTTGTATATTAAATTGTGGTTAATTTCAGCTCTTAGCACAGTAGCAGCTGTTCACATGAACCCAAAGCAGCTTGTCCACAGCCTGTGAAAAGGACTCTTTTCTTCAAATATCAGAGATCTGTTTTCTAATGAATGATTACTGCTTCTGATAACAGAGGTGGAGACAAAGAGGGCAAAGCCATTATTGTTTTATCTCCCCACAAGTATTGCAAGCTTCTCCCCTTTTTATTAAGGTGGCCTCTAGGGAATGTAAAGAGCAAGTACTCTTTTCCTCTTCCCTTAATATTTCTTTTTCCTTCTGGGGAGCCAGACACTGAAGACCAGAATATACAAAAGTAATTGCATATTTTGAGGAAATTAGAAAGTAACCATTTATGTTCACAGACTTAGAAATAACATCAAAGACCATAAGATTACAACTCAGTCTGGTCCTTGGCACAGAAACAGCTTTCAACAATCAAAAAACAAAAGCAATACCAACAAGAACAAAAACTCAGCAAACCCTGGGGACTGGATAGATTCTGATTTCTAAAGTTGCTACATTATTAGATTAAAACATCTGGTTTTCAACAACAAAAAAAATCACAAGGTATACAAAGATACATGAAAGTACAGCCCATTCAAAGGAAAAAATGAATCAACAGAAACTGTCCCTGGAGGAAAAAAACTGATGGCAGATATACTGGACAAAGACTTTAAAACAACTGTCTTAAAGATGCTCAAAAAACTAAAGGAAGCTATAGTGAAAGTCACGAAAATGATGAGTGAACAACATGGAAATACACAGTAAAGAAACATAAAACCTAAAAATAAACCCCAGGCCCCAAATCCTAGAGCTGAAAAATACAATAAGTGAAATGAAAAAAAGAAATCACTAGATGGATTAAACAACAGATTTGAGCAGGCAGACGACAGAATCAGCAAACTTAAAAGATAGGACAATGCAAATAGCTGAGCCTGAGAAACAGAAAGAAAAAGAAAAAAGATTGAAGAAAAGTTAAAAATAAGATCATCACAAGAAACTCTGGAAGCCAGAAAGCAGTGGGCAGATATATTTAAACTGATAAAAAAGAAAACAAATGTCAACTGAGAATCTTATATCTGGCAAAACTATTTTTTAAAAGTGAAGGAAAAATTAAGACATTGTGAAAGAAAAAAAGCTAAGAGAGTTCATTGCCACTAAACCTGCCCTGCAAGAATTAGTCATGGCAGTCCTGCAGGGTGAAATAAACAGTAATTTTAAGTCATGTGAAAAAATAAAGATCTCAATAAAGGTAAATGCATGGATATTTATAAAAGCTAGTAATATGTAACAATAGTTTCTACTTCCACTTTTTGTTTTCTGCATAATTTTAGAGACTAATACATTTAAAAGAACAATTGGTCAAAAAGGTAGTATCACTGTGACTTTGGTATGTAACTCTCATTCTCAAATTTAAGAAACAACTGCATTTAAAAGAATTATTAATTTATATTTTTGGGCAAACAGTGTATAAAGATGCAATTTTATGACATTAACAGTCAAAAGGGGTGAGGATAGAACTATGAAGAAGCAGAGGTTTTGTACATTACCAAAGTTAAGCTGGTAGAAATTCAATTAGAAGTATTATAACTTTAGGGTGCTAAAGGTAATCCCCCATGGCAACCAGGATAAAAACAGCTATAATAAATAGCTGTAAGTGAAGTCGCTCAGTCGTGTCCGACTCTTTGCGACCCCATGGACTGTAGTCTACCAGGCTCCTGTGTCTTGGGATTTTCCAGGCAATAGTACTGGAGTGGATTGCCATTTTCTTCTCCAGGGGATCTTCCCCACCCAGGGATTGAACCTGCGTCTCCTGCATTTTAGACAGATGCTTTACTGTCTGAGCCACCAGGGAAGTCCTAAATAGCTGTNATTTTCCAGGCAATAGTACTGGAGTGGATTGCCATTTTCTTCTCCAGGGGATCTTCCCCACCCAGGGATTGAACCTGCGTCTCCTGCATTTTAGACAGATGCTTTACTGTCTGAGCCACCAGGGAAGTCCTAAATAGCTGTAGGATATATACAGAAGAAAATAAGAAAGAAATTTAAATATTCCACTATGAAATATAAACACGAAACAGTAATATAGGAAATGAGGAACAAAAAGCTCTAGGGCATATAGAAAACAAAAAGCACAACGACAGAAGCCACTCCTTATCAGTAACTACTTTAAATGTAAATGAATTAAACTCTCCAAGCAAAAGTGATTGACAGAATGGATAAAAACACATGAACCAAGTACAAGCTATCACATGAAACTTATTTAAAAGTAAGTAAAGGCAAAGACACAAATAGATTAAAAGATATAAAAGATATTTTATACAAATAGTAACCAAAAAAGAGCAGGGGTGGCTATACTAATGTCAGACAAAACAGACTTTAAATCAAAGAGTTTACAATAGACAAATGACATTATATACTAACTAGAGGTTCAAGAAAATAAAACAATAATTATATAAACATGTATGCATCTAATAGCAGACCATCATAATACATGAAGCAAATACTGAAAATATTGAAGGAAGAAGTAGACAGTTCTACAATAATAATCAAAGACTTTAATACCCCGCTCTCAATCAGAAAGTAAGGAAAGAAACTCAGAATTCAACACAATAGACCAACCAGATCTAGCAGAACACTTTACTCAACAACAGTATCTATGTTCTCCGCAAGTATACATGGGATATTTTCTAGAGTAGACTAAATGTTATGCCATAAATTAAGTCTCAATAGATTTAGTTCTTTTCAGTTTTAAAGAATGTTTATTTATTTGGCTGCACCGGGTCTTAGTTGTGGCACGCGGATCTTCAATCTTCACTGTGGCATGCAGGACCCTTTAGTTACAGCATGTGAACCCTTAGTTGCAGCATGTGAGATCTAGTTCCCTGACCAGGGACCAAACCTGAGTGCCCTGCACTGGGAGCATGGAGTCTTAGACACTGGACCACTAGGGAAATCACTAGTCTCAACAGATTTAATAAGACAGGCATCATCCAGAGAATACATCATATTCTCTGACACAACAAGGGGAATTTAGAAATATAAGTAAAACTGAAAAATTCACAGTTTGCAGAAATTAAAAAGCACATTCTATAACAACCCAATGGATCAAAAAGAAAACACAACAGAAATTAGGAAATACTTAGGAAATGAATGGAAATGAAAACATAAGATAAAACTTATTAGACAAAGAAAGCAGTACTAAAGGGAAACTTATAGCCAGCCATATATGCTTACATTAAGAAGCAAGAAAGATGTCAAGTCAACAATCTAACATTACAACATAAGTAACTAGGAAAAGAAGAACACATTAAATCCAAATCTAGCAGATGGAAGTAAACAATACAGATTAGAGTGGAAATAACAAAGTAGAGAATGGAAAAACAATAGAAAAAAATCAACAGTTTTTTGAAAAGGTCAACATAATTGACAACTTTTAGCTAGACGAATTAAGAAGAGAGAAGACTCATATTACTAAAATCAGAAATGAAAGTGAAGACATTATTATTAATTCTAAGCATTACACAGCTACCAAAGAAAGACAAAGTCACTATTTTTTTTAATTAAAATAATTTAAAAAGGGGAGGAGAAGGAAGAGAGAAAAGAAAAAACTACAGACCATTATCCCTTACAGACACTGAGGCAAAAATCCTGAACAAAATACTAGCAAACTGAATTCAACAGTATTTAATGGATTATACACCATGATTCAGTCACAGGAAGCAAAGATAGTTCAACATACCAAAATCTACCAATGTAATGTATCACAGTAAGAGAATAAAAGAGGAAAACCACATTGTCATTACAATTGACCCAGAGAAATTATTTGATAAAATTTATAACACTTTTTCATGATAAAAACACCTTAGAAGCTAGGAGTAGAAAGAAATGACCTCAACATAATAAAAGCCATACATGAAAAGCCCATAGTGAAGGTCATACCCAATGGTCACAAACTAAAAGCTTTTCCTTTAAGATCAAGAATAAGGCAAAGATGCTCACTTTTGCCAGTTCCATTCATCACAACATTGAAAGTTCTATCCAGAGCAATTAGATAAGAAAGACAAATAAAAGGCATCCAAATTGGAAAGGAAGCAATAAAAGTATCTCTACTTATAGATGACATGATCTTACATGCAGAAAATCATGAAGACTCCATACACACAACAACAACAAAAATGTTTAACTAATTAATGAATTCAGGAAAGTAGCAGGTAGAAAGTTAACATTAAAATACTGCATTCCTATTTAATGACAATGAACAATCTGAAAAAGAAATTAGTAAAACAATCCTATTTACAATAGCACCAAAAAAAAAAAAGTACTTCAGAATTAACCAAGCAGGTAAAAGACTTGTATGATGAAAAACATAAAACACTGATGAAAGAAATTAAAGAAGACAAACAAATAGAAACACAACCTATGTTTATGAATTGGAGACTTAATATTATTAAGATGCTAATACTACCCTAGACCATCTACAGATTTAATGAAATTCCCATAAAATTCCCAAGGATAGATTTTGCAGAAGTTGAAAAACTCATCCTAAAATTCATATGGAATCTCAAGCAATTCAGAATAGCTAAAACAATCTTGAAAGCTGAAGGACTCACACTTTCTGACCTCAAAATTTACTAACTATAAAGCTACAGTAATCAAAATTGCATGGTACTGGCATCAAGATAAACATAGACCAGTGAGATAGAATAGGAAGCTCAGAACTAAACCTCCATATCTGAAAATCTGTTCAACTGATTTTCAAAAATTGTGCCAACATCACTGAATGGGAAAAGGGCAGTCATTTCAACCAACGATTCTGGGGAAACTGGATATCCACACGCAAAAGATTAAAATTGGACCCTTTCCTAAAACCATTTACAAAAACGAATTCAAGATGAATCAAAGATCTGAATATAAGACCTAAAACTATGATACTCTTACATGAAAACACAGGGCAAAACTTCACAACATTGCACCTGGCAATAATTTCTTGGAATAGAACACAAAAGGCAACAAAACAAAAAACAGACAAAAGGACTTTATGAAAATTTCTAAGTTTTGTACATCAAAACACACTATGAAAATGTGGAATGGAATTCCACATGGAATGGAAGAAAATATTTGTAAATTATCTGATGAGAGATTAATATACAGAATATAGTAAGGACTCTTAAAACTCAACTACCAACAAAAAATCCAATTCATTTCTCCAAATAAGATATACAGATGGCCTAATAGCACAGGACAAAATGCTCAGCATCACTAACTAAGGAAATGCAAATCAAAACTACAATAAGATACCACCTCACATCCATTAGGATGGCCACTGTCAAAAAGAAAATAACAAGTGTTGGTTGAGGATGTGGAGAAACTGGAACTTCTCTACAGTATTGGTGGGAATATGAAATGGTATAGTCACTGTGGAAAACAGTATGGTGTGCTTCCTCAAAACAAAGTGGGGAGGGACAAGAGGGCATCAGAGGATGAGACAGCTGGATGGTATCAATGATGCAATGGACATGAACTTGGGCAAACTCCAGGAAATGGTGAGAGACAGGGAGGCCTGGTGTGCTGCAGTTCATGGGGTTGCAAAGAGTTGGACATGACTGGGAGACTGAACAGCAGCAGCAATTTCACTTACGGGAATATACCCAAAAGAACTGAAAACAGAGTCTCAAAGAGATCTGCACATGCATATTCATAGCAGCATTATTCACCATAGCTAAAGCATGGAAGCAAACCAAGAATCCATCAAGAGATGAATGAATAAGCAATATGTGGTATGTTTACATACAAGAGAATATTATTCAGTCTTAAAATGTAAGGAAACTCGGACATATACTATAATATGGATGAACCTTAAGGACATTATGCTAAGCAAAATAAACTAGTCACAAAGAGACAAATACTGAATGATTCCCATCTGTATGATATACTTAGTTAAAATCATAGAAACAGAAAGTCCTTACTGTCTTCTTTTCTGTTTGAAAAAAGTTCCCCCAAAGAAAGCTATGCATTATGTGAGTCCAACTTTGGGAATTTTCAGAAAGATATTTACCTCACAAAAAGCAAAAATCAACTTTTATACTTTTTGTCCGTGAAATATGTTGTTACAACTGATTATTAATGTGCTAAGAAAGTGAATAATGTTACCTTCCAACAACTTCCTTATGGATATTTTTCCAGGAGTCCTTGTCTGAATCAGTTCCTAACTTAGGGTCTAGACTCTTCAGAGCAACACCAGCAACATTGACTCCACTCCATAAAGGCACTAAAAGAAATAAATCTCATAATGAACTCTTCTTCCCAATACTTCAGTTGTTTAAGTGCAATGGATTTTTTTTACCCAGGTGTTGGCTTTATCATATTTTATTAATTTATACATATATGGTAAGTTTAGTGTGGTTTTTAAGAATAAACTTAGGTTACTACCTTACACCACATATAAAAATAAGTTTCAAATAGACAAAAGTGAGAAATGTAAAAAGTAAAATTATAAAGTAACATAAAATATAAAATATGCAGTAGAATTTATTTGTAATTCATGGTAAGGAGGCACGTTAAAGCAAGATACAAATATAGAATCCACAAAGAAAATAATCTATAAGAAATAACAAAATATTATAAGAGGGCAAAGAGCAATAAATTAACATCATACTATTAAACCATACAGAGTTGTTTTTAATAAAATCATGGAATATTAAATGGGAGAAATTAAAACATATCTGGGAAAATTATTTTTAATGATTATTGTCTTTTAAGCTAAGACAATAACACCAGCCAACAGGGTCAAATTAAGACACTGGTCAGAAAAATTTGTTTAAAATCAAATAAAAAATACTTATTATGCTATAACCATTGAATTATGAAGAAAAGAGAAATACTTATTAAATGTTTGAACAAATGGATGATTGAATAAAGGAACAAATGGTGCCTATTCTCAATGGATCTATTGGCATTATGGAAAGAAGACTGATGCACATCACAGAATTAGAGAGCACGATAAGCATGAAGTTCTAATTGTGTAGCAGAGATTAAATGTTTAAGTTAGGAAAAGAGCCAAGACATATGACCTAAGTAAGTTTAAATCACACATTTAAAAATTTTATTTCTGTGAAAAGTCAGGGAAAAACAAATCTCAAGAGTCACAAAGTAGATTAATGGTTGCCTGTGGCTAGGGCACCAGTGCAGGAACAGGAGTTCTTGGGGATGATGCAAATTTTCTTTTAGACTGTGGTGATGGTTGCACAACTTTGTGGATAAAAGTCCAGTGAATTACACTCTTTAAATGGGTAAAATTTATGGGATGTGTATTATATCTTAATAATTCTGTCCTTAAAACCACAATGAAAGTGCTCCAAACCAAAAAAAAAAAAACCAAACAAACCACACACTCATTGAATTTTAAAACAGCTATAGGCTCTATGCACTATTTTGTGTGAGGTAGCTAAATCAATGACACAAAAGACTGAAAGTTAAGGAAAACAAACAGTAAAATGCCAACACTTTAAGGAAAATAAGCATTATTAAAGATTAAGTGTGATTATATAATGGTAATGAGTTTACACTTACCACTAGAATCACCATGTTCACCAATAATCCAACCATGGCAGCTGGAGGGATGTAAACCTAACTTCTGTCCAATTAGGTAACGGAAACGGGCAGAGTCTAGATTACAACCAGTTCCAATTACACGGGTTGCAGGTAAACCACTTAACTTCCAGACAACATATGTCAAAATATCCACTAGGAAGAAAAATTTCTTGTTAGAGAAAGATTGATAGTAACTTCTTCTTACAATTTGATTTTCTGAATAGACTGATCAACTGACTTAGAGCCAAATATAGATTCATTAGAGTTCAAAATGAATCAAGTCAACAAAGAAAAAAAGATAATCTCTCAGATGGGTTTTAAAAGATTAAATGATTCACCATCAGAATTTTGAAATGAAAGATCTTTTTTGAAATAACACATGTGCCTCTATATATTTAATGATCGGTGAAATTATACCTCTTTAAGATCACCTAGATTTTTCCTCTCCATCACCACGGCCTCATGTAAACTATCAGTCTCCTACCTAGAATAAAGCCACATGCATGCTTAGGACTGTATGCAGGTGTGTGCATGCTCAGGAAAAACATGAGAAGATTGTAAACTTTAGCTCTGTCTAACCATGAGGTTCTATGAAAGCAGAAAGTAAAGGCTAAGGCACAGTTATAAACTGCCTGGCTAAGTACTGAAGGCATGCCCCAACTTTTACACAGAGCCCTGCAGCAAAGACTGTACACAAAGCCCTGTATCTTTTGGTTCCAAGCATTTAAAGAAAGTTTTGTCCAATCAATGGCAGATCACTAAACAGGTGAAATATAGACTTCTGGGTCTACATATAATAAAAAATACAGACTTGACAGAATTAACTCATAAAAGTCACAAAACAAAATACAACAAGCTGATGCAGAGCAAACGCTGAGAAGAAAGAATTTCATTTACAGAGTTTTCCTATTGTACTTTTTTAATGTTCAAGTTTCAACAAATTATGAGGCATGAAACAAAATAAGGAAATACATATCCTACAAAAAGAAAAAAACCTCAACGGAAACTGTCCCTGAGAAAGCCCAGGCATTAAACAACTACTCTGTCTTCAAGTCCACTGATTCTTCCTTCTGCCTTCTCACTCTGCAATTGAGTCCCTCTAGTTAATGTTCATTTAATTTTTTAACTTCAGAATTTCTATTCTTTTTTTAAAAATAATATTTATCTGTTTAGTAATAATCACCATTTGGTGAGAGATAAGCCTCATTATTTCCTTTAGTTCTTTAGACATGCTTTATTTTAGTTCTTTAACCATAGTTAAAATAGTTCATTTAAAATATCTGATAAATCTCTATTCAGTTACTCTGGCTAGAATTTCTAGCATGATGCTAAACAGAAGTGGCAAAAAGCAAGTCTCACTGCCTCATTCCTGGTCTTAGAAGTAAAATCATTCAGTCTAGTACGATCAAGTATAAGGCTAGGTGGGGTTTTGTCATAAATATTTTTTTATGAGGTTGAAGAAAATTCTTTTCATTCGTGGGTGAGTAAATAATTTTTAAAAATCATAATTCAGTGTGGAATTTTGTTTACTGCCTTATCTGCATCTATTAGCCTTTTATCATTATATAATATTCTGGCATGCAACAATAATTTTTGTGCTAAAGTCTAATTTCTGTGATATCAGTATAGCAACTCCAGCTCTCTTTTAGCTCCTATTTCTATGTGGTATCTTTTTCCATCTTTTTATTTTCACTTTACTGTGTCTTTTTATTCTCTTTTGAATAAAATATTTTTTTCAATTTTTATTAGAGTATTCTGTGTGTGAGCTCAGTCTTGTCCAACTCTTTGCAAGCCCATGGACTATAGTCTACACCAGGCTCCTTCTGTCCATGGAATTTTCCAGGTAATATAGATGGGGAAACAGTGGAAACAGTGTCAGACTTTATTTTGGGGGGCTCCAAAATCACTGCAGATGGTGACTGCAACCATGAAATTAGAAGACGCTTAGTCCTTGGAAGAAAAGTTATGACCAACCTAGATAGCATATTCAAAAGCAGAGACATTACTTTGCTGACTAAGGTCCGTCTAGTCAAGGCTATGGTTTTTCCTGTGGTCATGTATGGATGTGAGAGTTGGACTGTGAAGGAGGCTGAGCACTGAAGAATTGATGCTTTTGAAGTGTGGTGTTGGAGAAGATNAAAGTTATGTCCAACCTAGATAGTATTTTCAAAAGCAGAGACATTACCTTGCCGACTAAGGTCCGTCTAGTCAAGGCTATGGTTTTTCCTGTGGTCATGTATGGATGTGAGAGTTGGACTGTGAAGGAGGCTGAGCACTGAAGAATTGATGCTTTTGAAGTGTGGTGTTGGAGAAGATTCTTGAGAGTCCCTTGGACTGCAAGGAGATCCAACCAGTCCATTGTGAAGGAGATCAACCCTGGGATTTCTTTGGAAGGAATGATGCTAAAGCTGAAACTCCAGTACTTTGGCCACCTCATGTGAAGAGTTGACTCATTGGAAAGGACTCTGATGCTGGGAGGGATTGGGGGCAGGAGGAGAAGGGGACGACCGAGGATGAGATAGCTGGATGGCATCACGGACTCGATGGATGTGAGTCTTAGTGAACTCCAAGAGATGGTAATGAACAGGGAGGCCTGGCGTGCTGCGACTCATGGGGTCACAAAGACTCGGACACGACTGAGCGACTGAACTGAACTGAACTGAACACTGGAGTGGGTTGCGATTCCCTTTTCTAGGGGATTTTTCTGAGCCAGGGATTGAATCTGTGTCTCTTGTGTCTCCTACATTGGCAGGCAGGTTTTTTACCACTCCACCACCGGGAAAGCCCCTTTTTGGAGTATAGCTGATTTACAATGTTGTGTCAGTTTCAGGTATACAGCATAGTGAATCAGTTATACATATACCCACTCTTGGTAGATCACTAAACAGATAAAACAGACTTCTGTGTCCATGTATAATAAAGAAAACAGACTTGACAGAATTAACTCATAAAAGTCACAAAACAATATATCAGTTCAGTTCAGTTCAGTCGCTCAGTCGTGTCCAACTCTTTGCGACCCCATGAATCGCAGCATGCCAGGCATCCCTGTCCATCACCAACTCCCAGAGTTCACCCAGACTCGCATCCATCGAGTCCGTGATGCCATCCAGCCATCTCATCCTCTGTCGTCCCCTTCNATGATCCAGCAGATGTTGGCAATTTGATCTCTGGTTCCTCTGCCTTTTCTAAAACCAGCTTGAACAATATATATATGTATATATCCTCTCTTTTTTAGATTCTTTTCCTATATAGGCCATTATGGAGTATTGATAGAGCTCCCTGTGCTATACACTAGTGCTTATTAGTTGTCTACCTTATGTATAGTAGTGTGTATACATAAATTCCAATCTCCCAATTTATCCTTCCCTCCCCCTTCCCTGGTAAACTGTAAGTTTGTTTTCTACATCCGGGACTCTACTTGTTTTGTAAATAAGTTCATCTGTACCTTTTTTTTTTAGATTCCACACATAAATATGATAAACAGCATATGATAGGCTTCCCTGGTGGCTCAGTGGTAAAGAATCCCTGCCAATGCAGGAGACACGGGTTTGATCCCTAAGTTGGGAAGATCCCCTAGAGAAGGAAATAGCAACCCACTCCTTTATTCTTACCTAGGAAATCCCATGGACAGAGAAGCCTGGCAGGCTACAGTCCAAGAGGTCACACAAGAGTTGGACACAACTTAGTGACTAAACAACAATGCATTAAACTTACATGTCAATTATATATCAATAATGCTGGGAAAAACCAAAGTATTGTGTAATTCGGATGGGTATGGTTTATCATCATAAATTTGCTAAATGACATTGTTTTAAAAAGAAAAAAAGAAAGAAATGCTATGGAAAGGTCAGTTTTTGTTCCAATCTCAAAGAAAGGCAATGCCAAAGAATGTTCGTACTATTGCACAACTGCATTCATCTCACACGCTAGCAAAATAATACTCAAAATTCTCCAATCCAGGCTTCAGCAATACGTAAACCATGAACTTCCAGATGTTCAAGTTGGATTCAGAAAAGGCAGAGGAACCAGGGATCAAATTGCCAAAATCCGCTGGATCATTGAAAAATCAACAGTTCCAGAAAAACATCTACTTTTGATTTATTGACTACACCAAAGCCTTTGACTGTGTGGATCACAAAAAACTGTGGAAAATTCTTAAAGAGATGGGAATATCAGACCACCTTACCTGCCTCCTAAGAAATCAGTATGCAGGTCAAGAAGCAACAGTTAGAACTGGACATGGAACAACAAGATGGGTTCCAAACTGGGAAAGGAGTACGTCAAGGCTGTATATTGTCATCCTGCTTATGTAAAATTACATGCAGAGTATATCATGTGAAATGCCAGGTTAGATGAAGCACAAGCTGGAATCAAGATTGCCGGGAGAAATATTAATAACCTCAGTTACACAGATGACACCACCCTTAAGGCAGAAAGCGAAGAACTAAAGAGCCTCTTGATGAAAATGAAAGAGGAGAGTAAAAAGGTTGGCTTAAAACTCAACATTAGGAAAACTAAGATCATGGCATCTGGTCCCATCACTTCATGGGAAATAGATGGGGAAACAGTGGAAACAGTGTCAGACTTTATTTTTTGGGGCTCCAAAATCACTGCAGATGGTGACTGCAGCCATGAATTTAAGAGACGCTTGCTTCTTAGAAGAAAAGTTATGACCAACCTAGATACAAATGTTTGTCTAGTCAAAACAATGGTTTTTCCAGTAGTCATGTATGGATGTGAATGTTGGACTATAAAGAAAACTGAGCACTAAAGAATTGATGCTTTTGAACTGTGGTGTTCGAGAAGACTCTTGAGAGTCCACTGGAATGCACGAAGATCCAACCAGTCCATCCCAAAGGAAATCAGTCCTGAATATTCATTGGAAGGACTGATGCTGATGCTGAAGCTCCAATACTTTGGCCACCTGATGCGAAGAGCTGACTCATTGGAAAAGACCCTTGATGCTGGGAAAGATTGAAGGCAGGAGGAGAAGGGGATGACAGAAGATGAGATGGTTGGATACCATCACTGATGCAATGGACATGAGTTTGAGTAAGCTCTGAGAGTTGCTGATGGACAGGGAGGCCTGGTGTGCTACAGTCCGTGGGGTCGCAAAGAGTCAGACATGACTGAGTAACTGAACTGAATGGAAATATCATCCTTATGCAGTTAAAGGGAATAGAAAAGACTCACCTGGATTTGAAACAATAAGCATCTTACAGTCAGGACTATTTTGGACTATTGCAGGAATGACTGACTTCATGATATCCACATTACGTTGGACCAGGTTAAGGCGACTTTCTCCCTCTTGCTGCCGTGCACCTGCTGTAATAATAACTAATTTGGAATTTGCAGATACACTGTAATCTAAAGAAGGAAACAAAAGAAAATATTTGGATCAAGACTGCCGTGATCTCTGTGCCTTAATTCTTTGAAAGTCTATTGTACGATGATGATATTAAAGTACTCCACTACTGTCATGGCTCGCACTTCCAAATGAACAGATTTTCCACACAGTAATGTTATCTTAGTCACATCTGACTCTTTGGGATCCTATGGACTACAGTTTGCCAGGCTCCTTTGTTCATGGAATCCTCCAGGCAAGAATACTAGAGTTGGTAGCCATTCCCTTCTCTAGGAGATCTTTCTGACCCAGGGATCAAATCTGCATATCTTGAATTGTAGGCGGATTCTTTACTGTTTGAGCCACCAAGGAAGCCATGAAAGTAANCCTCCAGGCAAGAATACTAGAGTTGGTAGCCATTCCCTTCTCTAGGAGATCTTTCTGACCCAGGGATCAAATCTGCATATCTTGAATTGTAGGCGGATTCTTTACTGTTTGAGCCACCAAGGAAGCCATGAAAGTAAAAGATGCTTGCTCCTTGGAAGAAAAGTGACAAACCTAGACAGTATATTAAAAAGCAGACACATCACTTTGCCGACAAAGGTCCTTATAGTCAAAGCTAGGGTTTTTTCAGTAGTCATGTTCTGATGTGAGAGTTGGACCATAAAAGCTGAGCCTTGATGAATTGATGCTTTAGAACTGTGGTGTTGGAGAAGACTCTTCAGAGTCCTTCTGAAAGCAAGGAGATCAAACCAGTCAATCCTAAAGGAAATCAACCCTGAATATTCATTGGAAGGACTGATACTGAAGCAGAAGCTCCAATACACTAGTCACCTGATATTAAGAGCTGATTCATTGGAAAAGACCCTGATGCTCAGAAAAATNATCAAACCAGTCAATCCTAAAGGAAATCAACCCTGAATATTCATTGGAAGGACTGATACTGAAGCAGAAGCTCCAATACACTAGTCACCTGATATTAAGAGCTGATTCATTGGAAAAGACCCTGATGCTCAGAAAAATTGAGGGCAGGAGGAAAAGAGGGTGACAGAGGATGAGACAGTTGGATGGCATCACTGACTTAGTGGACATGGGTTTGAGCAAACTCAGGGAAATGGTGAAGAACAGGGAAGCCTGGCATGCTTGAGCCTGCTCATGGTGTCCATGAGGTTGCAAAGAGTGGGATACAACTGAGTGACTGAACAACAGCGATACGTAGTATAACCTGAAGGAAATCCTGTCACTAATGATTTACCACTGTTCACATCGATTTAAAAAAATAAAATAATAGAACCTACCATTCCTTTTAGCCCGCATTTACATTTTTTACTAAAGCCCGAGGCAATGTAACTCAATTCTCTGGATTCTTAGAAATGCCATATGAATCAGAAGTTTAGAATTCTGAGAATTTATGTGTGTTTGAGGATTCGAAGAGTGAGAATGTATTACAATTATTGTGAGGGGCTATGCTTAAGATCATAAAAAGTTCTTCACTCACATAAGAAAATTAACCTTCTAAATTTGATGACCAGTTGTAAAATATTTTACTTATTAAGTCCAACAACATGATGTTCAGTATTCCATATTGGACTTTAAAAAAAAAGTATTATAGGGCTTCCTTGGTGGTCCAGTGGTTAAGAATCTGCATTCCTTGGGCTGCCATTCACGTCCCTTGGGGCTGTGCACCTACCACACAGGGACTAGGGTCCGGTGCAGAGAGGCTTCATCCTGGAACGCAGCGCAGCGTACAGCCCAGAAAGGAGGTTGCCCCCTCCTCTGACACACACAGCATGGTTCCTGGGAACATGGTGCTAAACCATTCCTAGAGGATCTGCTTCTGGGTCTGGGTTTCATAGGTAGCAGAGCAGCTCCCTTACAGCAATCTACTGAAAGTCAGACCTCCACATAAGGGTTAAAAAAAAAAAAAAAAGAATCCACGGTCCAATGCAGAAGAGTCAGGTTCCATCCCTGCTGTGGGAACTAAAACCCCATATGTCTGGGGCAACTAAGTTCAGGCATACATTAAAGATATCATTCCACTGTTTTCAGCTTTCACTGCTACTATTGATAAGTCAGTCTGCCTCCCCCTCCCTTTTCTGTAGGTAATTTGTTTTCTGATCATTTAAAAATTCTCTCTCTCTTTTTTTTTTTTTAACATTTTCTAATTTCACAAGACTGTGTCTAGATGGGGATTTTTATTTATCCGTCTTGGGATTATTTGGCTTGAATCCATGGGTTGGTTTTCATCAGTTCTCCAAAATGCTGAGTCAAAAGCATTTCAAGTACTTCCTCTGCCTCACTCACTCTTCTAAGTAGAAGTATTTTACACTGTCTCACTCTATCCTCCACGATTCTTAACCTGTCATATTTTCTACTTCTTGTCATCTTCTGGGTAACTGCCTTAGATTCACCACTTGTTTTTTCAAATTATGTCTGCTCTATTATGAAATCTACTAATTTTTTATTTCATTCTATTTCATATTCAGAAGTTATATTAATATTTGGTTATTTATAAAAATCTGTTCTTTTTCTTATAATTTCCTATCTTATTCTGATATTTTCAAGTTTGTGCTTTATTCTTTAAATAATCACANAAATCTACTAATTTTTTATTTCATTCTATTTCATATTCAGAAGTTATATTAATATTTGGTTATTTATAAAAATCTGTTCTTTTTCTTATAATTTCCTATCTTATTCTGATATTTTCAAGTTTGTGCTTTATTCTTTAAATAATCACAGTTAAATTATAATTTGTTTTATAATTTGTTTATCAGAAATCTACTGTGGCTTCTGTCGGTTCCTTCTCATTTTCTCTTGTAGGTTTAAT
Organism: Neotragus pygmaeus; assembly: GCA_006410875.1. NCBI lineage: Eukaryota > Metazoa > Chordata > Mammalia > Artiodactyla > Bovidae > Neotragus > Neotragus pygmaeus. The sequence continues at coordinate 336,170 of SJYV01046862.1, forward strand.
TATTCACACTGTGAGATGTTTACTTTCCACGAAACTTTATTTGGGGAAGTTCTTTGAAGCCTTAAATAAAATGTATTTCCTCCAGAGACTATCTTAAGATTGATAAGCTTTTATTGGAATTTAATTAAGGGCCAACTTGTGGCTCTAAATCCTTCGCAGCCATTTCCCTCTTTTACTAAAGCATTTCTGAGACAGTCAATTTTACTTGCAGTTTCCAGAGATATGGAAAAGGGAATTATTTCCAGGTCATTCTTACATTAAGAAATTGGCAAATTAAGGCCAGCAAGCCAAATCTGTTCTACTACCTGTTTTTGTAAATAAAGTCTCATTAGAACATAGCCACACCCATGTGCTTATATATTGTAAATGGATGCTTTAACATAACAGGAGGACTGCAAGTTTTGACAGAGACTATGTTGCTCACAAAGCCTGAAATACTTACTATGTGACCTTTTACAGAAAAAAGTTTACTGATCCCTGGTGTAGTCCACTGGGGCTTTGCTTTATGGGGTTATTTCCTATGCACCTCCTCAAATTAGGTTGTCTCCAGTCTGCTAAGTCCCGTGAGGCAGGGGAAACCAGAATTCAAGTTCACTAGGTTTGGCTAACGCTAGCTATTGCAAACTAGCAACAGTGCTGTTTAACTCCTGCCTTCATTCAGTGCCTGTTCTGAAAATGTCTTAACTTTATTAAGAGCTTATCAATTCTTTAAGTATTGATATTTATTCTTTCATATTTTTTGCAGAAGTTTTGTTATTTATAGCAAAAAGATTGATTCAGGTACTTATCCTGCCATATTACTAGAAATTAAAAACCGAATGATTTTTAAAAGTATTTTAATACAGGAGTAGCTTTTTGACTCTGCTCAACAAATTCACTAGATTAACTGATGTAAAATATACTGATACCCAAGGTACACTGAACACTTTCAATTATTAATAGTCGATTTCTAATATGTCTGTATACTTCTGTGCTTATGAGTTGCTGCATATCAAGAATTTGTCATGTTTCTACCCAAACATTTATGCCAGATATATTAATTACATAATAATGACGTAAACCACTAAAATATGAGGGTGAAAGAAATACATAGTAAACACGACATTCAGGATTGAGATGTGAATAGATTTAACACACAGAATGTGTCAATTGAACTGGTAATGTTTTAATTGTTTTGCTATGTGCTGGCTGCATTGATGTTTGTTATATTTAAGCTCTAGCTCTTTTTTACATCTCAAGTATTTCATAGTTAATTTTTTAATGACTGTTACTATGAAAATTAAGCTGAATGCTTTAGAAAGGCATGTTAAAATAAAGCTGTTTTAAAATCTTGTTTAGTTATAAGAGAAATAAAAATGAAGAAAAACCATAAAAATTTATTAGCATTTTGTGATTAGACTGCTTCATGAATATCTTTAAACTAATTATANAAAATTAAGCTGAATGCTTTAGAAAGGCATGTTAAAATAAAGCTGTTTTAAAATCTTGTTTAGTTATAAGAGAAATAAAAATGAAGAAAAACCATAAAAATTTATTAGCATTTTGTGATTAGACTGCTTCATGAGTATCTTTAAACTAATTATAGTACTTTAAAGAAATAGAAATGATTATTACTGGTACGCTATTTAAAAAAAAAATTACTGCAAAAACTCCAATCAGCTGAGCCATGCTCAAAAGTCTTACCCTCCAATCAGAAAATTAGCAAATGAAGTTCTTGTACATTTACATGTTTCAGGTCAATATAAAATTTTATGATGGTTCTAACAGGCACTTTAAAAGTAAGTAACCACTTTCAGTTCCAATCATGTTAGACAAGAAGGGTTCTAGTAGCAAGTAGATCTGTTGAATCACATTACCAAAAAGCACACTAAATATAATACTTTATGATTAAATAATTATTCTTCCTAATTCTCTAAGCATTCTTAGTTGGCCAAAACATAATGTTAATGCTAATGGGGCTAAGCTCTCCATTTCTTCTTCTATAGCTTCAAACTATACCCTGAAACCTGGTTGTCTAAACAACAGGTTATAAAATATAGATACACACATCAAAAAAAACCAAGAACATAGATAAATGTATCAATAATGTTACAACAACTATTTGAGACTGCATATCTTTGGGAAAATATATACAACTGAATGACAAGCTTAAAAAGCATTTATATAATACAATGTCAGTTGTGTAAAAAACAAACAGAAAAAAGAAATACACAAAACCATTAACAAGAGAGATTTAAAAAGTTTAATACTGTTTTTGCCTTTATCAAATATTTTCCAATCAGAACGGAATATTCTTTTTAAAAAATATTTACCTTCTAAATTATATGTCCTAATTACAAAGGAGCTATTTTAAATTTTATACTTATTGACAACAGGACTTCATTATTTTTTTTAAGTTTTGAAAATAATTTTATAAAACTAACCTTTTCCAGAGACGATCTTTGGAGTATTAAAGAAAAGACTGCCATGCTGAAGATCCATTGTTTCTCCCTTCAGTTTGTCTACTACAACATCAACAAGGGCAAGCTCATCAGCCAAATCCTAAAATACATGAGAGGACTGAATAAAATATTCCCATTTCAATTTTAAGAGAAAAAGAAAAAATTTTATGTGGTTATTTTATAATCGGACTCCCCTATAGCTCAGATGGTAAAGAATGTACAAAGAAGTGCTACATTTTTAGTAGAAAAAGTAGTATAAAAATAATAATTCTTTACAGGAGTTCTTTGGTGGCCTAGTGATTAGGATTTTGGACTTTCACTGCCATGGCTTGGGTTCAATCTCTCAGTCCCTGGTCAGGGAACTGAGATCTTGCAAGCTGCAAGGCTTGGCCAAAAACAAAATAAGTCTTTTAATGTGTCTATACTTTGGCCACCTGATGTGAAGAGCTGACTCATTTGAAAAGACCCTGATGCTGGGAAAGATTGAAAGCAGGAGGAGAAGGGGATGACATAGGATGATATGGATGGATGGCACCACCAATCAATAGACATGAGTTTGAGTAAACTCTGGGAGTTGGTGATGGACAGGGNATACTGATGGCACAGGCCATGCCAACAGCACCAACCCCAACAACTGTAATCTTATTCTGGGGGACATGTTCTTCCTTAAGAAGATTCTGAATCAGCTGATCCTTGAGAGTTGCCATCTTGGACTTTGAACCTAAAGGAACCTATTTGGGAAAAAACATGCACTGTCACTTGGTTCCTTCCGAAAACTGTTCAGAAAAAGCTTCTTTTGCCTCCTTTTGGGATACCTGCCCCTAAAAATCACAAGAAATGACTAAAAGGCGGGGAGGAGGGAAGAAACCTACCAACAGACAAAGAGAACTGAAAGGCCTAATGCCGGGCTCTGGTCTGACTAGGGTCTTGGTGTAAAGTTCCTCACCTTGGCGTGGAAAAATAATACTGAAGTTTGGGTGTAAGTATAGCCTCCTGAAGGCTCACTCATCTTGACTTATTAACTCCAAGCGGAGCTAGCCTTTCTTCAAACAAGATCACTATAAGCCGCCGGCCCAACACTTCGGCAGTCACCAGGGCTCCTGCCAAGCCCTTAAGGACCACAGGTACAGCTCTACTCCAGTCCGCAAGACTCCCGCCAAGCCCTGCAAGGACCGCAGACACGTGCGTAAAGCGGCTCCAACCGCCTTCACAGCACTAGCCAGAACCCGTGAGAGCTCTGCTCATGCGCAGCTCTAGTTTTCGCCTCCCACTCCCCAACCCCCGCCCCCAAAGAAGCAGTGGCCATCCAGTGGCCAGTGTGCAGGGGCCCGCAGAGTTTACGCCCCGCCCAGACCCGGAAGATTAGCGGCCGCCCTTCCCCGCCCACGCACCGCGCCGCTCAACTTGTGCGCAAGCGCACTTCACAGCGCTGGGCGGAGGCAAGAGTCGTGTGCCTCCGCGCCGCTGGCTACTGAGAGGTGAGCGCTAGCCCAGACAGCCCAGCGCTGGCTTGGGAAGCCCCGCCCGTAAGCGTAAGCGGACCGGATGAGAAGGAAGTCTGCTGCTCTGTGGGTCTGAATGAGCTCGGAATCAAGACTTTTTCAGACTGAACTCGTGCTCTGAAGCACACTTGTTCATGAAGCCCGGCTAGCTGCCTCTCCGGCCTGGCGCGCTGCCAGAACCAGAGTTTAAATTTTGATACCAGGCACCAGGGACTGTTAGCCAACTCACATGGAGGCACCTCGCGTGGCTTCTGCCGTGATCTTTGTTGCAAAGGCGTGAGGCCTGGTATGAGGAAATTTTGTTGCTACAGGGAATGTAGCAGTAGCTGTAGAGACCCCTAAAGTTCATCAATAAAGTTCCTCTTGGTGGAAGCCTCGATTTCCAGAGCCGGGGAGGAGATGTGTATAAGAGACAGGTACAAGTTTTAACAAGCTTTAGAAAACAAGTTTTTTGACAGTTGCCAAATGCAAAAGTTATTAAACTTTTAATCTTTTATCTTTCTGGCCACGTGCGAGGCTTGCCAGATCTCAGTTCCTCAACCAGGGATGAACTCACAAGCTCAGCAGTGAAACCTTAAGTCCTAACCACTAGACAATCAGGGGATTTCCAAAACTTTTAATTTCTTAAATAAAAATAATAAATTTTAACCTTCTGTGTTACAAACTATGAGATCTATTACCTGTCAACCACTTGTTTGTGAACTGCTTTCCACTGTTCCTTATCTGCATCAGTGCCTAATTCAGGGTGTAAATTCTTCAGGGAGACACCAGCAACATTCACTCCACTCCATACAGGCACTAAACAAAATAGTACAGAATATATTTACTCCCAAGCACTACCTAGCTGATCAGAATTCTGACCCGTTCTCCAAAAATTGTGTTTTCTTATTTGAGGAAGATTATCCCCTTTTGGTAGGTGGTCAAGACGACAAATACTCTTAGTTTTCACTGATTAATTTATGTAAAGCTAAGAATTTTCACTGTATGCTAATGTGCTTTTTCCTAATGGGAAATATTGAGACGGGATATTATGAGATAAGAGGAATTTTCTTGCCATAAGGAACCGAGAACTCTGCACATTATAACATCTTTCAACTGTGATAATGGATTTTTTCTCATACATTCCATTTGGATCAGCAGTTTGCCTATAAACAGCTGTGATATTAAGAACTATCATCTTATTTAATATGTTCATTGTAATAAATTTCATTCCTCATCCCTTATACCAAAATATGTCACACAAAAATGGCTAAAATCTTAACAATTCTAGGATATAATTACACCAAGAGATAAGATTTCTGGAAACCATCTACCTTAATGAATATCTGATTTAGACTCTGATTCAGTAATGATTAATTTTTTTACACAATCTTTTTGCAAACAATAAAAGAAGTCATACTTACCACTAGAGTCACCATGCTCTCCAAGGATCCACCCATGGCAGCTTAATGGGTGAACTCCCAGCCTCTCCCCCATGAGATAACGGAACCGAGCTGAATCCAGATTGCAACCACTTCCAATAACACGGTTTTTGGGAAAGCCGCTTATCTTCCAAGCCACATAGGTCAAAATATCGACTGTGGAGAAAATATTTAGACAGAGGTATTATGTGAATTGGGCTTACCTGGTGGCTCAGAAGGTAAAGAATCTGCCTGCAATGCAGGAGAGCCGGGTTTGATCCCTGGGTCGGGAAGATCCCATGGAAAATGGAATGGCTACCTGCTCCAGTATTTTCGCCTACAGAATTCCATGGACAGAGGAACCTGGCAGGCCCCAGTCCATGGGGTCACAAAGAATTGGACACGATTGAGAGACTAACATTTTCACTATGTGAATCATGAGCTAATGAGTGACTACTCAAGATTTATGGCTCTGTATAGATCTTGGTATTTATCATGAGCAATCAATATTTCTGTTAATACTTTTAAGCCTCTATATTGTGTATAACAAATACATTAAGAATTCAAGAAGTGTAGTTTAATGAAAACAAGTTGTGCATCGATAACACATTGTTCATAATTATTCCTTATCCAAAATCTTCCTAGGCAAGTTACAAATTTTAGAGTGCTAACTACATTAAAGACATTATTTACTCTTGATGTTTTAAATTTAACTATTTTACAAAAACACAAATTCACTCTCAGGAGGAAAATGAAAAATATGAGAAATATATATAGATTATGATACATACTATCAGTTTTACTCTAGCTCATCTATTTTTATGCCATTAAAAGTCTCACCTGGGTTGGAAACAACAAGCAATTTGCAATTTGGGCTGTATTTTACAATATTAGGAATGATGAATTTAAAGATGTTCACGTTACGCTGGACCAAATTCAGACGGCTCTCTCCCTCTTGCTGACGTGCCCCAGCTGTGATAATAACCAGCTTGGAGTGTGCTGTCACGTTATAGTCTAGACAAAAGAGAAACAATAACTAGATTAAGGCTTTTAAGAAAACTCCAGCAAAAATTTGTTCCATTAACTTTTTAAATGGACAGCTTTATCAGTGTTTTATGTATGTTGCATATATATGCCCAGACTCCTCCTTTATTTTTGGAGTTTTATCACTGTGGCCACTTACAAGGAGGAAGACTACATCGACACCTCCCTTGTATTATGTAATTATGTTGTGGCTTTATATAACTATGACTGGGGGGAGCTGAAAGGAATCACATTTATTTCACACTCAAATGAGACACACCCCAATTTTTTGCTGCCTGAGCTTAATGTTCACACTCTTCCACACTCCTATGTCTACTGAATTGTGGTCATATCAGCTCAGGGATGGGTTGTTTTTAAGCAGAGGCAACTTCACACTTATCAAGCTTGTCTTGTTTCTATATATCCTGTGGCACAGTATGGTTAATCTGGGTTGAAGACAATGAAACGAGTAATCTATCAGATACATGGTCAGTGGTTTTCAAGTGTCAAAACAAACTATTTCGGCCCATGTCTGTTTCCTGGCTGGTGCTTGTAAGGTGTGACAGGGTCAAGCCAAGAATATCTGCTGAACAGGCTCATTTACCCTAGTCTCTACCTTGTGTTAGTGTATGAAAGGAAGTAATGGAAGTAAGTGTATTTAAATATTTGAAGCAAAGTGGTACACTATGAACCTAAGAAGCTTTGCTAGTTATATTATAATTCAGATGTTTTACACATCATGGACAAACTAGATTTTCATTTAAAAACACTTTTGGAAATTTAAACATTGATATCTATAGATATCAATGCAAAACTGTTCAAAAGGCTCTCTTATCCTGTATAAAGAAGAAATCTTTGAAGCACTGATAGGATTTTCAAGCCTGATAAAGAATTAAGCCTGAAAAAAAATAAAAAAAATAAAAAAGAATTAAGCCTAACACAGAATGTAATACAAATTTGCCAAAACCAACCTTTGCCAGAGACAATTTTTGGTGTTCTAAGGAAAAGGCTGCCATGTTGGAGATCCATCATCTCTCCCTTCAGTTTATCTTCCATGACATCAACAAGAGCAATTTCATCTGCCAAGTCCTAAAAGACATAAAATTTTAGTTCAGTGGAAAATAGCCATTTCCAAAGTTTTACACAAGCATGCAAAATTTCCAAATTTCTGGCATAGGAAAATTCTGCTACTTTATTATTAGTATGTACCTCAAAGTAGAGGTAGGCTCCCATTAAAAGCTCACTCATAGATGACATATACATAGGAAAAAGAACTGACCCCCTCTGTCATTGGAGCANCAAATTTCTGGCATAGGAAAATTCTGCTACTTTATTATTAGTATGTACCTCAAAGTAGAGGTAGGCTCCCATTAAAAGCTCACTCATAGATGACATATACATAGGAAAAAGAACTGACCCCCTCTGTCATTGGAGCACCCTGGCAAGAGCTGCACCACCACTGCGTAGAAGCAGAACACTGAATTTGCAGGGAGTGCCACCCAGTTATGTAAGCCTGCTCTATGTAGCCTCTCAGATTCAGTTACACGTTGATTTTAGGTTGTTGGTCATTAAATAGATGATACCAACTAGTATTAAGGCCTAAAAAGTGGTATTCTAGATTCCTGGTTACGTGTTCTCCATATGTTAACCAACATAAAGTTTTACTTATAGACAGATTTGTGCATTACAAAATGCTGGTGAAAAATATCCTTTCAGGTGAACCTATAGAAGTTCACAGGTGCATCTCAGACAAGGAGCACCAATAATAGCTTTAATGCAAATGGAATGTGGACTATCATAACCAAAGAGATTATACGAGCTGAGGTGCACATCTACCCCTCATCATTTACAGTGTAATAAGTGGTCTGCCAGTTACTCTTAGCCACACCTGAGTTAGGGGGCATCACAGAAAACGACCACAGGTGGTTCACTGGTTTGGGAGAAATAAATGACATCAATGTCTGATCCAGTAGGGAGGGAATAAAGACTTTGAATAACATGTGGTCTCTTTTAAGAACATACAGAGCAACCTGCGTGGTTACAAGATCTTTGCAGAGTTCATTTCCGCCCTCAGTCCCTTCTCATTTCAGTCCTTTTTATTCGGAATCCAGAATTCATCACTTCACTTTCTTATTAGTAACTCCAAATCTGAACTTAAAAATATTTTAATATTGTAAGCTCTCTCAATTTCTTTTTAATACAAACCAGGCTTGAATGCTATAAAAAGTGTTTCTTATTCATTCATAATTTTTTTCTAATTAAATGTTAATTCCACTATTGATACCAAAACTGCTATCCAAGGAGCAGGGCAGAGGAGATTACTATGGGCAAAAGACTTCCCACATTCAGTTTAATTTTACCATGTATATGTGTCAATTTCAATTCAAAACTTACTTTTAAATAATTTTAGCTTGCTTAAAGGCATACTCTTATTTGTAGGCAATGACACCACCCTTATGGCAGAAAGTGAAGAGGAACTAAAAAGCCTCTTAATGAAAGTGAAAGAGGAGAGTGAAAAAGTTGGCTTAAAGCTCAACATTCAGAAAACGAAGATCATGGCATCCGGTCCCATCACT
>SJYV01046862.1:345138-408128 GCA_006410875.1 Neotragus pygmaeus
GTAGGGTGGGGTAGGGGTGGTTCTGCGTTCACTGGAGAGATTTTCATAGACTGCATCCCGAAAGCACTACGTCTAATCTTGACACTGCTCCAAAGGGCAAAAATATCTGAGAGGACTTACAGGCAGGCAGCCCAGAGTCACCAAGCTGGAATCAAGTCTCTCCTGACAAATCACTGCTATTTCTAGACAGCCCTGAAGGTTTCTTCAGCCTGGCAGGGGGAAGGGAGTGCTTTCTGCAGACATCTCCTGGTTTCACCAAAACCGAACCTCTGGGCTCCAGCGCTCCCTTCAGTGTGGGGATACGGATGGGAGCGGAGCCCTGGAGAAAGAGGGTCTGTCTACCTCCCCCCGTCTCTGGCAGGCACTCACTGTGCCCTTAGAGATGCCCTAATCGGCCTTGGGGTCCCCGTTTGTTAAAAGGAGATGAAGGTACCAGATAATCCTCCTTTGATTCTACTGAGAGCCGGGAGAGCTGGTACCCTTTCTCCTTCGTATTTGCATGCACCACGTCTAGTTCAGCGACCGATACAGCGGCAGCTGCTTAACAAAAGTAACTTGCGCCGAGAGCTCCCTCTCATCTGCAGATAGCGGCTGCCCCAAGAAGCCCACCTCTCGAGAGTGCCAGGATTAAAATGCGATCCGAGCGCACCCAGAGGCTTTCCAGCTTCCGGGAACCCGTCCCAGACTGCTGAAGCTTTTTCGGTTCCGTGGACTCCGGCAACCTGACTTCGAGCTCCGTGCGGCTTGCTCATTTCAAGCCCGGAGGTGTACTGCACCCACCCTAACCCCCCTCCCCAACCAGTCGTCTCCTATTCCGTCTGCATCTACCCGGATCTTCGATCTCAGGTTAGGTGAGACCACCTCCTTGGTTCCCCAGCCCGGCCAGAGGCCATCGTGCGCACTTAAAGCGGCAGCAGCATTCGGCCAGCCCCCGAGACGATTTGGTAGTGTGGGGCCACCGCCCAGGTCTCAGGACTATGCCCTTTGGAAGCAGCGCCTACACCTCCCAAGAGCGGGGGCCCCCCCCCCCCAACACACACACACCCATGGGCAGCGCCTGGGCCAGTGAAGCCTAAAGCGATCGCCCCTGCCCTCGGGCGCAGAGAGCGCCGGGCCGGACCGTACCGGGAATGACCGTCGAGCGGGCGGGCGTCGGAGGCGCGCGGTGTGGGATCCGGACTTTGCTGCAGCGGCTCCGGTACTCGGAGTGGGGCGCGGGAGGGGCCTTAAATGGAACCGCGAGGCTGACGTCAAGGGGGAACCGGGCGGACGTGCGAGAACCCACGTGTGCGCTGGGCTGGGGGCGGGCTCCAAGCCGGGCGGGGCGGTGAAGATGCCCTGGCGGCGCGAGCAGGCGGAGGACCCGCAGGCGGGCCGACCCACGTGCGCCGAGACTTCAGAAGGACTGCGCAGAGGCATGCTATCTCTGGCACAAAACACAGAGCCGTAAGCCGGGATCAAGCCGACCCTCTATTTCCTCTTCCGTAAAATGTGGAAGTTACTTTCAAGGAAGGCTCAACCTGAATTTTTGCCGCTGTTCCCCACTGCCCAACTTCTAGCACGTACCCGACACTCGACAGAATATTTGTTGAAAAAAAGAAAATTCTTAGTACAGCGTCAGTCTACTTAACCCAAGTCATGTGATTTCCAAAACGTGACCCTGCCTGTCCCCCTACGGCTGGAACTTGCAAGTCTCACAACTCAAAGTAAAACCTCAGCCTCTTGATTGCACTCCCTGCTGCCCTACCGGTCAAGCTCCTGTGTCCCAGCCACGCCCCAGAGCAGCCTAGGTTTTATGTTTTTAATATACGATATTTTTACCTCCAGCCTTGGCTCACCCTGGTTCCTGGCCGGCCTTTCTCTGCTGTTTCTTTCAACTGTACACATCTTCTCACCCTCCCCTCTCCCCCCAACCCCACACACCCACAGAGTTGGTATCCCCTTCCTGTATGCTTGCACCACACCAATCTGTACATCCTGCCAACCGCTTTGCAGTAGAAGTGTGTGTGTGACTCAGCTGTCCTACCTGCCCATGAATGTTTTAAGGGTATAGGTGAATCCACTTCCCTCCATGCACCTGGGGCACGGATTAATAGCCGCCAGCTGTGAAAAATATCCCTACTGCTGAGTTCCTTGCTTTTGAACTAAAACTCTAACCTCAGCTCCAGAAAACGGGGCAGCTTTCTAGCACATCCTAACAGTTTTCCCGGGCTTCCTAGGTGACTTAGTGGTAAAGAATCCACCTGCCAGTGCAGGAGACACAAGTTTGATCCTTGGGTCAGGAAGATTCCCTGGAGAAGGGAATGGCAACCCACTCCAGTAGTCTTGCCTGGGAAATCCCATGGACAGAGGAGCCTGGCCAGCTACAATATATGGGGCTGTAAGAGTCAGAGCTAACTTAGCACCTAAACAACAAAAAACAGTTTTCCCACCACTCCAGGAGGCTCAGAAATCTAGTCTGTCTCCCCACACACACAGCTGGAGGGACTGAGGGCCAGCCACAGGTTCTCCAGGGTTCCTCGGGGCAGGGTGAATTGCAACAGTGTCTGTGGTTCATCAACCTTTGCAACAGGGGCCTCATTCAGCCAGGGCTGGGCCCCTGCCTTCCTATCAGTGCAACCACAGCTGTCAGTAGGAGGAGGGCAGAGCCGGGAGAGCAGAGGTTAGGCTGGGGAGACAGGTAGGAACTTTCAACAGCTGGGCTTTGGGACCACCTCTAAAGATAATCTAGGCAGAGAGTTTGCAGTTCTCTAAAGTAAGGCACCTAACAACAGCTCATTCCAAGCACAGCTTCCCTCTGTTTATGTAGAACTGGAGCTTCTCTTTTAGTTTACAAATATGAATCAAACAAACACTGTTTACTCAGCGCCTCCTGTGTGTCAAGCAGCAAGCTAGACAGTCCCCATCCTCATCTTCACTTTAATTCTTTGGAATAGGCATAATTATCCCCATTTTTCAGATGAGAAAACTGAGACACAAAGAGATTACTGGTTTTGCCAAAGTTCTACAGTTAATCATTGATTTCAGCTGGTACTTTTAAATCCAGGCTGAGGACTCCAAAGTAGGAGTTTTTCCTCTATAGGATGTTGTCCCCCTCCTACCCCTCAGTTCAGTTCAGTTCAGTCTCTCAGTTGTGTCCGATTCTTTGCGACCCCATGAATCACAGCATGCCAGGCCTCCCTGTCCATCACCAACTCCCGAAGTTTACCCAAACTCATGTCCATCGAGTCGGTGATGCCATCCAGCCGTCTCATCCTCTGTCGTCCCCTTCTCCTCCTGCCCCCAATCCCTCCCAGCATCAGAGTCTTTTCCAGTGAGCCAACTCTTGGCATGAGGTGGCCAAAGTTTTGGAGTTCCTACCCCTCACCCCCGACCAATTCCACAAAGGCCTATAAATTATATAGGGGGTCCCAAGCCAGTCCCAGGTTCAGAAAGTTGTTTCCAACGAGAGGCAGTGGGCGTCAGTGGGTGTCTCTGCCCATCTGCTTTAGCCGAGACATGGGTCTCTAATCCTCATGGAACTTACACCGCTGATACTCTGGCTTCTCAGGCCTTTGGCTGGAGCTGGAATGCACACCACCTGCTTTCCTGGACCTCCAACTTGCAGACAGCAGATCGTGGGACTTCGCAGCCTCCATAATCGCATGAGCCAATTCTTTATAATGCATCTCATTTTATATATAAATGTTCACTTTCTCTGGAGAACCTTGAGTTATATAGAATCCTGACTAATGCAATCCAAACACAAGAACTTCTGTACTAAAGTCAAAGCTGAGGGTGGGGCAGGAAACTGTTTCAGAAGGCAGAACAGACTTTTCACCCTGACGGAGTGGTTTTCTGGGGGAGGCGGGGGCAGGTTCTTTAAAAGGGGAAATCTCACAAAGAGGTGATGTGATCAGGGGACATGCTGGCTGTTGAGCAGAGAATGGGTGCTGTTCCACATCTAAGATTTCCCTAAAGTGGTGACTTCATCTTGGCCAGAGAATGGTGTCTACCCAAAACACACGTCATTCCTTCATCCAGTAAGTATATATTGTTTTTCTCCTCAAGAGCATTCAGTGGCCCCTCAGTCAATGGCCTCCAGAATATCCAAATTCTTTGAAAAGGCTCAGTAGACTTTCTATGATCCAAAGCCCACATCCCCTCTCTGGCCTTATATCCTATTTTCCTGCATGCCATTCCCAAGAGTACTTACCACATTCCCCAAATATGCCACTCACTTCCACCTAGGCAGTTCCTTCAACCTGCATGATTCCTCTTGCCGCCATCCCTGCCCACCCTAACCCCATACCTCCACAGGTCAAGTGCTGTTCCTTTGGCTTTATATTAAATTAGTTCTTCTTGCTGTGCATCTCTTTCTCGGATTAGATTGTAAGCTCCTAATGGGCAGAAACTTTCTCACTCATCTATCTCCATATCACCAACATTTTGTTTAATAAATACATTTCAAATTACATGCCTGCTATGTAAAGAGTATCATTATAGGTGCTGGGAAATGAGTAAGACAAATTTAGAAGGCTTCTCCACAAATTTAATGGAGAAAACCAACAGCATCCCACTCAGTAGTTAAAGGGCAATATAAAATGTAGCATTGACACAAAGGAGGTAGAAAGTAATACTGTAGCATTCAGAGGAGAGACAGGTCCTTTGGCCAGGGATACCCGTGAGGGCTTTCTGGAAGAGGTAGGATCTGAACTCAACCTTAAAAAAAGAGAGAGAGAGAGACTTGATCCGATGAAGATCAGGTGTTGAGAAAGCAGAAAACAAATGCCTGGAGTCAGGAAATTCAAGGTATATCTGGTGAATCTTTAGCTTTTAATGTCAGGCTAAGAGATTTGTCAGTTTGCTTTTTTGGGTTTTGGTGGTCACTGGAAGTCACAGAAGTTTTGGGGGAATGGGAGAGATGGGGTGAAAGCAAGATGGTTGAGAGGTGGTGGTTGAGGGCTGAGTAAGGACAGTGTTGCATATACACAACAGAAAGTATAGGACACACACAGCTCCAACCAACTCTGGACGAAACGTCCACTTCTCTGACACACCATGTATGTCCCCACAGGCCCTCTGAAGACTCACTGACAGCCTGACTTTTTTTTTTTCCCACCTTTTCCATGGCTACAAAGCTGATGACTTTCCAGAGTTGCAGGGTCCAAGATGCAGATTGCCTTATTGGTCTCCATCTCTGACACGCCAGGGCCTGCTGTGTATGGGCCACAGCGGAAGCTCCGCTCTCTGGGAAGAGAGCAGGTGCCTCCCTGCTCTTGAAGTGCGAGACCACTTTATGTCATCTTCCCAGCCCCGTCTACTTCTCTCATGATGGGAGTGGCAGCTGAAGACTCTGCCCTGACTCCTCAAGTTCTCCTGGGTGCCATCTCTTCTGGAACCCTGATGGCTCCCTACCCCCCACTCCTTCTCCCCTCCTCCAAGCTGGCCTCACCCTCAGGCACTGGTTGCTGCCTCGGTTTCTCTTTTTGAATTAGACTGTCATTCCCTCCAGAGTTCATTCCTCATTTGACCCCCTAACAGAAGCCCCTCAGAAACTCCCAATTCCCTTTGCTGTATACAAAACGCCTGTGTCTCCCCAAAAGCCATATGTTGAAAGCTAATTCCCAAGATACTAGCATTTAGCAGTGGGGCTGTTAGGAGGTGATTAGGTCATGAAGGTAGAGACTTCATGAATGGAGTTAGTGCCCTTGTAAAGGAGACCCTAGAGAGATTCCTTGTCCCTTCTGCCATGTGAAGACGCAGTGAAAAGATTGCCATCTATGAACTAGAAAATAGACCCTCACTAGAAACTTGCCAATACCTTGCTCTTAAACTTCCAAGCCTCCAGAACTGTGAGAAATGTTTGTTGTTTATAAGCCATTCAGTCTATGGTCTTCTGTTATAGCAGCCTGAACAGACTGAAGCATTACCCTTCTAGCCACTTTCTACCCTAGGAAAGAGATTAGACCTGTGTCCTTTTATCTTCATACTCCCCTGGCAGGGATTTGTTGTTGTTGTTCAACCCCACGGACTGTAGCACACCAGGTTCCTCTGTTCTCCACTATCTCCTAGGATTTGCTCAAATTCATGTCAGTTGAGTTGATGGTGCTATTTAGCCTTTGCATCCTCTTGCCTGGGGAACCCCATGGACAGTAGGAAGAGGCAGGGAGTTAGGCCTCAAGTCTTCCATCCCATTGCAAAGACTGTCACCAGAATGTAAGTGGCTTCCAAACTGAGATCTTCAGAACTCAGTGCTGCAGAGGGAGTCGCAGGACCTCTCCAAGCCAGATAATTCTCATTGTACCCGAATGTGCCCCTTATCTAATCACAGCAGGGGAGAACTGTGGGGACCTTTGATAGCCTTTCCCTCTGACAGGTTGGGTGGCAAGGACAGTGACAATCATGACTTAGCAAAGATGAGTGAGTAGCCTGATAGAAAGGCAACACTGACCTGGGGTGCTCACTCCAGTTCTTCATGAAGATATCGTGGCAATCAGATTCTCTCTGTAGTTTCAGCATCCCTGACTCTAAGCAGAAGAGGGTCTGTCTCTTTCAGTTCAAATATCCAGGGAGGCTCAGTTAGGGAGTTGAGCCTCCACACACACCTTCATTTTTACAGTTTTGTTCAGGACTCAATGACAAGGCCACCTCCTATTTTGGAAAGTAATTGGGGCTGCTCTGGGACTAGAGGCAGATATTCAAGGCTCCTGGCTCCACTTGTGGTAACAGGAAATCCATGCCTGGCACTCTCTTGTCCCCATAATAGTTCCAAAATGGGGTCCAACATTCCTAAGGCTCTGGTGGGTACTGGATTTGTTAATAAAAACAGTCTCACAGGGCTTTGAAAGTGAATCATTGATAACAGGAGCCCATCTCTCTTTGATTCTTGGGTAGATGTTTCAAACCTTTAAACCTTACCAAATGGAGAATTACATTCCAAAGCCTACCTCAAAGAAGAAGAACAATTTCCTCTAAAATTCCAAGAGGATCAAGCCAATTGTAAATAGGAATACAGCCAGGGAAGTTTATTGGTAATTTCCTGGGGCAGGGTGTGGGAAATGAATGGAGGTCTTCTTGTCTGTGCAGCTGCTAACTGCAGAGCACTTTCATTGAAATTTCGGTCCTAGGATTTTGCTTAGGCACTCATCTAGCTCCACCTCACAAAGCAGGGTCTGCTGGAGAAGGAGCCCCTCTGCCCTGTCATTTGAGCCTGCTCAGAGGACCCTGAGTTGAAAAGGTAGACCCACCTCATTTTTCAAGGGTACAAGAAGGGAGCCTGGAATTGTGTTGAGGGTTTCCCTGGTCGCTCAGATGGTAAAGAATCCACCTGCAATGCAGGAGACCCAGGTTTGATCCCTGGGTCAGGAAGATTCCCCTGAAGAAGGAAATGGCTACCCACCTCAGTGTTCTTGCCTGGAGAATCCCATGGACAGAGGAGCCTGGTGGGCTCCAGTCCGTGGGGTTGCAAGAGTTGGACATAACTGAGTGACTAACACACATACTTGTGTTAAGAAGAACAGAAAAGAACTCCTTTGAAACCCAGGATGGACCAGAGGCCACAATGGGTCCAGATGTGGAGAAGGCCTCCCTGCAGCTGGATAAAGCTCGTTCGGTCCTTCTTTCATATGTAGCTTGTGGGAAGAGAGCAGGCTTTTGTACCCATTCTCTCAAGGTTTTCACCTCAACCAACAGAGGAAAGCAGAACAAGAATTTTTACCTCTGTCTTACTGGTGACACTGCCCAGCCTCAAAAGTGTAACTGCTTCAGGCCTCATAGATGGAAGGCAGGCAGGTGGATTTCAAACTCCTGCCCTAATCTTCCTTCTCCTCCACTACTCTGTGCCTCAGTCTTTCCTGGGCTGGCTCACGGACTGGAGACCAGTTGACCCTTTGCTCCCTGAATATCAAGGGATGACTGTGATAAATCCTCATCCAGGGCTGCTGGAAGGTCTAGATGGCTCACCTGCCCCCAGGGCTTCTTCAGGGCTCTTTCTAATAAAGCCTCCCTCTTCCTGGGGCTCCATTAGCCTTGCACAGTCCACGTGTGTGTAGGGTTAAGCTGTGCCCTTTGCACAAACACACTTGCAGCGTCAGGCATTTTAAAGGACATGTTAACTGAGCTCATCTACCAGTTTTAGCCACAGAAGGGATGAAAGCTTAGGAAAGGCCCTAGCAGCCTTGGCCCTCCTTTACCCCCTGAATCAGAGGGAGGCCAGCCCCTCACATGCACACACTCTTTGCTTACACTCTCAATAGGATCGGCCTACAGGGAAGCCATCATTACATGTGGGGGAAGTAGGGCTGAGAGAAGGGGAGGGCAGTGACATGCTCTTGACCCTACCTTAGTATTTAAGGGTGTTAACTAAGAAACAGGAACCTCCCAACCAGCCTAGTGCTCTCTCCTCTGCACCAGACACCACAGCCTTCTCCACCAGCCTGGGCTCTTTCCCAGCACTGTGGGTGTGGCTCCACTCCCAGCTCGACTTCTGGGGTTTTTCCACTGTACCAGAACCTCTTCCAACAGCCCTGGCTTGGGATTGGCAGCTTGACACAGAGACCTCACTCTGCAGGAGGCCACACCCCAGCCATTAAAGTCAGAGGATTGGCAGGAGGCCATCTCATNCGCACTCTGTTTTCAGGTGTAATCACTGTTTAAACAAAGAGTCAAAATGTTTTCCAAACCATGGGAGTACAGTGTAGCCTCCAGTTCTTATCCAGAGGGCACTGATCTTGCCCTCAACCACCAGTGAATGAGCGCAGCCTTCTCCTCCTCTCTGTACAGCGAGGGGATGTGTCCGCTCAGAGGGGCCCCAGACCCTCCCTCATAAACGTGTTTGCTTTTCTCACAAAATCAGATGTGTATAAGAGACAGGGAGGTCACATGTTATTAAACTTGTGTTTGTTTTTATCTTGCTAATCTGTCTTTTTACAGGGGCTCTCAGCCAAGAGCCCAGAAAGGTGCAGGGGAAACTATTTTTCCTCCATTGCCCCATGGATCAAGTGCGGGTTTGCAGAGCAGCCCTGAGGCTTGAGGAGGGAGGCCGCCTGCTTTCAGGCTCTGGGTCAACCGAACCCTCGACATGGCCCCCTGAGCCCTGGACTGCTCACAGTCCAGGGCCCCCTGCTCAGGATTCTGGGGAAGATCAGAGTGAGGACTGGGCCTGGAAGAGACTGGAGGGGCTCCTCCATAAAGATTTTTCAGAATAGCCTCAAAAGGTGAAGAATCAGCTGGGCTGGGAGGAGCCGGTCCTCAGAGGGAGAGGGATTCAAAGAGATGCACAGCTGCCTGCTGGAACAGAGGGCCCCAGAGGTTCCCAGGGTTAATTAACTTGCAAAGTGGTTTTTACCCCTTATCTCTTCCTGACACTTTCCCCAGGTGGCCCTGGTGCTCTGCTCCAGAAGCTGCTGCTGCTTCCTTGACTCAGACACCCCAAGAAGCTGCTGTTACCCACAGCCTGTAATAACCGGGCCCCTCAACTGTGAATGCATCCCAACATCCCAAGGTTCCCTGATGCCTGAAAAAGAAAACGTAGCTTCCAAAGGCCCCCATTTCATACTGTTCACAAGGTTCTCAAGGAAAGAATACTAAAGTGGCTTGCTATTCCCTTCTTCAGTGGACCACGTTTTGTCAGAACTCTCCAACATGACCTGCCTGTCTTGGGTGGCCCTACATGGCAGGGCTTATAGTTTCATTGAGTTAGACAAGGCTGTGGTCGATGTGATCAGTTTGATTCGTTTTCTGTGATTACGGTTTTCATTCTGTCTGCGATCTGATGGATAAGGATAAGAGGCTTATAGAAGCTTCCTGTTGAGAGAGACTGACTGTGGGGGAAACTGAGTCTTGTTCTTCAAGAGATGGGAATACCAGACCACCTTACCTCCCTCCTGAGAAATCTGTATGCAGGTCAAGAAGCAACAATTAGAGCCAGGCATGAAACAACAGACTGGTTACAAATTGGGAAAGCAGTACATGAAGGCTGTATATTGTCACCCTGCCCATTTAACTTATATGCAGAGTACCTCATGCAAAATGCCAGGCTAGATGAATCACAAGCTGGAGTCAAGATTGCTGGGAGAAATATCAATAACCTCAGGTATGCAAATGACACCACACTTATGGAAGAAAGCAAAGAGGAACTAAAGAGCCTCTTGATGAAAGTGAAAGAGGAGAGTGAAAAAGCTGACTTAAAACTCAACATTCAAAAAGTGACGATCATGGCATCCAGTCCCATCACTTCATGCAAAATAGATGGGGAGGCAATGGAAACAGTGAGAGACTGTTTTGGGGGCTCCAAAATCACAGCAGATAGTGACTGCAGCCATGAAATTAAAAGACTCTTGCTCCTTGGAAGAAAAGCTGTTACTAACCTAGACAGCATATTAAGAAGCAGAGATACTACTTTACCAACAAAGGTCCACATAATCAAAGCTATGGTTTTTCCAGTAGTCATGTCTAGATGTGNTTTTTTTTTTCCCACCTTTTCCATGGCTACAAAGCTGATGACTTTCCAGAGTTGCAGGGTCCAAGATGCAGATTGCCTTATTGGTCTCCATCTCTGACACGCCAGGGCCTGCTGTGTATGGGCCACAGCGGAAGCTCCGCTCTCTGGGAAGACAGCAGGTGCCTCCCTGCTCTTGAAGTGCGAGACCACTTTATGTCATCTTCCCAGCCCCGTCTACTTCTCTCATGATGGGAGTGGCAGCTGAAGACTCTGCCCTGACTCCTCAAGTTCTCCTGGGTGCCATCTCTTCTGGAACCCTGATGGCTCCCTACCCCCCACTCCTTCTCCCCTCCTCCAAGCTGGCCTCACCCTCAGGCACTGGTTGCTGCCTCGGTTTCTCTTTTTGAATTAGACTGTCATTCCCTCCAGAGTTCATTCCTCATTTGACCCCCTAACAGAAGCCCCTCAGAAACTCCCAATTCCCTTTGCTGTATACAAAACGCCTGTGTCTCCCCAAAAGCCATATGTTGAAAGCTAATTCCCAAGATACTAGCATTTAGCAGTGGGGCTGTTAGGAGGTGATTAGGTCATGAAGGTAGAGACTTCATGAATGGAGTTAGTGCCCTTGTAAAGGAGACCCTAGAGAGATTCCTTGTCCCTTCTGCCATGTGAAGACGCAGTGAAAAGATTGCCATCTATGAACTAGAAAATAGACCCTCACTAGAAACTTGCCAATACCTTGCTCTTAAACTTCCAAGCCTCCAGAACTGTGAGAAATGTTTGTTGTTTATAAGCCATTCAGTCTATGGTCTTCTGTTATAGCAGCCTGAACAGACTGAAGCATTACCCTTCTAGCCACTTTCTACCCTAGGAAAGAGATTAGACCTGTGTCCTTTTATCTTCATACTCCCCTGGCAGGGATTTGTTGTTGTTGTTCAACCCCACGGACTGTAGCACACCAGGTTCCTCTGTTCTCCACTATCTCCTAGGATTTGCTCAAATTCATGTCAGTTGAGTTGATGGTGCTATTTAGCCTTTGCATCCTCTTGCCTGGGGAACCCCATGGACAGTAGGAAGAGGCAGGGAGTTAGGCCTCAAGTCTTCCATCCCATTGCAAAGACTGTCACCAGAATGTAAGTGGCTTCCAAACTGAGATCTTCAGAACTCAGTGCTGCAGAGGGAGTCGCAGGACCTCTCCAAGCCAGATAATTCTCATTGTACCCGAATGTGCCCCTTATCTAATCACAGCAGGGGAGAACTGTGGGGACCTTTGATAGCCTTTCCCTCTGACAGGTTGGGTGGCAAGGACAGTGACAATCATGGCTTAGCAAAGATGAGTGAGTAGCCTGATAGAAAGGCAACACTGACCTGGGGTGCTCACTCCAGTTCTTCATGAAGATATCGTGGCAATCAGATTCTCTCTGTAGTTTCAGCATCCCTGACTCTAAGCAGAAGAGGGTCTGTCTCTTTCAGTTCAAATATCCAGGGAGGCTCAGTTAGGGAGTTGAGCCTCCACACACACCTTCATTTTTACAGTTTTGTTCAGGACTCAATGACAAGGCCACCTCCTATTTTGGAAAGTAATTGGGGCTGCTCTGGGACTAGAGGCAGATATTCAAGGCTCCTGGCTCCACTTGTGGTAACAGGAAATCCATGCCTGGCACTGTCTTGTCCCCATAATAGTTCCAAAATGGGGTCCAACATTCCTAAGGCTCTGGTGGGTACTGGATTTGTTAATAAAAACAGTCTCACAGGGCTTTGAAAGTGAATCATTGATAACAGGAGCCCATCTCTCTTTGATTCTTGGGTAGATGTTTCAAACCTTTAAACCTTACCAAATGGAGAATTACATTCCAAAGCCTACCTCAAAGAAGAAGAACAATTTCCTCTAAAATTCCAAGAGGATCAAGCCAATTGTAAATAGGAATACAGCCAGGGAAGTTTATTGGTAATTTCCTGGGGCAGGGTGTGGGAAATGAATGGAGGTCTTCTTGTCTGTGCAGCTGCTAACTGCAGAGCACTTTCATTGAAATTTCGGTCCTAGGATTTTGCTTAGGCACTCATCTAGCTCCACCTCACAAAGCAGGGTCTGCTGGAGAAGGAGCCCCTCTGCCCTGTCATTTGAGCCTGCTCAGAGGACCCTGAGTTGAAAAGGTAGACCCACCTCATTTTTCAAGGGTACAAGAAGGGAGCCTGGAATTATGTTGAGGGTTTCCCTGGTCGCTCAGATGGTAAAGAATCCACCTGCAATGCAGGAGACCCAGGTTTGATCCCTGGGTCAGGAAGATTCCCCTGAAGAAGGAAATGGCTACCCACCTCAGTGTTCTTGCCTGGAGAATCCCATGGACAGAGGAGCCTGGTGGGCTCCAGTCCGTGGGGTTGCAAGAGTTGGACATAACTGAGTGACTAACACACATACTTGTGTTAAGAAGAACAGAAAAGAACTTTGAAACCCAGGATGGACCAGAGGCCACAATGGGTCCAGATGTGGAGAAGGCCTCCCTGCAGCTGGATAAAGCTCGTTCGGTCCTTCTTTCATATGTAGCTTGTGGGAAGAGAGCAGGCTTTTGTACCCATTCTCTCAAGGTTTTCACCTCAACCAACAGAGGAAAGCAGAACAAGAATTTTTACCTCTGTCTTACTGGTGACACTGCCCAGCCTCAAAAGTGTAACCGCTTCAGGCCTCATAGATGGAAGGCAGGCAGGTGGATTTCAAACTCCTGCCCTAATCTTCCTTCTCCTCCACTACTCTGTGCCTCAGTCTTTCCTGGGCTGGCTCACGGACTGGAGACCAGTTGACCCTTTGCTCCCTGAATATCAAGGGATGACTGTGATAAATCTTCATCCAGGGCTGCTGGAAGGTCTAGATGGCTCACCTGCCCCCAGGGCTTCTTCAGGGCTCTTTCTAATAAAGCCTCCCTCTTCCTGGGGCTCCATTAGCCTTGCACAGTCCACGTGTGTGTAGGGTTAAGCTGTGCCCTTTGCACAAACACACTTGCAGCGTCAGGCATTTTAAAGGACATGTTAACTGAGCTCATCTACCAGTTTTAGCCACAGAAGGGATGAAAGCTTAGGAAAGGCCCTAGCAGCCTTGGCCCTCCTTTACCCCCTGAATCAGAGGGAGGCCAGCCCCTCGCATGCACACACTCTTTGCTTACACTCTCAATAGGATCGGCCTACAGGGAAGCCATCATTACATGTGGGGGAAGTAGGGCTGAGAGAAGGGGAGGGCAGTGACATGCTCTTGACCCTACCTTAGTATTTAAGGGTGTTAACTAAGAAACAGGAACCTCCCAACCAGCCTAGTGCTCTCTCCTCTGCACCAGACACCACAGCCTTCTCCACCAGCCTGGGCTCTTTCCCAGCACTGTGGGTGTGGCTCCACTCCCAGCTCGACTTCTGGGGTTTTTCCACTGTACCAGAACCTCTTCCAACAGCCCTGGCTTGGGATTGGCAGCTTGACACAGAGACCTCACTCTGCAGGAGGCCACACCCCAGCCATTAAAGTCAGAGGATTGGCAGGAGGCCATCTCAGTGGAGCACGGTTCTCGCAGAGCTCCCAGCCTCAGCCTCCTCTGCAGCTCCCTCAGCTGCAGGCTTATGATGTCACAGACCCTTCCCCTCAGCTGAGCTGGTTCTCAAGCAACCAAATTTCTCCTCCTCATTTCTTAAGGGAGGCTGCCTGTCAGCCACAGATGGGCACAGGCTGTGCCAAGATCTCCATGGCAACCAGAGGCCCCTGTTTCCTGCCTTGGGCGATGATCCAGACCCAACACCCATGGAGGACTCTCTTGCAGACCCCAGTGGGGCTGACTGTTGCTGCCGGCCCATCACACCCTGCTGTCATTTCTGGAACGTAGAAACAGCCTAGGAAGGAAGCCCAGCTGAGTTTCCCTGGAAGACTTCAGACACACTGGGAGTTTTCTGAGAAAAGTCCTGGAACAGGGCAGGCTGGGAGGGCTCTTCACTGGAATCCATCCTCTCCCTCCCATTGATTTCTCAGGGCAGACTGTGGGGCTTCTGGTGGTAAACCTTCTTTAGGGTAATGGGTGAAAGTTGACAATTTCACAGTGTGCTAGTTGGCTTTAGACTTTGCTCCCCCGGCAGAGGGGAGGTGGTGGTGGACTGGAGACAGTTTGCAATGGATTAGGCAATAATCCCAGATCCTTGCTACCCCCACCCAATAAGTGATCTCTGGGGCATTTGAAAACCTGGCAGGATCTTAACCAGGTGGGTGTTTATCCATGTGGAGTCAAAGACTCCAGAGTGAAAGGGATGGCAGGGTGGGCACCCCGGGAGCATAGATGGAGCTGAAACTCACCGCCACAATGTCAAGAACTGGGGAGGCCTCTTCCTAGAGATTCCATCTCCAGGAGAAAACCAAATCAGAATGCAAAGTAGAACTGTGCCTAGTTCGACCTGCTTCTCCTCTCTGCCCTCCGCGAATCTCTGGGAGGGGACCTGAAATTCAGTTGTGTGGATACTGTACAGGCACGGTGGTTCACAGCCTTCTCTGCTCCCTGGGGGATTCCTTCTCATCAACTTCTTTCCCCAGTCTTGGGGGAGGGGAGTTTGGTTTTGCTCATCTTGTTTGTTGGGCTTTCATAATGTAGAATCAATACCTAGGTGGGGAAGATTCTGTGGTTGGACTGGCAATGGAAAGAAGGATTTGGGTCTACAGGATATTAGTCTATATAATAAAAAGAAATAGAAAATATCTCAAGGAAATTTTGGAGGCAGTGGAGGTGGGAGATGGGAAGAGTTGCCCTAACTTCTGCTGACTGATGAGAGGAGATTTGACAGGACCGAGAATTCACGTTCAGTGCTGCCGTGGACATCACCATCATCTCCCCTCTCAGTTTGACAAAGGGCAAGTCTCAGGTTTGAGCTATTTGAAGGGCACTTCCTAGTCAGTGCTCGGGCACCAAACCTCAAGGATCCAGACTTTGTGAGACTTGTAACAATAATCACTCTCGTGTTTACTGAATACTTAATATGCATGTACCCAGCAGTCCTTTTTCTTGCTGTTAGTCAGCCGCTCAGTCGTGTCTGACTTTTCTGCGACCCCGTGGACTGTAGCCCTCCAGGCTCTTCTGTCTATGGGGATTCTCCAGGCAAGAATACTGGAGTGGGTTGCCATGCCTTCCTCCAGGGGATCTTCCGGACCCAGGGATCGAACCTGTGTCTCCTTTACCATCTGAGCCCCTTAGGGAAGCCTCCCAGCATTCCTACTAAAACCTTTGAAGGCATTGTTTGATTTAATCTTCCCAGCTGCCCTGTGGAGAAGGGAACATCATTATTCCTATTTTCCAGAAACAGAACTGAGTCACAGGAGGCAATGACACTTGCCCAAACCCAGATGTGCTGTCGCCTGCCCTGGAAGGCATGAAATCCGGGTGGTGTCCAGGCAAGTTTTCTGCAGGGAGGCCAGGTGCGGCAAGCACTATGGGGAGCTCCTCTCTGGAAATTGCTAGGCCGCACTGAAGAGGGCCCTCTGTGGAAGCCGCCGCCTCTCACTGACCCAGCAGAGCAGAAAATCAAGGTGACACGAGGCATGGCTCCGTGGAGGCAGCCCCTCCTTGGTTCTGAGCGTCAGGCATGTGCCAGGAGCTCCTGCCAGCCTGTTTGTTCCCCTGCCATCTTGTGAGTCCTGGGACTGACGCATGGGGGAACACACGGCCCAGATCAACCCCTTCTGAGGAGGGCCCTGTCTACCTTTCTGTCAAGGTCTTTCAGAAGGCAAACATCCCCCTGCAAGCTCCCAGCACTTGGAGAGTCCTGCGGGACAAGCAGGGGTAGATGGCTGAGCCTCTGTGCTGCCTTCCTCTGTGGCGCCAGACTCACTGTCCCTGAGGAAGAGGGTCCCTGTGGGAACCACAGGTTTGGGAGTCAGTGGGTTCGAACCACCCTTCCCACAGGAAGCTCTGACATGATTCTGTTTGGACAAGTCACTTTCTAAACTTCATGCCTTGGTGAAATAGGAAAAACAGTAGTACCCACATAGTAGGTTTAAGGCCAAGAAAATGACTTGGCACAAGGAAATTGCTCAATAGGCCCTATTCCTATCTCAGGAGAGGAGCCGAGGAGAGAGTCGAGTTTGTGGTCACTGGTCTGACAGTGTGTTATGTCTGCTTTGGACTCTAACTGGTTCTGAGCATTCTTCTTGGCCCTGTGCCCAGGCACAGCTCGACCCTTTCCTCGGGTGAAGCTCTTCCGGAACCTGTGCATATCGGCCTTATCAACCTTTTTTTTTTTTAATATACTTTATTACCCAGTACTACAGTTGGTTGTGTATACAAGTCTGGGCTGGTCAGGGAGGGGCTACAGTTTCCCTAATTTTTCTGTGCCTAATCCTTAGCTTATGATGCAAAGCACGTGGCTGTTTCTGGCCACCCCTGGCCATGCTGTCTGGTCATTGCCACACACCGGCTGATCTCTGCCCTTTACATGGATCCAGAAAGGTAGCCCCTGCCCAGGAGACCCTGGCCTCCCTCGCTGGTGTTTTTCTCACAGTTTGGAAAGGCACGCAGCCATGCACTGTCCAGACAGAGCCGCAGTGTAAGGCCCTTGTCTCCAGGGGACAGTCCTGTTGGTGTCTCTCCCTCAGGGAGGCACTTTGCTCTGTCCTCACATTGCCCTGGGTTTGATTCCTGGCTCCGCCACTCACTGTGAGAACTTGAGCAAATTACCTCCTCTCATGGAGCCTCTGTAAAATGGGGATAATATTGTTTTCCTAGGTTGTGAGGTTTAAATGTAAAGCTCCCAGCACCCCGTAGGTCCCCAGTAAATATTAGCTCCCTTTTAAGTTTCTGTGGGGCAATCAGGAATGTTGAACTGAAGACACTTCCTAGGGGCTTCCCTGGTGGTTCAGATGACAATGATTCTGCCTGCGATGCAGGAGACCTGGGTTCGATCCCTGGGTTGGGAAGATTCCCCAGAGAAAGGAAAAGGCAACTCACTCCAGGTTTCTTGCTTGGGAAGTCCCAGGGACAGAGGAGCCTGGCGGGCTACAGTCCATGGGGTGGCAAAGAGTCAGACACCACTGAGGGACGAACACTAGGAAGCTCTCGAGAGCCCCGGGCTAAGAAGAGGAAGGTTGCCGGGAGCCAGGGGAGACCGCTGCTACCACCTGCCTCCCTGCCTGCCTCCTCTGAGCAGGAGCTGGGCCAGGGCCATTCTGAGACAAGTGAGCAGCCTCCCCAAGGCTAAGAACCAGACACTCCAGCCAACTGTCAGGTGCCAGCCCCTGCATGTGCCCAGGTTGCATCTCAGAGCTACAGGAGCAAAGGTGCCAAGGAGGGGAGGTCTCTGGGGACAGAAACACAGCTAAGAGGGAGGCCGTCTCCACAGGCCTGCTTTGCTCTTCTAGTTCCCACAGTCTGCAGATACCCTCTTGCAACACACAACTGGCCAACTCCAGGCAGGCTGGAAGGATTTCTGCACCCATTCCACAACAACAAACAGAGGTGCCCACACCGGACAATCCTTAGTCTCCATTCCAGCTGAAGGAAGAGCACAGCCCCTAGGGCTTTTTGGAGAAAGAATAGTGTTTCTTAAGTCTTCTTTCTGTATCATGTAGCGTTAGCCAGCTGCAACTGAGCCGCACTGGTGTTCAGCAAATATCAGTCATTGTCACAATATTTGGCATTTGCAAATAGCACTTACACTACTCTGTTCAATGCGCTTCTCTAAACTCACTGTATTTTACACAGTCTCATCCTTAACAAATATGTGCCTGATAAACCAGTTTCGTTTAATTTACAAAGAAGTATATCATTGGTTTTAGAAAAGGCAGAGGAACCAGTGATCAAATTGCCAACATTCACTAGATCATCGAAAAAGCAAGAGAGTTCCAGAAAAACATCTATTTCTGCTTTATTGACTATGCCAAAGCCTTTGACTGTGTGGATCACAATAAACTGTGAAAACTTCTAAAACAGATCGGAATACCAGACCATCTGACATGCCTTTTAAGAAACCCGTATGCAAGTCAGGAAGCAACAGTTAGAGCTGGACCTGGAACAACAGACTGGTTCCAAATAGGAAAAAGAGTACGTCAAGGCTGTATATTGTCACCCTGCTTATTTAACTTATATGCAGAGTANCACAAGCTGGAATCAAGATTGCTGGGAGAAATATCAATAACCTCAGACATGCAGATGACACCACCCTTATGGCAGAAAGTGCTACTGTAACACTCACTTAACAGGTGAAGAAGAAACTGACACAGAGATTAAGTCACGCAGCTAGTGTGCTTTGCTGCTGGGACTTGAGTCCAACAGTGTAGGTTCAAAGTCTGGGCTCTAGTGACTGCTACACCATGTGTCTGCCACTGCTGAGGCGGCAGTCCATCCTGGGAGGGCCTGATACAGCACTCCTTTTTTTTTCCTGCTTCTTACATCTGTGGGTCTTGGGTGACAAGAATCTGATTGTACAAGTAAAATTCCAAGGAATTTTTGTATTCAGGCCAGACATAGCCTGTTCTTATAGATAACTGGGTACCAGAAGTAGCACAAACAGGGAAGACCAAAATTCACAAAATTTTGCTTACATGAAGGGGACCATGAGTGGATTCTCTGAGGGGTTTATCTTAAAGGGTATAAATGTGTTCACAGGTGCCTCTTTGCTAGAAAAATCTCTGTAGGCTAGAAAAATAATTTTAAGTGCATGGAAAAAAATGTCTTAGAGAAAATGCACTAAGCACTACCCCAAGAGAATGAGACTTGGGGTAAGGATACAGAAACAGTACTATTCAAACCTTAAACCTTAAAAAATAATACTTTTGTAATCAAAAACTGGACATTAATGGTCAGTGATCTCGTCATTCCCTTTTCACTATTCAGTTCACCACTCAGCTACTTGAACCAGAAAGATATACATTTGAGTAAAGGAGGTCTGTGAATTCTAACATGTAGTGAAACTGAATTTAACATGCTGCTGCTGCTGCTACTGCTGCTAAGTCGCTTCAGTTGTGTCCAACTCTGTGTAACCCCATAGATGGCAGCCCACCAGGCTCCCCTGTCCCTGGGATTCTCCAGGCAAGAGCACTGGAGTGGGTTGCCATTTCCTTCTCCAATGCATGAAAGTGAAAGTGAAGTCGCTCAGTTGTGTCTGACTCTTCGCGACCCCATGGACTGCAGCCTACCAGACTCCTCCGTCTATGGGATTTTCCAGGCAAGAGTACTAGAGTGGGGTGCCTTCGCCTTCTCCAGAATTTGACATGAGGGGAGGGCAAATCCAGTGAGGTAAGTATAGACATTTTTGTAATTGCAACTAGCATATAGCTGAGTCTTGTTTTTCAATCCAATCTGACAGTCTTTATCTTTTAGAGTGTTCAGTCTGTTTTAATTGCTAAGGTGCGTGCTAGGCTTCTCAGGTGGCTCAGATGGTAAGGAATCTGCCTGCAATTCAGGAGACCTGGGTTCTATCCCTGGGTAGGGAAGATCCATTGGAGAAGGGAATGGCAACCCACTCCAGTATTCTTGCCTGGAGAATTCCATGGACAGAGGATCCTGGCGGGCTACCATCCATGAGGTCCCAGAGTCAGACACGATTTAGCAACTGAACAAGAGGGTTGGTTTAAGCCTTGCTTAATACCATCTTGCTATTTATTTCTATGACTACAGATGAGTAAAATTTAAAGATTAAGCCAGTTTTACCTCATGCTTCAGCCTACTTTTAAAGATAATTTTTATTTTCTGGTCACACACAGGGCTTATGGGATCTCAGTTCCCTGACCAGCGATCACACCTGGGCCCACAGCAGTGAGTGCCAAGATTTAACCACTAGGCCTCCAGGGAATTCCCTTCAGCCTACTTCTGTTATCCATCCCCAAAAACACAGCAGGTTACTAGGTGGCCAGAGAGGGTATAGGTTTTTCAAGCTGTATTGTTAGGGGAAATGGGAACACTTGGACCTCTGGCTCCACCTCAACAGGTATAATTAATTTCATGTTTGTCACATTAGGGGTTCTGGGAAAGACTGATGAAAACCAGACTCTGCAGCTAGTTTCCAAAGTCTTTTCTGTGACTTAAATACATACCCAATCGAGGATATGGAGTACAAACCAAGTCTGATCATCTCTGAATCAAGTTCTAGGAACTGCTCCAGCTCTGGATAATTAAAGAGCTGAAAATAACTAAGACTCCCCTGGCCTCAGGAACTGGGAGAACAGCTGAGTCTTGAAGAAGCTAAACTGGGAAAGGGCAGAGGTAATGCACTGAGGAATCCCATGCAAGTTCTGACACTGGAGACAGCAAACCTAAGTTTAAAACGGGCAGCTTTCCATCCAAGGGCCACTGTGGCTCCAGATGACATATGCACCAATAGGAAATCACTTTCTGGATTAAACCCTCGGCCTGGATGAGTGGGTTCCCCTTCTAAGTTATGGATGTTTAAGCCATCTTGTTTTTTTCAGATTGAAGCAGCCAACACAAGGTATCCTACTCATTATGTAGCTTAAGTCCAAAGTAAACTAGACTACTGATTTTTATGCTTTTCTTCCAGGAGAAATTCACTCTTCTGGGGCACGGCATGCTTTCCCTATGCTATGACATTTTGTAGCCTTCCAGGCTAATGGGCCCTGCTAAGCAGACTAATCTCATAATGTGATTTGCCTTAAAAGTAGCACACAGTAGAACTGGAGGCAGGAATGACTGACAGGGTAAAGGAAAAACTGGGCAAGAAAAGCCTGGGTTGGGGAATAAAAGCTTCCAACTTCACCAGTATCTTACCTAAGTGGTCACTGGAGTTTAGCAGTCTAGGGTAAGCCCTGCCACTTACTGGAGTAAATTACTTAACATCAAAGACTTTCCTAAAAGTGCTTGGCACAGTGCTGGCTTATCACGGCTCTCAATCACCAGTAGCTGCTATCATTTTCCACAATGGGAAGGTGGGGTCATGGTAGGCCTGAACAGCTGCCAGTTGTTTGAAAGGTCCCCAAGGATCAAGTATATCAGATATTAGTTGGGACTTGAAACTGAGCGCCATCTTTGGTGAAATCTCCTGTTAAGTCCTTCATTCTTTAAAGACTTCATCTCATATCTTCCTACTTATCAGAATTCCACTTAATTTGGATCTAGTTTTCCAGTCTGGATTGTTCCAAAGTCTTTTGAAGGTTTTGGCATTTCTAATTGGCTGGACTGTATCTACAAGCCAACCAACTGTAATTCCCTCACAAAAACAATTTATGCTTAAAATTTTCTCCAAGATTCACCCACACCTAATGGTTAAGGTCTGAATTTTAAAAAATAGCTATTAAAAAAAATCTTTACTTGACTGCACTCGATCTTTGTTGAAACATTCGGGGTTTTTTTGTGTGTGTGGCATGCAGGATCTTTAGGTGCGGCCTGGGAACTCTTTAGTTGCAGCATGTGGAATCAAGTTCTCTGATCAAGGATGGAACCAGAGTTCCCTGCACTAAGCTTGCAGTTTTAGCCACTGGACCATCACGGAAGTCCCAAGACCTAAATTCCTTATCTTGGCATACAAAGCCATTTGCAACTTGAATTAAACTGATTTTCTTCAGCCTCGTATCACTTTCAACTCTCTAACACCATTGCCCCCAAATGCCTTTCCTTTCCTTCACACCTTCACCACGTCCTTCCCTCTTCTATCTTCAAGGCTGAGCTAAAATGTCACCTCTTTAGTGAAGCCTACCCAATTCCAATGGTTTCTTCCTTCACGTTCCATTATACTTTTCACTTAATCTTTAACAGAGAACTTACCCGAGATATACTTTCTTGTATTTCAAACATTTTTTGATCTGCTCCATTGCTATTGCTTATAGAGTATTATGACAATAATACATTTGAAATGTACTTTGTAAAACTGTAAGGTATAACACACCATCACCATACTTGTCTGGAAGAGAAACGGCAGGACTGAAGCAGAAGAGTGATGTTGCTTTCCTTTTATTGGTTCGAAGTCTGAACCGGTTTTTGACCTACTGTAGCCACTTTATATCGGAGAAGGCAATGGCACCCTACTCCAGTACTCTTGCCTGGAAAATCCCATGGATGGAGGAGCCTGGAAGGCGGCAGTCCATGGGGTCCCTGAGGGTCGGACACGACTGAGTGACTTCACTTTCACGCATTGGAGAAGGAAATGGCAACCCACTCCAGTGTTCTTGCCTGGAGAATCCCAGGGACGGGGGAGCCTGGTGGGCTGCCGTCTATAGGGTGGGCTGCCATCTATGGGGTTGCACAGAGTCGGACACAACTGAAGTGACTTAGCAGCAGCAGCCACTTTATATGGAAAATAACTGCTTGTATAATGGTTTAAAAAAGTAATGAGTAGCTCTCGAGCAACCCAACCAAGTAAGCACCACACATAAGGAGAATCCACAAGATGTGTTGCAGTTGAAAGAGTATCTATAAAAAGTTTTACTTTTTCCTGTAATTTTAATACAAGACACCTAAAGTCTTAGATGAACACTGAGTTGATCCTATTAGGAACAAAATATGGCACGGATTCTAAAAACATGAACATATCTTTTTTTTTCTTTCCATTTAGGCTTTGTAGTTACTATGTAATAATTATCACTTTGCCAACAGTCAGATACTAAAGAGAGATATGAGAAACATCTTTTATTTTTTTTCTAAAGAGGTGAAAATAAGTAAGATTTCTTATATTTCTCACTCATAAGATTTTTAAACTCTTAAAAATGCAATTTCCTCTTTTCAAAGCACATGCCATCTTAAAAAAAATCTTAGCAATGTACATTTGCACTCAAAGAAAAACATGCAGCGCCATTGTCCTCTGACAAAATTCTGCATAAAAACCTCACACGACTTTCTGCAAACATGTCCCCTCTTTATCATTTAGGGACTCCAAACCACAAATATTCAGTGCAATATTTATTGTTTCTTATTTCCGTAGGAAACACAGGACCAATGATGTCTTCTGACTACAACTGTTTCTGGATGGCTGAGCAACAGTCTCCCTCTGCTTTATTTTAAAGTACTCTCTTTAACTTGCTGATGTAAGGAACAACTAGAATTCAGCAAAACTTGAGGATCCAAGTGGAAGATGGAGGAGAAATACTTAAGGTGTACCCTGTGCCATAAACTTAGGAAAAAAATTTATACAGAAAAACAAAACAAAACAAAAACCTCAGATTTATCAATGCACCCTTTTAAAAAGTGTGTTTTTTTTTAAATTTCTGAAAGCAGCTTAATGTGAATCAAAAGCAGTTCCTGAGTAACTGCAGTAAACAGTGTCTTTTTAAAATATATATATATATATTTGCAACTTAGCTCATTTTGGTTCTGCCTTAATTTACTTCCCCAGCTTTTAGTTTAATCACAGTTCCTTTCCTTTCAGTTCTCAATGTGCAAGTACAACAGCATCAGCTCCAAGAGGCGGCGTGCTGCAGATGTTTCTTGTCACTCCTGTGTGATCACCTGCATGTCTGTCAAGCCAGGTTTCCAGAGTGACTGCAGGCCACAGTTCTCTCAGTCTCACAAAACCTGTGAGACCTGCAGACACTTCACGTTTTCTTCATCAGACGCCGTGACTGCCACATGTGGAGCTTGTTGTAGGCTGTCTGGAGCATCTCCTCTATGTGACTTACCAGCTGAAAAACAAACAACACTCTTAAGCAACAATGGGCTAACGGCTGGTGAGGTTAATGCTTCTGCCTCAGATCTGGTCCATATTTCAGAGCGCGGTTGCAAAGCTCTTTTTTATTTCCCCAATGAGGCAACATGCAGGCCCTCTGTGAAGGTTCTGATACATTTCGTATAGAAAGGTAAGAGGGATGGGGGCGGTGTACAGTAGAGGCTGAAGTTCACCTGCTCTGCCTACACTGTGTGTCTGCCCTGTCATTAACCAGCCACAGAACAACAGGAAAATCTGTGTTACAGGCCTCAGTTTCTTCTATCAAATCAGAGGTTTTGAGATTTAAACATTAGACTTCTAAGTAAGATCCAGAGGGCATCAACACTATCTGAGAGAAAATATAAGAAATGCTCTACTCCCCTGAAGATTCTGAGGCAGCATGTCTGAGATGATACCCAGGAATCTTTTGATTTTCACAAGCTTCTGAGCCTAATTCTGCTGAACAGTCAAGCTTGAGAAGCACTTTTCTGTGTTCTCTAGGTCTTTTCAAGCTCTCAACACTTCAGGACTTCCACATAATTCAGTAGATTATAGAAAAATGTAATTGGGTCTTAAAGCTCCACACAAGTACTATGAAACCCCTTAGGTCAGGACTATGTACTTTGAGTAGAAAAAACTTTTGCCCTCATCATAGACATAACTAGAAGTCAACAGGACCACACTGTTCTAAGCTGATGAAGACTCCTGAGGTAGAATGCCCTTGGATTATCTGTTTCCTTGGAAGTGGACAGTGTAATTTACATGGTTGGAAGTAAAATTTTTGTAAAGTCTCCAAGTCAATTTTGGCAGTATGGAGACAGAGAACAGGAAAGCTTAAATCCTTATAGCATGCCAACAATTTGGATTCAATCTGAGGTAGAGTTAGAAACAAACAAAACGAACCCTTACTTACCACATCTGTTATCACTAAGTGTGTTTGTGTAGGGGAGTGTTATTTACTTCTGCCTGTAAACTATATAAAAACCATTTTTTCTGCTTGACAGGCCACAATGTTTCCACAGGACCAGTTAGAAGAGATGAACACCACAGCCTTGTGTAAGGCTGCTCAGGGGCTCAGAATTCTTTTTACCAGAGTCTTTTTTATAGTGCTCCAGGCAGTTACAATCAAATGAGAAGGCACATGAACTGAAATCTGAGATCCTTGCTCTGCTGTGGGAAGACACTTCAAGCTTCTTTTCTGATTATAAATAATATTACGTTTTGAGGGAAAAAAACCAATGTTTAGGGAGTAAAAACTTACTAAAGATATTACTAATGAAGATTTTTCAGCTTTCAACTGTGAAATTTCCTGTTTTGCTTATCCTACTTACACACTGAACAAAAATAGTTTTATATGCTATTTTTTTCCTAGTCATCTCTGAGAAGACTTGCATTACACACAGAGAAACAATCTTGTGTGGCTGCTCTGCGCGTGTGTGGTTTTGTGTGTGGCTGCTCTGCGCGTGTGTGGTTTTGTGTGTGGCTGCTCTGCGCGTGTGTGGTTTTGTGTGTGGCTGCTCTGCGCGTGTGTGGTTTTGTGTGTGGCTGCTCTAGCCTTGCATTAAAAACATTAGAAATCCTGGGTGCAGGCGACACTTCTCACGCGTCGCCTCACTGCTGCCCTGCTGTCAACAGGGGAGCTGAGGCCATCGCCCAGGAACTTTCCAGCTCACTCTACAGAAAGGCAACTCTGCCTTTCTTTGCACTGCTAGAACGTAACTTGTTACTCAGGTTTTCAAAATAAACATTTTTAAGAACATACACATAGGTTGTAAATCTACAAAGAAAAGCATGAAGATGATCATTACAGATGCTGGGTTAGTCATGGCCTTGAGAGTGTGAAGGAGGTGTGGGCAATTGGCCAGGGGCACTCAGGCGCTGGTTCTATTTCTTACCACGCTTGGTGAGCACACACTGGCTTTACTGCTTAAAAAAGCAACTGTATTTTATACACTTATGAATGTATGATACATTTTACAATTAAAAAACAGATTCCCAGGGACATAAAAAACAACATATATACTCAATTACAGGAAAACAAAGTTAATTTCATCATTTTACTACAGAGAAAAAAAATCAGGCCAAAATTAGATTCTTGCCTTACATTTGTGCTTAAATACTGTCTCCGAATTTTTTCTTGGAATGGGCAGAGCTTTGTAACTTGGAATCGTTCCAAATTACTTTTCATTTTCACTACCTAAAAAAGATGAGAGAAATAATGAATTAGACTCTCAAGAATCTACAGAGATCAAGGGAAAAATATACATAAGGTTACTTTCTTTCTTTAAGATTTACTGGCTCCACCAGGCAGAGAAGCAGTTATCTAATATATTTAGATTTTTTTGGTTCATAATTCCTATCTTTCCTGATATTTTTTTTGTGCATGTGTATAAATGTGTATGTGGAAAACATAGATACAGTATATACTGTTACAAAATTCCACTTGGTTATTGTGAACATCTTTAAGTCATTAAATATTAGGTCATCACTTAAAATGGATGTATCTTTAACCAATCCCCTTCTGATAGGTATCAGACCATTTCTAACAGACAGTGGTAGAGAAACATCTCTATGGCTCCATATTTGCATATACTCATTCTTAATCATTATTTTCTTGTATTTCTAAATGTTGAATTTCTGGGTCAAAGCATTTTTTAAAAAGGTAGTACTAGCAGCAGCAGAAAGGACTCTCATCAAACTGGCCAATACCGATTATTTCAAATTTTTTATTGTTTTGCAAATTATACAAAAAAAATGCACCTTTTCTGTAGCTTTGAAGATAATCCAGGAAATGAACCCACACTCCCTGCATTGGAAATGTGAACTCTTAACCACTGGACCCTAGGGAAGACCCTAAAGATAGTCTGTAAGATAATTTATATAGTAAGGTTATTACTATTTTTTTAAAATTGAAGTATAGTTGACTTAACAATGTTGTGTTAGTTTCTGATGTACAGCAAAATGATAGTTAAGTTTTAAGACGTACAATTAATAGTTATGGAACTGGTCTGAATCTCAAGTTTCTTTACAAAATGGGTACCAATACTTACTCCATGAGGATGCTGTGAGGTTTAAATGAAACAATATAGGCAAAGTAGCGTTTGGCACAGGGTAAACGTTCAATACAGTTTTCCAATGTCAAGATAACACCTCACTAATTCACATTATCAAAACAGCTGGCTGTGTTTGGTATCAGTTCTAACCTTTTCTTCTAGGAATGGTGTATTAACAGGAAAACAGGACCAGAAGTGCCGTAGAAGTTCCCCAACAGCCACATACAGGTGTTTCAATTCAGACTGAATATCATTTGGCACCATCTCTGCAAAAGAAAAAGAGGTTCAGAGAATAAAAGCTACTTTCCCATGTGTGTGCAGTCTCTGAGAGAATGAGAATTTATACTCACAGTATAAATGTGAATGTGCACTCTGCCAATATTAAACCTGGATGTGCTATTCTAAGTTGGTGATTTTGTGGCTGACACTAAATTCCCTTGGGGTTTCAGAGGACATTTCAGGTTTTGCTTTAAGAGGTAGGAGAGGGAAAAAACCTTTTAGTGACATAGCAATGTGCCACTGTTTGTAATATTAAAACAGTACTGAAACGTTAAGCTCTTTTCTAGGTATGCTTCAGGATCTGGATGCATAAAAACAAAACACAGATCCCGGAAATGGTCCAAAGAAAAACCAATACAACTTTAGCACTCCTCTCAAATTGCTCTTTAGCGCTGATTTAGGGAAAGGGGTAGCAACAGGAGGCCCAGCGCGTACGGTTTATGGCTTGCTGTGTCCCTCCCTGCATCAGCGCTCCTCCAGGTGACAGGGCTGTGATGGTGCTACTGGCAGCACTACTTGAGAGAACCTGAAAGGAATGAAGGGAACATTTCAGTTTAGCCGCGAGTGTCCAGAACACACAGTCTACGGCAGCCAGAGTGAGCTGCTTCCCATAAGGCTACTAGAATACCTACGAATCTTCCAGAACACCAGGCTAAACGGCAGCCAGAGTGAGCTGCTTCCCATAAGGCTACTAGAATACCTACGAATCTTCCAGAACACCAGGCTAATTCAAAGGCACCTCAAAATACACACCCTTTTGTCTAGTCAAGCTTCCCCACCTTCAAGAGTATAGCTGGTTGATAATACTGTGCTAGTTCCAGGTGTACAGCAAACTGATTCAGTTAAACATATGTATGTATATAACCGTATTCTTTATTTTTTTATAATTTATCACAAGGTACTAAATATAGTTCCTTGTGCAGTAAATTCTTATTCTTTATTTTCTATGTGGTAGTGTGCATCTGTTGGTCCCATATTCCCCATTTATTCCTGCCTCCCCCACCCCTGCCCTCACTTGGGGAGTTTGTTTTCTATGTTTGAGTCTGTTTCTGTTTTGTAAATAAGTTCATTTGTACTATTTTTTAGAGTCCACTATAAGTGATATAGCCAAGCTCTTTCTTAAGTAGCAACTTCTTAGCACTGAAGGTAAAACTGAGTTTAAGGAAAGAAAAAATGTCAAAAAAAAAAAGGATAAACCCTGGCTGGCAGTTGACATAAGAAAATCCAGCAAAGTAGAAACATATCACTTGGCATTTTTCAAGGAAGTGGATACACACTGCCAAAAGGGGAAAAAACCCTACATTCCCCACTGTATCCACATGAACATTCAGGGACATAACTGATGTATCTCTTCAATGAGTGCCTAACAAGTACCAAGGACCAGCCATAGTGAGGAACAAATCATCTGCCGAACAGCTCAAGCACAGGGCTAGTGTGTTTTACAGGTAGAAATCCAGGTATGTATGGGCTGGAGGAAAAACAAAACAGAACACTTTACTTGGTGTAAAGAGCACATTACAGGTCAACTAAGAGTCAAGGAGACCTGAAGGTTCACTTGATTCCTATTTCCCTCTGTGTGTATATACAGAAAGTGTTATAATGCACTGTAACCAGAAGTTTCACTGATTGCTAAACCTGCTGACTACAGTCACTGGCTACACTCAGGTATACACACCCGATGGCAGATCATCTCTTCACGTGTCTCAGATAATCAAATCACTTTTTGGAGGGAAAACTAAACTAGCCACAGCTTAAAAAACTTAGTGTTGACCTATATACAATAAAAAGAACTCGTACAAAATAAGTGCTCTTTCAAACTTGAACTAACTAAATAAATAAATGTAAAAAAAAAAGTTAGGTGGAACTACTTTGGCCCAAGGGCCAAAGCTAGAAGGGAAGATGTAGTCAGACAACCCCATATTTGTAATGTGAGCATAAGTATGTACACACATATTTTGCTGCTTTGTCCACTAACAGGACAAAGAGACCAGTAGCAAATGACATCCCACCTAGTATTCAGATCTTGGTTTCTAAACCTACTCAACACCTGCCAAGCAGGGAAAGAGTTAGATGAATTTGGAGTATCTATCTCATTGTGCCATAAACTAAAGATAGGGGCTCAAAACTGATGAAGATACTGTCAGAAAGATATAGGCGCCAATATAAAGGGTGTGGAAAGGGTCTAACTACAAAGGTGCAAGGGTACCTTTTCAGGGATGACAAAGCTTGCTTTTTGATTGTGTTGGTAATTACATGACTGTATATACACACTGAATTCAAAAGAATATACTGAAAAGGTAAATTTTACTGTAAGATATCTCAGTTAAAAAAAAAGGATAGCAACAATTTATAACCCACAGAATATAAGAATCCATGCTTATAAAGTAAATAAATATGAATGAGTCAGGGAGGTGCAGAAGGTCAACTGATGAGAGGACAGAATTAGAACATCACCATTGAACTACCACTATGGTAATAACTGTTTTCAGCAAGAATCATCAACAGATTCTAAAACATTAGTCAGTAAAAGTTTGAGGGTAAACAAAATAGTTACACAGTATCCCCACAAGGTGCTTACTAATTATGAAGGGAAAAATTGGTAAGTTTTCCCCAGAGAAATCTGAGAGACAGTGCCTTAACCAAGTGATCAAAGTTAACACTGCAAGGCAGGACAATAAACATGTGCTTCCTTGTAAGATGCACAAAGGATGACATATTACTTAACACATCAACCTGGTGGAATTCTTGCCAAAAATGAAATCCAATCATGAGAAATTGTTAGAGAAAATGAAGTTGAGGGCATTCTACAAAAAAACTGACCTACTCTTCAAACATCAAGATCATGAAAGACAAAGATTAAAAGACTACTCCACTGTAAAGAAAACTAAAGAAACCTAAGAACCGAATGCAATTCATGAACCTGATTTGGATGCTGGACCAAAAAAATTTTTTTTTTGCTACAGGGACATTAATGGTACAATTGGTGAAAAACTTCCAAGAATATGGGTTAGACGTCCCTGGTGGTCTAATGGCTAAGACTCCATGCTCCCAATACAGGGGGCCTGGGCGTGATCTAGATCCCATGTGCCACAACTAAGATCCTGAGTGCCTCAACTAAGACCGTGTGTGTTAGCTGCTCAGTCATGTCTGATTCTTCGTGATTCCATGGACTGTAGCCTGCCAGGATCCTGCCCATGGAATTCTACTGGCAAGAATACTGGAGTGGGTTGCCATTTCCTTCTCCAAAGACTATACAGCCAAATAAAGCAAAAAAAATTTTTTTTTTAAAGAATATAGGTTAGATAATAAGACTTAAACAATGTTAACTTATTGTTTCTGTAACTGTACTGTGTTATTTAGATGTAAAGGGATCTGTGGCTTCCTAGGTGGCGCTAGTGGTAAAGAACTCACCTGCCAATGTAGGAGTCTAAGAACTAGGGTTCAATCCCTGGATTAGGAAGATGTCCTGGAGGGCATGGCAAGCCACTCCAGTATCCTTGCCTGGAGAATCCCATGGACAGAGGAGCCTACTGGGCTACAGTCCATAGAGTTTCAAAGAGTTGGACAGGACTGAAGCAACTAAGCATGCTCATAAAGGGATCTACCTTCAAAATGGGTCAGAAAACTTTTGCAACTTTTTGTAAATCTAAGTTTATTTCAAGGTTAAAAGTTAAAAAGTAAGTCCCCATATGTGATAAGCACTACAATTCAGGTTTCAATTCAGTGTCTATGAAAATAGAGAAAAGGTAAAAAATAACTCATTGCTGGGCATGCTGAGGACTGCTTTACAGAGGCAATGGAATTTGAACTATTTTGAATTATTACTATTTGTTCCTTGACACAGAAACAGGCAAAGGACACTCTTAAGAGAGAAAGCATGAGAAAAAGCACGGGAAGCATGTAGATGATATGATTGAAAACCTCTGGGTAGTTTATAGCGTGCTAGGCTGGAGTACAGAACTCTTTTTAAATTATGTGGGGAAGGAAATGGTGGAGATATGGCTGGAGTTGGGACTAGAGATGTGGGTTAGGGTCAGATTGTAGGGTCTGGTGAGTCAGACAAAGAAAATCCAGACAGTTACTCTGAGAAGAAAGGGAAGCACTAAAGGTTTTTAAGTTGCAGTGTGATGTGGTTGGAATCATGCTTTTATTAAAATAACTTGCAGTGGCCGTGCTGAAAACCTGTCCTGTTTACCTAAGTCAAGGTCATGGAGTAAAGAATTACTAATTGACAAAACTTGCTGATCAACTCAAGTCTGTCTAAGGGCAGGCAAAAACAAAGAATATCTACAGAATGATGTCCAGAAATTTTTTGGAAATCTGGGAGATTTTTCCAATAAAACTATATATATAGAAGAAAAAAAATCAGCAACCACAAAATTCATTATTTTCATTATCATCTGAACTTCAGGTATGCCAAATATTTCTCTTTACCTGACTTTTTCAATTTATTAAGCAGAAGTATGTCTTTACCCCAAATAAAGTATGAGTTTTATAAATATGAATATGCTCATAAAAAGTTAACTGGGAATTCTGTTTTTCAAACTGTATAAGTCACCTACCTGAGTTAATCTGGGTGTATAAGCTTCCATTTCTTGTCTAATACTTTGAAAAGAATTAATAATGTCCTGACTTGTTGCATACTGCAGCGACTGGATTGGAGTTGGACCATGGTAATACCTGAAGATTAGCCAAGAAATTACTAATCACATAGAATAAGGGTACTCAATATTTGTCTGTCAAATATTTTAGCAGTCTCCATACAACATTCCCCCCAAGTAAAGAGTTAAAGATATTTCAATTAAATAACTTAATTCCAATAAGGGTAATAGGAAGAGAACAGCACAGATAGCTAAAAGTTATTTTCTTCTTCGTTTCAATCATTTAGGATCCTTTCCTGAGATTTATAAAGTAACTTTTTAAGGAAATACAATACTATATTTTATGGCAACAAATTGATAAAAACTTGAATACTACACTTGCAGAATAAATTCTGTACCAACTTGTGATATAAAACTATTTTGCTTCAAATTAATAGTCACCAAACTTACCTATCTGACTTCTTGAGGTTTAGTGCAATTGTTTTTATGGAATTATTTTTTCCCAAGTCTTCATATTCAATGGATTCTTGTAACTTCGCCTATAATTATCAACACAACACTTTTTATTGTCGCACTTCCTACATGTGTCCCCTCTACACATAGCTACCACTTAACAGAGTAACTGTTTTTCTATACTCTGACCATACTATGCATCATTAAACCTTTATTATTTGAAACTCTTAATAGATGAAAAAGGATTTTACTCAAAATAAATAAAAAAATTAATTTTATTACCTGTGTTGCAAATACTTTTTGCCCCCACTTTGGTGTTTTTCAGTTTTAATTATTCCCTTTATATTTATTCTTCTTTGATCCAACAGAATTTATTGTACAATAAGGAATAAGGTAGGGAATCAGTTTTTAAAAAAATATTATTAATCAGTCCCCCAACACCATTTGTAGAATAACATCTTTCCCCACTGATTCTGAAATGCCATGTATATCATATATGTATTTAATTCCTCCATGTATTTGGGTTTATGTCTGCATTCTTTGTTGGTTTTACTAATGTGCTTTCTCTTGGACTGTATATGAACAAATCTGACCTTAGCATGCTAGTCAGAGTAATGTATCAATCAATCCCGCCTCACCTAGACTCAGCGTGTTTTTACTACTTTCTCATCTCTATACCCGTGAGTCAACTTCAAGGCATACTGATGTCTTCACTACCGTTCCCATATGTCAAGCTCATTTCTACCCCTCCTGCTGCCTGACTTAAGTCATGTCCTGACCCCAACTCTTATATGAATCCAAATCCTAAATCTGCCAAGGCCTGGTCATCCACCTAACTTTCACTTAACTGAAAGCTCCATGAATACGAGGACTCTATTATTCCAGGATCTCTCATTCTATAAATCCCTTGTAGAACACACAGCAGACAACTACTGATGTGAAAGAACTTTGAGTCAGTTTATCATTGAATATTGTGAAAATTCACAGTGATTTTTCACAATTTCATCACTATCAAGAATCAAGGGTACTCAGTGCAATATTGCAAAGCAAAAAATCACTTCCAAGATTTCTTTTTAGCATCTCTAACTTATATTTTAGCTTCACTTTGTTCATTTCAGAAAAGAAATATTTTACTTTGTTAATTTTAAAAGTGTATATCTTGTAGAAACATATTAGGTGACTGAAATACATAAAGGACCCATAATCTCTTAAAGTTCATAAAATTTATAATCTTAATTGTATCATATTAGTTTGTTTTATAAACTTTATCTACTTACTCTCTGGCTCTTACTGTAAATAAACAATTACTATACTTTAAATTCTGTTTTACAATTATTTTTTTCATTTTGTCTTACCTATAGACACTAAATTCTTTGAGGACAAAAACCCAGTCTTACTCATTTTTGTTTCCTGCCACCTAATATGGCATGTAAGGCAACGAAAAAATGGTTTAATTTTAATGAAGTGAACTATTTTCACGGTATATGCGAACTCACTTTAATTCAACATATCATTATTCCTTTAAAGTAGTCATTATTTGCTGTATGCATCAATCTCCACTGTAGCGACGTATCACGAATATCATGATGTTTGCTATTTTCTCAATTATATTACTGTCAGTATATTTGTACCTAAATCTTTGCATATATCTTAGAAAAAAAAAGTTCCAAGTGGAATACTGTCCAGAAGTGAAATTAAGGGTATAATCCTTTAAAAATTTAATACACTATATTGCCTGATTGCCCTCTAAGAAAGCCTTACCACAATTTTTATAATGAGGGAGGAAATTAAAATTGAGGGATATGGAAGCTTGGCAAAGTTGCAAAGAGAGAAGAAATATACAAGTAGGTAACTGTTCATATTCCCTCACAATCCATCTTCAGTATTTAATGAAAGACATTTCTAGTTCTAAAATGCTAGGTTTTACATGAGGGCCAAATCTTATCTTTTAAAATCAAATACACAAACCTTTAGTTTTTTCTTTCTGTCACATTGCCTTTGTTGGGTACTCTTTTCCAGAAAATAAAACTATGCGTTAACATTTATGTGTGTTTACAGGTGAAGGAGAAAAATAAAACAATAAAACCAGTTAACAGACTTGAGTCTATGGAAAGTAGGCAGGCAAGCCAAAACTGAGTAAGTATTCTTTAAGCCAAATACCTAACAGCTTGGTCAGAAAAATTAAAGCCATCTGAACTTATCAAGGGTCAACATAAGGTACTGGCAGTTACATAACATATATCTGGAGAAATCTGAGCCATAAGCATTCCAGACTTTTTACTCATACCCTTTTGATTGCTGGCTGAAAGCAATCTGTATCTCCGGAATTGCCATCAGTGCTGCTGGGCTCACCATTTTGTTCCTTTTGTGCTTCTCTGAAAACAAAGGGAAAAAAATTAATGCTAAGTACCACAGGAAGAACAACAACAAAACTCTTATCTGGCTATCACGGAAAGCCCAGTTAGTGCACCTCTGCATGTGTACTTAACTGTTTCCTGAGACCTGCTGCCAGGACCATGGCACTGTGATGGTTAAATCTCTTGATGATGGCAGCGTTGCTGTTCTCTCTGATGGATTTAGAATTAGAAGTAGATGGCACAGAGGAAATGCCATAGCCCTGCAAGGAACAATTTAGTAGAGATATGTTGAGTTGAAAAAATTTCTGGATATAGAACTCAAAAAATATTTACAGGTAAAAATTAAAAAATAAGTAACATTATACACACACACAAAAATGAAAAAATGCTACTAACTGCTTTTAGTATCACAAAAATTTCTTAACTGCTAAGTGCTGCATTTTTTTCCCTAAGGAACAATTCTGGACTACTTAGCAAAACATTAAAATATTGGTTAGTGGGATGCTGGGCTGTAAGCCATTACACTTAAGTTAAAACTTACAGGTGCTACGAAAGAAGTGGTCAATCGCATTAGAGGTGGGGGGCGGGGAGGGTAGGTTCAAAAGAACTTCGTGGAGCACCGTAAGATGAATAGGTAGGTGCTTGCAAGGCAAACACTGAGACAACATTTCAGGAAGAAGAAACTGCTTAAACAAAAGGTATAGGAGTAATGTAAAACATATTGTGTCATGGGTTTGTATGCAGTTNAAAAGAACTTCGTGGAGCACCGTAAGATGAATAGGTAGGTGCTTGCAAGGCAAACACTGAGACAACATTTCAGGAAGAAGAAACTGCTTAAACAAAAGGTATAGGAGTAATGTAAAACATATTGTGTCATGGGTTTGTATGCAGTTCGGTATACCTCGAATGAAGGGTGGGCCAGGAAACAGCCCCAACTGAGTATGCAGAGGCCAAATTAAGAAGAGACTGGCAATAGCTCCGATTTTATTCTAAGTTCAATGAGAAACCCCTGAAAAAGTTTTTACATAGGGGAACATTATGCTCTGATTTATAACTCTTACTGCTAGGGAAGAATAAACTACAGGGAACAAAAAGAAACAAGAAGATCAATTAGGAGGCTAATGTGTCTGTGCAGATAGTTTTGAGATGTAGAGCACTTGCTGAGCAACTGAATGTTGGAGGTCTACAAGGGGCGGGATCAAGGAGACTATTAGGTTTTGGCTTGAACAAACGAGTCCATGATATTTTTTTTTTTTTTAACTGA
Source organism: Neotragus pygmaeus (assembly GCA_006410875.1). Lineage (NCBI taxonomy): Eukaryota > Metazoa > Chordata > Mammalia > Artiodactyla > Bovidae > Neotragus > Neotragus pygmaeus. The sequence goes on from SJYV01046862.1 coordinate 381,168, forward strand.
CATAGAGAAGGGCCAGGAAGAAACAGGTTTTTGACGATGGGAATCAAAGACTCCATTTTGGACATGTTATGCTGAGGGGTGTGTGCAAACAACCTAAATGAAGATGCCAAGTAGGCAGGTGGACAGATGATTCTGGACTTCTTGGGTTAGCCAGACCAGGACTAATTGGGAGTCATCATCACACAATTAGTATTGATATTTTTAGCAATGGAATGGAAAGAATGCAATTACAAGAAGCCCCAAGCCCATATCCTGGGAGAGAATTACTAGAGGATGATAGGGAAAGAGGAGGGAAAAATTGAATCAACCAACACTTTTATTAAAAGGCTTGGTTTTATAAATTTTTATATATCCATGCAAGGGAATACAACATGGATAGTTTTAAAAATGTAAATAATAAAAATAAATAAATAATAGATCACTGTCTAAGTTTAAGGTTTACAATGTGTTGATTTCAGATTGCAAAATGATCACCAGTGTAGCCAATACTCCATCATGTCACATAATTATCTTTTCTCTTGCTGAGAACTAAGACCCAGTTTCTGAGCAACCTGAGGTTTCTACTGTCAGTCATGCTGTGCATTAGGTCAAATGATCTACTAGCTGTAAGTTTGTATCCTTAAACAACACCTCTCCAAATTTCCTACCCCTCCTCAAGGTCAGAACTATTAACCTCATTTTACAAGAAAACTGATATTAGAAACGTTTAAAAAAAAAAACTACAATTTAAAACAGCTGTGTTGTTTATTTAGCTTCATTTTCTCAGGGTGATTAAAGAGGTCATGTTTGTAAGGTGTTGAGATTCACCAAGGAAGTGACTGAGTGCTGAGAATTTTCAAGAAAACAACTGAATTTCATTAGGGAAACAACTCACTGGGGCACCAAGGATTATTTTCTGTTAATTTGATAATTTAGACTATAGAAGAAATTTTAACATTGGTTTTCTCACCTGGAGCATGCATACACTAAGAGAAAAAAGACAAGAGCACATGTCAATAGAAAAGGAGCCAAAGGAAAGCAAGAAAATTAACCATTAAATGAAAGGAAGGGCACTAAAAGGTAACAGTGTCCAGAGAGTAACTGAGGAAGGCAAGTTCCTTTCTAGACTAGAAGAGAGGTAGGGAGAGAATTGGCCTTGATCAGAATGGATCACCTATTTTTCTAGCATTGGATGAATTTCTAAGTCTGGAGTCATGATGTTGAGGTAGGTAGCTCATATTCAATGGTCCAGCTACTGAAACATAATGGGGCTGATGTGGAGTAGGGGTCAACTGTGCTCAACATTTGGTAAACAGTGGGCAACCAACAATATTTATCATCTTTTCCCTATCTACAAATATTTTTTCACACTTACTTAATGATATAGCATAAAACATTTGTTAAACCTTTATTAATACCTAGACAACTGTTGATAAGGAAGTTAAAAAATTCTTGCAAAAAATGTTCTACCAACTCACAGAGGAATTTCAGTTCTCCCATGCAATCTTAATAATGAACAGTGCTATCAAAAAAGCACTTTTGATAAACTACTCCAAATAACATTATTCTGTTTTACCTTCTCACAAGTAGAACATCTATACTTCAGGCAATTTTAAAATACAAATGTTGAAGACTAGGAAAAGACTGTTTTCTCTTGTAAATCCTTTTACTACTGCTTACCTCATCTAATGGTTTATCTTCCAAAGCTGTTAAGTCAAGTAGTGGGTTTTTCACTCCTAACGAAACCATTGTTTTTAACCCTAAAGAGTCAATGAAATAAAAAATTGATTAAGTTTTACCTTTTCCAGAATGCAAAAAAATCACTAATGGCACTGACGACTAGAGAGCAGCAGATTAAATGTTAGAGTGTGTCAGGGATAAGCAATTACCTTTTTCATCTATTTTGGCACATTCTGCAAAGAGGTCCTTTGACCCTGTATTCAGCCGGTCCCTGTGAAAATAATGGGACTGAAAGAAACGTGTCCAGAATTCCTTTTCTGTCATGTTGTGGGGAACATTTTCTGCATATTTCATTTTTACTGTGAATAAAAACCACAAGTTACATACTGAATTTCCAATTCTTAAAACCTCTCAAATTAGTTTAAAAGTAGTCCAAGAGCAAAACCAAATTATAAAAGTATTCAACTTTACAAACAATATATAATAATGTAAGTATCACTTGAGAGATTACGTTAGACATTACCTTTACGAATCTTTTTATTTTTTTTCTTTACCAATCTTAAATTACAAACAAAACCTTATTTTGCACCAAGAAAATTATTAACCATCAAGTTTCAAAATTTTATTTGCAACATCAAGATTAAGAGGAAGATCTGAGTTTGCCTGTTTGATCATTTATATACGGACACTTTTAGTCCAAGGCACCATATTGGGTGCTGGGGAAATAAAGATCTCCACAACCCACTGGACTATCAGTTCAGCGCTCCAGAAGCCTGTGTTGTCTAATAAGCAAAGAGATTAAGTTAAGAGGTTAAGGTCTCTTAAGCTGGAAAGCCTGAGTTTAAAATTCGAGGTCTACTACTTATCCAATGTGATGCTGGACAAATTACTTAATCTTTCTTTATCTTGGTTTCCTTATCTGTAACATGGGGTAATAATAGCCTAATTCATAGGTACTATTTGTGACAATTAATGTTAACACACACAAAGGCCTCAGAATGGTGTCTGACAAAGAGTAAACACTACATAATTATTATCAGAAAAATAGAAAATAATTACATTATAATGTGGTAAGACACACAGCCCTGTAGATGGAATGGAGAGGGGGATTATATTTGCCTACGGAAGTCAGATTTTTCAGAAGTGGCAATGAAGTGATGCTTGAGGTGGTGAATCCTGCAGGAGACTGTCTCCTAAGGAGTACAAGGGCAGAAGCTGAGGAAGCAGGGAGAGAGAACAAAATGGCTTGAGAGCTTTATGTGGTTAGAACAATGACTGAAGTAACTGCTCTCAACTTTGGCTGTACATCAACATTACTGGAGCTAGGGTCAAACCATTTATACTTTAGGTGATTTCTCCAAGGGGAATGATTTGTGGGTTAGAAGTCATTCTGCAGGCAGCATGAAGGATGATCTGAGTTAGTGCTGTAGACACTCATTTACTGATGCCTCTGGAGTATGTCATCCTACTCAGGTTATGTTAAAGGGTAAATAAAGTTTAAGAACCACCAGTGGAAAGAATGAGAAAGTCATCATACCCATGGATTGATGTCAGTACATTACACACTAACCTCTTAATATCTACCACATCAGGCACTGGATACAATACTTTACATATTTTATTGCACTTCATCAGGAATAAAGGTAAGCTTTTTGTTTTTCAGATATTTCACTGAACTCATCCAAACAAATATTTTAACTATCTGAAAGAACTGATTCTTCTTACCTGCTGGATAGGTCCTAAAAATGGACTCAATGATATCAGATGTTAAATTGTATCTCAAACCATTACATCCATCTGTCTGGGGTCGGACATCAGCCTAAAATAAAGACATTTGTTAAAGAGTATTGGGCCAAGATGGACACTGGAGAAAGGAGGAAAAACAGAGTCTCTGAATGAATCCTTTGCCTTTATTTGGCACAGAGACAGGTCAAATAAATATAAGCCGCTTCACATAACTTTAGTGACCAGTAAAATCTATGTTTCTGAAAACACAACATGGTCAAACAGACACATTTAAATGTGGTCAAAGGCAGATACCTTGGGGAAATTTAACATAAAGCTTACAGTTACCAAATATTTAACTATTTGGCTACAACATATTATCTGAATGTTTTAAGAAAGACCTTATTAATTCAATTCATTGCTGCTGCTGCGCAGTCACTTCAGTCGTGTCCAACTCTGTGTGACCCCATAGACGGCAGCCCACCAGGCTACCCATCTCTGGGATTCCCCAGGCAAGAACACTGGAGTGGGTTGCCATTTCCTTCTCCAATGCATGAAAGTAAAAAGTGAAAATGAAGGTGCTCAGTCGTGTCTGACTCTTCGAGACCCCATGAATTGCAGCCTACCAGGCTCCTCCATCCACGGGATTTTCCAGGCAAGAGTACTGGAGTGGGGTGCCACTGCCTTCATTGCTAAGCACTCAGAAAGATGCCAAACATGTAACTGGTACTGAAATTTTTGTTAAGTGTATAAATAATGCTTTGGTTTTACCAGAGTATAGACTGAAACTCACTTTCTAATTCCATACATATGGTATCCTCAACTTTCTTTTCAAGATACATGTTACAAACCTTCTTTAAATTTTTTTTTTTACTTTTTGATCATGTGACATAGCATGTGAGGTCTTACCTCCCTGACCAGGAACTGAACCAGTGCCCCCTGCATTGTGAGTGCAGAGTCCTAACCACTGGACTGCCAAATAAGTTCCCAAATTTTACTCTTTTATAACATGATGATCATTTTACATTTAAACTTGCATTATAAGTAAATACTGAAATCATTAAAAAAGAAAAAAAGATATCTGAAAGCCCTTACTTTAAAAGTATTAGGGGAAATAAGCATTAGTCCAACTGCTAGAAGATTCATTTTCAAAAGTCCATTTTAGAAGAGTATCATGGCTACTGAAGTATCTGTTAATGTAAGGAAATACTATATTTTCCAGAAAAATGGCATCATTAGCACATATACCAGGTTTTTTTTCCTCTTTAGAAATCTAGAAGGGTCACATACCAGAAATGCTGCAGAAATGCCAACATCCTGCTTATGATTAGACGTGGAAGAACTCTCTGCTGCGTTCACATTTAAACGATTGGCCCAGAATTCCTCAGCACTGATGACCTGACTCACAACAAGGTCTTTATAAAGCTGAAACAAAACAGGATCTTCTTGCAGCATTCTGGTGATAGAATATATCAACATATTGAACTTTTAGAATAAAACACCACTTAGGTACCATTCTAAAAAGACCTTAGCTACACAAAACACCCAATTTTCATTTTGTGATGATTGAGCGGCAAAGGTCATTTACTTCATCTATTAGTAATTAAAAGCAAAAAAACATTTTTGGAGGAAGAAATCCAGTGTAGATAACTGGAAGGCAGTTGAAGCAGCAAAGGCTCAAGTCTTTGAGAGCCTGGATTTGGTCCCATTCATTCCTATGTTCCAGTGACACAAAGGCTGCATTTGTACTGTACTGTGGCTTCTTTCACGAAAAGCTGAATGGGAAGAGGGATTTTCTATCAACTAAGTTTTTCATGGTGATATACACTCGGAGCTATAAGTACAGAAAGATAATTCATCTTGTCAGAAATTCTCATCATTTTAAATTTATTTATTTGACCATGCCATGCCACATGCAGGATCTTAGTTCCTGAGAAGGTATTGCATCTATGCCCCAGCAATGGAAGCGTAGACTCTTAACCACTGGACTGCCAGGAAGGCCCAGAAATTCTTGTTATTTTAGATGTTTTCTAAACTGTTATACAGTAAGACTTTTTTCAGGTTTCTCATTCACAAACATACTTCTTAGTATCGTCTCTGTGACAGAGAATTAAGGGACCTTGGCATCTTTGAATTACAGTTTTGTTCCTAATCTGGTATTAGGCTTGAGGCCGTTAGTTTAACTTCTAATTCACTGCATTCACTGAAAGCCCAAGTTAGTTAAGATGCTGAAATTAAGAACCAAACATACTGAGCACCAAACTGAGCTCCCTATGTTACACAGCTGCTTCCCACTAGCTATTTCACACGAGATGCTGTATATATGTTGACGCTACTTTCTCCACTCGTCCTACTCTCTCCTTCCCCCACTGTGTCCACAAGTTCATTCTCTACATCTGCGTCTCCATTCCTTCCCTGTAGGTGGGTTTAAGAGGGAGGGGATACATGTATAATTATGGCTGATTTGCGTTGTTGTACAGCAAAAAGCAACACAACATTGTAAAGCAATTTTCCTCCAATTAAAAAAAAAAAACAAATACACACAGAGGTAAAGATAACAAAGCCAGTATTTTCCTAGACTACACTATCAAAGCACAGAGGGTGAGAAATAAACTATCCCTTGACTGGTAAGAACCTAGTGTCTCTGTAAAAGGCTGCTCTTTCCCTCCACCTGTTCTTCTCTTCCAGCTCCTTGTTTGCTTTCCTCTTGAATTTGGGAAGCAGTTGCTGAAGAAGGTCTTTCACTGCATCTCGCTCTTTCACTGCTGTGCTCTCATTGGAAAAATGGAAGTTAGTTGTGTCCCCTGCATGCAGGACCAGTTGAAGCTGAATTTTCGCTTTTCCTTCTGGACTGATTTTCTGGCCTAAAAAGAAGTATGAGGCTAGTTAGATGAGGATACTTGCACTGTGCGCAGTCACACAATAAGTTACTTCTCATCCCAAGAAGACTCAGGCTTTCTTTGGGCTTTAGTTGCCCTATTGCAATCTTGATGCTTAAGAAGAAATCCACTATTTTCAAATAAGTGCATATTACCAGAGCACGGGTCAGCAAATGCACTGGTAGCTCTCAGCTTCCTTCTACAGTATTCTTTCTGTGCGGCATGTCTTACCCACTATTCCACCTCTGGATCCTAAAGGGCTTTTGTTTTCACTCAAGTGAGCAGATTTCTTTAAAGCTTTCTGAAAAGCCAACTCGGGAGTCCTGAATCCACCAACAGCTGCTTCCACCTGACATTTTCATTAATAAAAATGATCTGTCACAATTCAAAAAACTCCAAAACATAGCTCATGGCTTACTAGCTGCAAAGGGAAATAATGTAATTTTACTTTTGGAGGTCAGGTGTCAACACTTTAACCAAGTGATCAAACTTAGCCACACTAAAAATGAGCAACCTGACACTATGGGCTTTCTGAGGTGACAGAACAGGAAGCCAGCATCACCATTTAGGTGCTCTTCTTGCTCAAATGTTTAACTTCAGTATAATCAAGGCCCAGATCTGACTTTTAGTTTATAAGAAATACAGGAAATAATTAAATAAAACCTTGATCTGACATAATCAGAATGTATGATATTCTTCAAATCCATACTCCTAAAGAAGAGACTACAGAGACCACAACTACACACATGAACCTAGACCAGATATTGATTAAAGAAATAAAAACAAAAAAACCCCACAGCTATAGAAAACAATGTTTGGACAATTGGGGAAAAAAAAATCCAGCAGTGGTATGGATATTTATTAAAATTTTCTTGGTGTCATGTTATGAGCAGTCAAAGTGTATGCACATATAATAAACACTTAGATGGGATATAATTACAGGTATACACTGCACCATTCTTTAAACTTTTCTGTAACTCTGAAGGTTTTCAAAATAAGCTGGGGCTGGAAATGTCAAAATATACCTCCGTAATAGAAACCCTGTATTCTTAAAAAGTGGGCCTCATGGTTTGTCTTCTTCATGAGGGAAACAGACGAAGGGGCTTTGTTTCACTAAATGCGTGACTCATGGTAGTGTGAACACATAACTGAGAGCTCCTTGTAAAGCAATCTACTAACACTGAAATACAGAGAAATGTTTTCAATGAAGATGTTGCTTCCAAACCAACAGTTTAGATAAAATACCTTACTGCTAAAACTAGCAATATGAAGTCATTTACACCATCAGTTAGCCTCTTCTATTATTCTATTCCTCCAAAACAAACTATCACTTCTTTCTAAGTATTTTTTCTTAATCATTGCTTTATTCTTGCTTTATCTTAGCTCGTGCCTCTGAGAGGCCTACTTCTGAAGTTTTTAAACTAACAAAATTGCTCATTTTTACCTTAGAGTTAGACTGTGAAGAAAGCTGAGCACTGAAGAATTGATGCTTTTGAACTGTGGTATTGGAGAAGACTCTTGAGAGTCCCTTGGACTACAAGGAGATCCAACCAGTCCATTCTAAAGGAGATCAGCCCTGGGTGTTCTTTGGAAGGAATGATGCTAAAGCTGAAACTCCAGTACTTTGGCCACCTCATGCGAAGAGCTGACTCACTGGAAAAGACTCTGATGCTGGGAGGGATTGGGGGCAGGATGAAAAGGGGATGACAGAGGATGAGGTGGCTGGATGGCATCACTGACTCGATGGACATGAGTTTGAGTGAACTCCAGGAGCTGGTGATGAACAGGGAGGCCTGGTGTGCTGCGATTCACAGGGTCGCAGAGTCGCACACGACTGACTGAACTGAACGTTATTACTGAAAACTTCCAATGGCTTCTTTCAGAAATGAGCATTCTTTCAAATATTCAACTTAAAATGAAAATTGATTTTGTGCACATCTAGATTTTGGTATGTGCTCTCCTCCCAACAGACAGGATAGGCATGTTCTCTACTGCATCCTGTAAGAATCACAGGAAGTCTATGTTTTGCAAAGTTATAGAGCAGGCTTCCCATTTAAGAGAAGTGCTAATACAGGCAGTTCCTATTTCGTGAGGCTACAGAAGAACCAATGCTAATTTCTCCATGGAAACAAAGTTTTAAAAGGAAGCAGTGTTGGCAGGAGAGTGGACAAGGACCAGATAGCTCAAGCAGTGCTGAATTATTAATATAATGAATTTTAAACAGTATTTCCTGTTGGAAATTAAGATACTAAGTTATCTCAGGGGAGAAAGATGAACATCTTGGTCATTTCCAGCAGCAAATTAGAGGTAAGCCCTTTGGGGAACTGTTCATATACAAAGGACCTTTGTATACTGACCTCTCGCAAGTTGAGGACTACCTATGTTTTAAGGTGTCCTATTTCTTGAAATCTGCAAAGGATTTTATCTAGGAAAAGAATCTCATATCCAGGAAGATAAATGAATTCATATTAACGGTTACAGTTAAAGAGACCACAATTTGTCAAGGGCTCTGTTGCCCAGACTCCTCTGGGGTCCCTCCTATTCAAGATCTTTTAGTTAGGTGAACTGCAGAAATCCCTTACAGAGTAAAGGTTCTAAATCTCAGGATTCACTTAGTGCCTTTAAACTTAAATATTGAGCCACAAAGTGCCATACTCTTTGGGTAATAAATTCAAAGTTAATTTAATTGCAAAAGAGAAGGTGTTTTGATGTTAGCTTTCATACTTGAAAATCATAAAAAGGATATAAATATATTATGCTCTGTATTTCTCCCATCTACATTTTATATAAAACAGCTTATTTTCTCAATAGATGATGGATACATTACCAAAGATTAGACAACTTTACTTAAACGATACAATTTTATTAAGGGCAATCTGGCATCATCTATCAAGATTTTAAATACATGAGCCATTTGAACCAGTAAGTCCACTGAAGAGGTGTATCCCATACACATGCCCTACTCAAAAAGATGTTAGTGCACAGATCAATACCACAACACTGCTTTCAATAACAAAATTCTGGAAACCTCCTAAACGTCCTTCAATAGGTTAAATAAATGACTAACTCCATTCAGTGTACTATTAGGTAACTCTTAAAAAGAAAGTATGTGTGGAGATCTTTACATGAGATAGATTTACACATGTGAATTGTACATACTCTATTACTGTAGAAAAGCAGGTGATAGAATAATATACGTTCAGTGACCTCACTTTGTAATTATGTCAATACAATTGATTTTTTGACATTACAATAAAAAATCTACAAAGACTGTATAAGCTGTCTCCTTATAAAATTACTAACAAAAACAATATACATCACACCTTAGTATAGCTGACTTACATTTGATATCTGCATACATATGGCTGATGGTAAATCTATCTTTGCCCTCAGGTGCCCAAGCAATTCTTTCTGCCATGAGGTACAGAGCTCCATCCTGCTTCTTCTGTCGCACCTTCTTTACAATCAACAAAACTTCTTCAGATGAAGTTGCCATAATGGCTAGAAGGTGCTTAAAAAAAAAAAGATTTCACATCTCAATTAGGGTTGGATTTGTTGATTTTGAGTCCCTTCTAAATCTAAAATGAGTAATAAGGAAAGGAAAAAAAAAGTCATTTCCCTCATTCAAAGCTGAAGTTATTGTGTTATTCCTTTAAAATTAAATTTCATTTTGTTCATACCACAGGTGTGAACTTATACAATAATTAAAACTGACACACCTGCCAATTTTCAAACCGTTTCTACATATGCTGATCTAAGTATTTTTGATTTTTATTTTCTTCAGTTATATTCTTAAATCTTAAATGTATGATTTGACTATAAGTATGTGCTTTATAAGGAGAAGGCAATGGCAACCGACCAGTACTCTTGCCTGGAAAATCCCATGGGAGGAGGCCTACCATCTGCCAGGTTGCCGTCCATGGGGTCGCTAAGAGTCGGTTGCACGACTGAGCAACTTCACTTTCACTTTTCCCTTTCATGCACTGGAGAAGGAAATGGCAACCCGCTCCAGTGTTCTTGCCTGGAGGATCCCAGGGACAGCGGAGCCTGGTGGGCTGCCATCTATGGGGTTGCACAGAGTTGGACACGACTAGCAGCAGCAGCATGTGGTTTCTAACCGATTCTTGGAATTGTAGAACTTTAGAATTATACTGCTGGATAATTCAGTTCAAACTGTTCCAACTGAGAAAACCAAGAGCTACAGCGTTTGTGCAGGCTTCCTAAAACCACTCCCAGATCTAAAAACTTGGTCTAAGTTTCTTTCTGTGTGCTTAAAAATAAAACTGAAATAATTTAACACTTAACACTTCAGATGCTATTTTCCACATCTTTTAACAACCAAATGTCTTTAACTGTTGATTTCATTCGTATATGGCTAATCTGTTACCTGGGAAATGTTTGCCTGGAGATTCCCCCAACTTCTCCCCAGTTCTGGGATTCTGAACCACCCAACCCAAAGCCTAGCGCCTTGAGTGTGGCTATCTAGAATGAGTCTGGGTTCAGCAGGAGAGATGCCACAACTGATGAAGTCTGCCATGGGCCGGGATGGGGAAACTGGTAGCACAAAGGGCATATATGCCATTTCTGGTGAAGTCAGTTTTCATTCTCAAAGCAATGACTTAAAACATAGCTTAAAAAGATTTACTTGTTCAGGTATAAGTTATAATTTCAGAGAAGTTAGCATACATAAGTGTCATAAGAATTCAATCTGAGCAAACAAGTGAAGCTTTATTGTAATATTTCTTATTCACTGAGGCAGTGATTTAAATATCAAAAACACAAGTTAAAAAAAGATTGAACTTTTAATTTCTCTAAAGTTTACTACCTGAATTTTGATTAGCCAGATCTTCCCTTTTGTAAGTTTCCTTACAGGTTACTTCACCGCCAAGTGGAAAAGAGTCAGTGTGCATACATTTATTCAATAGTTCTGTACTGAGCCAAGGAGTCTAAGGATTATGACAAATGTCTGCCGGTGGCAATTTCTGCTTTCAGAAAGCTTCCAGTCTAGCCAGCAAGATAGGCGTGTGAATCTATACAAATCAGAATGTGTAAAGTTCAGGGAGATTAAAAAAACATTCTGATTTAGGACTCAGGCACGTAACTTCTTCACACAAGAGGCTTTGTCATAGATGCCTTAGGGCAAATAAGAAATATGCAGTTATAATGAACAAAACAACAAAACGCATAGTTCTTAGATGCTCTGTTTGATGCATTTTGACAACTGTTTATGCCCATGTACCATTACCCAAAACTAGAGAGAGAACATTTCCGTCACCCTACTAAGTTTTCTCGTGTCCCTTTCTAGTCTATTCTCTTCCTCCCACCCTCCAGCAACTGTTTTGATTCCTATCACCACAGGTTAATTTTTGTCTGTTCCAGGATTTCATTGGAAATGGAATCATGCAGCACATATGCTTTCATTTTTGGCTTTTTGAAATTCACCACATTATTGCACGAATCAGTAGTTTTTTTTTTTTTTAATATATAAGTTATTCATGAATTGGGTCTTAAATGAGGGTTTTGACAGAGAAAAGAAAATAAGCATTGTTATCAAAGGGAATGGCTTGGGGCAAAGGTTTGGAACTCAAGGACTGGGGCTAGGGATGGTTACTGGTTCGCTCTGGATGTAGCACAAAATTCATAATGGGGATCAGTGGGATATGAAATTGAAGAGTTAAGATGGAGGCAGACAATGGAAGATACCCCACTGTGCGGCTGACAACAGAAAACTTCTAAAAGATTAAAATAGGGGACCAATTTGTATTTTAGGAAATTAATCTAAGACAATATGAGAGAGACTGGAGAGAGGGACCATAAGGGTCTGAAGCAGGTAGGGGGCAGTGAGAATGGAGAGGAAGAGACAAGGAGGAGTATTGAGGAAGCAGAATTAATAGATGTTGTGCTGAAGATGTCAGAGCTGCTTACTCACACCCCACTTCTAAGTGTTGCTGACAGGAGTACAGTGATGCCATTTACTGAAACAAAAGAAAAAACAAGTTTGTAAGTGAGGACAACAATTCAGCTCTGAAAATGAGTCTGAGGTGCCGCTAAGTCATGCAGGTAAAGATAGTCTGTATTATGCAGGCATTTATAAATGCTGGGACTGAGCTTCATTAAGTCCAGTAACAAAAAAGGATTTTAAAAAATGCCCCAAGTTAATCATCTTGTTTACTTGTGATTGAAAGCATTTTCCCATGTTACTTTACCAGCTTTAATATACATCATATATGATAAAGGATCAAAATTCTTAATGCCATCTATTAACTGATTTACTTATTTGATGTCCTCCTGAGATTTTGATTATTGTTGCTTAAAAAATTTGAAAAACCATGGTTTTAAATAAGTGTTTCTTTTGTTTTTTTCCCTTTTTTGGTTGTGCTGCGGCGTGTGGGATTTAAGTTCCCTGACCAGGGATCAAACCTCGGCCATCAGCAGTGAAAGCACACTGTCCTAACCACTAGACTGCCAGGGTAGTCCCTAAAGGACTATTTAATGACATTAAAAAAAATGCCCTGTTAGGTGCTCAAAACGAGCAAAAAACCCTAGTTTGATTATATATTCTTAAATTTTAAAAAACCTATCTAAAATTTATTGAATGCTTGTAATACATGCCAGCAATTGGGCTAAGTTCTTTATTATCTCATTGAGTCCCCAGTTAACAATCCTGAGGTAGGTTCTATTATTAGTTCCATCCTGCAGATAAAGGAAACTGGGTCTAAGAAATCCAGAAGCTTTCCCAAAGCATCAAGAAGTAGAACTGGGTTTGAATCTGGGTTAGTCTGACCTTGGAGTTCCATTACGCTACTCTGCAAATACATATGACAGGAGAGACATATACCCAATTAAATAGTGGTTACCTATGGTGACAGGACTACAGATGATTTCAATGTTCTTTTTATTTTCTTGACTATCTACAATAAACACTGTATTTTGTAATGAGAAAAAGTTATTAAAAATGTCTTTCTAGGGACTTCCCTGGTGGTCCAGTGGTTAAGACCCTGGGTTCCCAATGCAGGGGGCCCGGATTTGATCCATGGTCAGGGAACTAGATCCCACAAGCAGCAACCAAGACCCAGTGCAGTCAAATAACTAAATACCTTAAAAAAAAAAGGTCTTTCCAAGAGTTTATGATCTATCGAACTATAAGGCAACATGGGAAAATGTTACAGGTGGTTAGTGTGGGTAAGAATTAAAACAATTGTTATTTTCAAGTTTTGTAATATGCATATTATTCTTATTTAGTATTAAAACTTTAACTTACAGTAATTTTATAACATATGGAACCATTAAAATTTTTTACATTAATTTACAAAACTTTTTAAAACTTATCTATACTTTGTAAAATTAAACTGCATACCACAGGAACCATGTTTTAGGAAACATGAATTAAAATCTGAGAAAGACAGGTGAGGAGGGTGTGTGAAGGGGGATAAGCAAATAATGACAGGATAATTTTAAGTATGGAGGAAAAGCAAGGACAGCTGATAGAGAAAGTCCCCAATTAACTGGGCTTACAGGCACAAGTAAAAATGTTAGCTTTGGAAAAGAACAGGAAAACTGTTCTGAGATGGGATGGTAAGGAAGAAAGATGAATGAAGACAGAGGAACTGTAGAGAGGAAGATGAATTAGATTAATAGAACTATTAGTTGGCTACTTTAAATCAATTTGGAAAAACAAAAGGTAAAACCATTCATATTAAAATCCATTTAGAGGGAGCTTTAAAAATGAAGACAAGTTACTGAACACTGGGAATAACTAGTTGATTGTCTTACAGATAACTTGCTTGGCAAATTTCCCCACTCATCTGCAGCACCTCTGTTAACTATAGAAGGACCAGCTTTAGGAAGTTTAACAGAACCAGTGGTACCATTCTGCAGTGGCATCTAAGATTTCTAGATTTTTCTTGAAGGTGGCTCCTTGGGGAAGCAAAAAGTTCTTTCTATTAGAACTCTGTAAGAGCCACAGAATATTTTGTTTAGGAAAAATACTGATGTGGTTACATTTAAATAAAGCGGCTTGATGAAGATCTAGCTTTACTTAAAAGATTACTTTATGAAATAATCTGCCACAAGACTTCTTTAAATAGCAAAATCCTCCAGCAAAGGCATTAATTCACTTGCAGTTAAATATTTACTTGCACTGAGCCTTGACACAGTCTCCTCCCTTTCCATCAACTTGCTTGTACTCATTTTTTGGTCTCCTCCAAGTTTCAAAGTCACCAGGCAAGGTTTCCTGTTTTTCTCTTTACAGCACTTATCAGTACTGTAATTAATTTTTAAAGTAACTCTTTAACATCTGTCTCCTGGCAAGACTGCAAGCTTCACAAAGAAGGGCAGAGGCTGCATATGTTGTTCATGGCAATACAGGGCCCAGCAGCATATTTAAGCCCGAGGGAACAGTTCCATAAGCACCTGTGACATCTATGCAAGATCTCTGGTGTTAAAAGAATACAATCTTGGTTAAGAAACAAGAAACCTTTGTACATACATTCTGGACTAAACTCCAGGAACTCAATTCACAGGTCAGAGTACCATTCCTCACAGATTCCAATAACTGGCTTGTAAGTAAACAGGGATAAGAAGAATTGAAATCTTTAACTTTCCATTTCTTATATCCTGTATCTCTGCATTTCCATTCCCTTTCCAACGTGAGAGATAAATGGTGCAGGAAAACAAAACAGGCGACACATGAAATAAATTCCGTATCACTCCCTAAAATGAGGATTATTATTAGAGAAAGTGCTTCTGTGTCTGCCAGCTATACAAAATGGAGATCTGGAATGCTGCTTGCTGTCAGGCAATCCTAAAAAATGTTAACAATTCAGCACTATAGGGAATAAGACCTTGGAAGTATGTACAGAGTGACCAAAACGTACTGTTTTAAGGATAGTTACATATGTAAGAAGGACATTAAATGGAAAATCTGAGGTAGCAATTTTAAGACCAAGCACTTTTTCGTTTTACAGCAGTGCAGGGAGAGGGAGGAGGAGGAAATGCCACAGAGATGCAAGACACGGAGAAGTGAAGGCTTATATTCACTAATAAATTCTGCATGCCAACAACAGGACACCAAAAGTGAGAGGAGAGCAATTAGCTGGTAATCAAAGTGCAGAAAGGAGGAAAGAACTAAAGACACTTCCAGTAGCAGTATCCATGAAGTAGAAACAGTGGGCAAAATGCTTGGAAAGCTCAAGGTACACCTGACAACTTCTGATGGTGAAGGAAAAACCAGCAGCACAGAAAAGCAGGGCTAAAGGATGTACAGACAGACCATCAGGAAGAAGATGTAAGCCTTTAGAGCAGGAGGTACAGGAAGCAGCCACAACTGACTGAAGCTGATCATCTGGTGCACTGTTTTTAACCGATTCCTCTCTGCATAAAGCGTCCTAGTATTTTTAAACAGCTTTCTCTGCATTTGTGTGATTTTTCTTTTCCACATGAACACTACCATACATATTTATTATTAGTATCACCCAGAAGAGACTCAGATCTTTCAATCTGCTGCACTGCTAAGTGTTGGCTGAGTGAGAGTAGCAGAACAGGTTTAATGGCTCCAAATTACCTCTCCCTTTTTTCCAAACCAGGGATTTTGGTCAGCTAAAAGGCACAAAGTTCCTTCTAGAGCCTAGTCCTTTTGTATGTCATAAACCTGATACTAGAGGTTACCCTCCCCTCTGCTGTGACCTCTCCATTTCATTTTTCTACCTTTTTCAAAATCTACCTTAGGGTTGGCAACCTTGCTTTAGCTACCAAAGTCAAGTTCAGTGATTTTCAAACTGTGTTCCAAGAGGAGGGGCTGAGTGGGTAGAATGGGTGCTCCCAAATGCAATTCCACCATGGCATGCTGCTTTATATGTCTGGGGTTTCTGGTTAAGAATTCACTAGGAAAAATTGTTCCACTTCCTTATGGAGTCAGTACTTACTGCAAGGTATACTTTAAACCACACAGTTTTGGTATGTTTTTAAAACTGGGTCTGTTATTAGGCAAAAAGTTAAGTTTTTATCTCTTTCCTCCCGTCACACCTCCTTCCCCTCTTTTATAGACCCTAAAACAGGTGTTTAAGAGTCAACCGAAAACACTTCCTTACACAATTTAGCCTTTGAGAATTTCTAAAATAATTATATATTTCCATGTGTTGGTGCTTAAACATGATCAAGTTGGGCAAAGATCAAAACTTGGTGTGTGAGTGGCGGGGGTGGGGTGAACTGGCACACGTGTTAAGGTCGTTTTAAGAGGGACAGGATTGACAAGTGAAGCAAAAGATGTGTGGAACTAAGATGAAAGCTTTTTCCTTATAGAAACCGAAAGACTCAATAGCACATTTTCTAATGGGAAGGGCTTCTCAGCCAGAGAGAGGCCTCCACGTCCTTCACCCTCATGAGCCAAGTCTCATCCCAGCTTCGGGTACATCTTTGAGTCCCTGCTTTCAGTGGAGGTGTTGGTTTCCGATAGACAAGCAGATTAGGGGTCGCCTCTTCCTCTCTTCAGAATAATAAACGGCTAACCGAGACTGCAGAATTGGGAACTGCAGGAACGGCGACAGGGATACAGGAAAAAGGGGCAGAATCCATGCCATCCTGCGGCCCCCAGGCCTGTCAGCTCATCACCCACCCGTCCACCCCCATTTTTCGGTCTAAACTTACCAGGTGGGAGACGGCCCTGGGCAGCGACTAAGTTACTGCGCTGGGTCGAGTCGAGTTCCGCTGAGCTTCTTAGAGACGCTGCGGGAAAGAGGCTGAAACCTTGTAGCCGCCGCCGCCGCCACCGCCTCTGTTACCAGGGGGTCTCGCCTCCATCGCTGGCTGCGAGAACTCTGAGGGCACGTGACCGGAAGTACGAAGGCGGGCCTGCGGGACACGTGACCCCAGAGCGCGGCCGCCATGACACCTTCCGCTAGTTCCCTCCCTCCTCCGCCGGTGCCCGCCTGTTTCATTTCCTCTCGCCGGCTTTAAGCGGTGAAAGGTCCCAGGAACTTGGCTGTCTCACCCCTTTGGCCTAGAGCTCCTCCGGTCCCGTTCGGCGTTGCGTCTTCCGCCGGCAGCGGACAGGCCGCAGGGAGCGTAATCGCGACCGCGGCCGGAGGGGGAGGGACCACGCGCCAGCAGGGCGTATCCCGTCACGTGACGAGGAAGTACCGTTAACAGCTTTGTCCCGGTGTCCCCGGCGCTCCGGGATGACGTAAGCCGGGGAGGGAGGAGTAGGAGGGAAGACTGAAGCTTAGGTGCGGCTCTTAGCACGCGGTGAGTGTGCGGGCGCCTAACCGGGAGAGGGGCTGTGACCCACAGAAAGTTGGGGGCTGCCGGCGTAGAGGTGATGGAGAGGGGCTGAGACTTACAGGCTGTGAGCCTGGCTTTGAAAACTTGATTACCGCCTCTTCTTTCAAGAGATCTGAATGTAGTATTAAAGTTAACTGCTGTTAAGTTAGGAGTTCGCTAGGCAGGGAGCTTGTGGTCAGATGTCTGCAATGATGCGTGCTAGGCATGTTGAGTGCATGAGTGAGTGAGTCGCCATTTCTTGGTCTAAGGTACAGAGGAGTTCTCTATTACTTGAGTAGTTGTTGAGTCAGTCGTGTCCGACTTTGCGACCCCATGGGCTGCAACACGCCAGACTTCGCTGTCCTCCACTGTGCCCCAGAGTTAGCTCAAACTCATGTCCATTGAGTCGGTGATGCTATCCAACTTTCTCATCCTCAGTCTCCCCTTCCCCTGCCTTCCGTCTTTCCCGGGATCATGGTCCTTTCCAAAGAGTCGGCTCTTCACATCCTGTGGCCAAAGTATTGGAGCTTCAGCATCACTCCTTCTAATGAATATTCAAGGTTGATTTCCTTTAGGATTGACTGGTTTGATCTGGCTGTCCAGTGGACTCTCTTTCAAGAGTGTTTTCCAGCACCACAGTTCGAAAGGCATCAATTCTTTGGCATTCAGCCTTCTTTAAAGATCCCATTATGAGGGAATCCCCAACTTCCCCTTGTCGTAATATCTTTAATTTTTCTTCCTTTTTCCTCTCTCTCGCCTTTTCTTCCTTTCTCGCATCTAGTGGGGAAAAGAGAACGCTGTGATTTGCGTTGGGGGGTTCGCACAGCAAACACTGGTTCACTAAAATGAATACCAGGCCAAGAGAAAAACCTTTTTTTGATCCTACTGCTCTTTTTATGTTGCCATCAAGCAATAGGGGAAATAGAAAGGTAATTAGATTTGGACTCAAGATTAGTGGATTTTAGTCTCACCTCTGCTTATGAGCTCTGTGACCTTCAGTAAACCAGCTCTTCAAAAGGTTTTTTCATTGACTTTGGTAAGCATTTATGGCCGCCCTCTGTTTGCTTAGTGTTTTGCTAGGCTAACTGTGACAGAAGTAATAGTTAAACTCAGTTTTGTGGAGAGACTGATTTTTCTTATCTGGAGGAAGATTTCAGAGACAGCATATATTAAACCATGGAGGCACAGAAGGTTTATAAAAGGAAAGATTTGTACAGAGATTCTTGTTAAATATTTACTTAAAAGTCTTGAATGCATATATGTATATGACTAAGTCACTGCTGTACACTTGAAACTAACACAGCATTGTAATTTAACTATATGTACTTCAATAAAAAATGTTGTTCAGAAAAAATTCAAACAGAATAGTACAATGAACCCTCATGTATACCTAACCAAACTTTAACAAGTATCAACATTCTACTGTTCTTGTTTGAACAGCTTAAAAATTTCTGGGTACTTTTTATATCCATTGTTGAATTTGATTAATAGCAGCTTTCAATTTGAGCTCAATTCTACTGCTAGGTACTGGCTGATGTTGTTTACTTGCTAGGTGTCTCCAACTCTTTTGTGACTCCATGGATTACAGCTCGACAAGCGCCTCTATTCATGGGATTTCCCAGGCAAGACTATTGGAGTGGGTTGCCGTTTCCTTCTCCAGGAAATCTTCCCAACCCAAGGATCGAATCTGTGTCTCCTGCATTGGCAGGCGTATTCTTTACCACTAAATCACCAGGGGAGCCCAGGTATTAGCTAGGAAGATTATATAAATTTTGTTTGAAAATATCTTTGGGTGTTAGTTAGCTTCTTTCTCTGTTGAATCAGAAGTGTGACATGGCTACTTTAAAAACATACCTGGAAAAAAACACACAAAAACTGCCTCTGATACTATTTTAGGACGTCATATAGAAACTTAGTGTCCAGGTCAAGGAAGTTAGTGTTTCTACTCTGTTCTGGTTATTAAGCTACTGCAGAGTTTTATGTTCAGTTCTGGACAGGACATATTCAGGCAAACTAAAGGCCCTTATGTGGAAGGCTTATCAGAACTGAGAGGAATTTGGAAATTGTCAGGTCAGAATGATTGAAGAACTGGTGGTGGTAAATTTTTAGAAGACCTCATGACATTTTTCAAATACTGAGGGACTGTTTTGTAAGGTGTAAACGTCCTTGAGCTTCCCAGGTGGCAATCTTGGTAAAGAACCCGCCTGTCAAAATGCAGGAGACACAGGTTTGATCCCTGGGTAAGGAAGATCCCCTGGAGGAGGACATGCAACACACTCCAGTACTCTTGCCTGGAGAATCCCATGGACAGAAGAGCCTGGCTGGCTACAGTACATAGGATTGCAATAAGTCAGACACGACTGAAGTGACTTAGCATGCATGTAGACATTTTCTTAAACTGTAGAAGCCACAGTTGGGAATAAAAGTTCCAAATCATCTGGTTTCAGCCCAGCATTAAAGAAGTACGTTATAATGGTGTGAGCTGTGGAGGAGTGGACTGTGCAGCTTCATGAGAGGGAGCACTTCCTTTCCCTTCCTGAGAATGATCAGGGATCCAGAACCTTAATTCAGATCAATTTTTGAATTATGTGGATGTGTACACCGAGCTATCCATGAGTCTTCCACTTTGAGAATTATGAGAAGTGGGACTTACTCTGGACCGGAAAGCCTGGGAAGATTTTGGTAAGTAGGTCTGGGAGGTAAGGAGTCTATTCAGAGATAGTAAGCACAGTTCAGTTCAGTTCAGTCTCTCAGTCATGTCTAACTCTTTGTGACCCCATGAATCACAGCACGCCAGGCCTCCCTGTCCATCACCAACTCCCGGAGTTCACTCAGACTCACGTCCATCGAGTCAGTGATGCCATCCAGCCATCTCATCCTCTGTCGTCCCCTTCTCCTCCTGCCCCCAATCCCTCCCAGCATCAGAGTCTTTTCCAATGAGTCAACTCTTCACATGAGGTGGCCAAAGTATTGAAGTTTCAGCTTTAGCATCATTCCTTCCAAAGAAATCCCAGGGCTAATCTCCTTCAGAATGGACTGGTTGAATCTCCTTGCAGTGCAAGAGACTCTCAAGTCTTCTCCAACATCACAGTTCAAAAGCGTCAATTCTTCGGCGCTCAGCCTTCTTCACAGTCCAACTCACAGCCATACATGACCACAGGAAAAACCATAGCCTTGACTAGANCAATGCCAAAGTAAGCGCAAGGGAAGGTATAAATTTGGAGTGGTGTAACACTATCACCTGGAGAAGGCAATGGCACCCCACTCCAGTACTCTTGCCTGGAAAATCCAGGAGGAGCCTGGTAGGCTGCAGTCCATGGGGTCGCTAAGAGTCGGACATGACTGAGCGACTTCACTTTCACTTTTCACTTTCATGCATTGGAGAAGGAAATGGCAACCCACTCCAGTGTTCTTGCCTGGAGAATCCCAGGGACAGGGGAGCCTGGTGGGCTGCGGTCTGTGGGGTTTCACAGAGTCGGACACGACTGAAGCGACTTAGCAGCAGCAGCAGCAGCAACACTCTCACTGGGCTTCCCTGATAGCTCAAGATGGCGAAGAATCCGTGTGCAGTGCAGGAGACTGAGTTTGATCCCTGGGTTGGGAAGATCCCAAAAGGAAGGGAACAGCTACTCCAGTATTTTGGCCTGGAAAATTCCATGGACAGAGGAGCCTGGCTGGCTACAGTCCTCGGGATCTCAAGCAGTCAGACATGACTGAGCAACTTTCACTTTCACTAACACTCAGCAACTTCTCTTGCGAACTGACATTGTGTATGCTGTTCCCTTTTTGTTCTCATCTCCACTAAAGTCTTTTTCAGAGAAATAGAAACTAGGTTTTTTACCCGATTAGGTCATAATTTCCAGGTCATTCTCTCTTCACTGAGATCAATGCCAAATGGTCTATCTGTATCAGAATTTAAGTTTGCAGGTGGAAAGTTTGCATGGCCATTGTGGTCTTGATGTCATTCCTTTCTATCTTCCTTAGGATCTTACACAGTGATTCATCTTCTTTTTTTTGTATCTTCAGTCCCTGTCATTCTAAATTCTGTTTGAGTCTCCCCTGCTCATAAGGTCAAGAGAGGTTTTCTCCTTGTCCGCAAGATGTCATGAGTAACTAAAAGACGTTATCTTTAGTTTCTCATTTCTAACCACTTTTCTCAAGTCCTTGGTTTCTAGTGTCTGCCCACAGCACTTTATAGAAATTATGTTGTCTACCAGTACTAAATCCTTCAATGTCTTTCTGTTGTTTACCAGATTATAATTCGTTCAGGTTCCTTGGTTTGAGATTCATTGTGCTTTGTAACTTGTACCTGAATTAATATCCAAGTTTATCTTTTTTTATTCCATTGCTTGTATCCTGTGTTTCAACCAAAGACTTTTATATTCTCCCAATATATCCTCTGACTTGCCAGTGCAGGAGACAAGGATTCGATCCCTGAGTTGGGAAGATCCCTTGGAGGAGGAAATACCAACACACTCCAATATTGCCTGGGAAATCCCATGGACAGAGGAGCCTGGTGGGCTGCAGTCCATGGGATTGCAAAGAGTAGGACACGACTGAGTGACTGAACAACAGTAAATACTTGGCTTCTTGCTGCCTCGTTACCCTTTCCCTTTCCTCAGCTCTAGTGTTGCTTCCCTTAGAAAGGTTTCTGTGGTTACTTTTAACTCAGTGTGATCCCTCTGTCCTCTGTGTTCCGACGTATTACTTTGCTTTTGTTCCCCTTATGAGGTGTGTGTGTGTGTATGTGTGTATGAGGTGTGTGTGTGTATGAGGGGGGGTATGTGTGTGTGTGTGTGTGATTTGTCTTTCCTCCTTAGTTGATTATAAAGTGACTGCTTTCTGGAATTATTTTGTCTTGTTAGCACCACTGTGCCTCATATTTTACTAGAAGCTTTTGATTTGGAGAAAAACACACCAGATGTATGAGTTTGCATTTTGCTCAGGGGCTTGCTGAGGACTTTAGCCTGGGCAATAGCTGCTCAGTTAGCTCTGAGGAAACTGCTCTGAAGAGGTAGGAGAGAAGACAGTTCACATGTGAATTTTAGCTAGGAAATAAGTGCAGGCAAGCCTATATCTTGGGAAAAGACTACTGCTAATCACAAAGAACAGATTTTAGTGCTTTTCTATGTATAGAGATGTATAAAAATATGAGGTGATTAAAACTCTTCCTGGGATATACATCTGACTATCTCGGGGGCCTGTTGGCGGGAGCAGCAGGCCTCATCCTTTTGACTTAATTTCCTCTCAGAGTGCCCTGGTGGTCAGCAACTGCAGCGGGTTAGGACTTAACCCTTGTAGAACTGGATGGTGAGCAGAGCTGTTTGGTGATCCTGATTTTTCTGTGTCTGTAAACCTAATAATGTGAATGGGTGAAAGAATGAGAGAAGATTTTTAAATAATATTTTGAGTATAGGAGAACTACTAAAGATTTTTTTTCCAGAACACCATTCTTGCACAGATAAAGCTGTATTAAAAACAGCATTAGTAGCAGAAAATAAAACTATGTTATGTGTATGCAGTAGAAAGTATTGTAAGCTTCTATATGTGTTTTGCCCCTGAAAAGTAGGCTTCATGAATGTTAGGACTTGTTTTGTCCTCTGTTGTATATCTGGGATCTAAAACGATGCCTGGCACATAGTTGGTGCTAAGTACGTATTTGTTGAATAAATGAATGAGTGAATACATGTGTTTTGGGGGAAAAAACCCCCACCAAAACCACAAGGTGTAAATAATTAAAAACAAGTATAAACAATTATTTCTGAATTTTTCTGTGGTATTTGCTTTTTATTCTCAACTTGGTAGGTAACAAAAGATTGAGGAGAAGTTAAAATTAATGGGTAGAATTTTCTTAAATTCTGTTTCTTTTTTTCTGGAAGCTCGTATAATTTGACAGAAAGATACACTTGAGTGTTGTTGACTGTTGTTGAACAGGTAAGAATGCTTGTGTTAGTTTACAAAGTCTTCACTGGATGGTTGGCATTTGCTTCCTTGTATTCTTTTGTTTAGTCACTAAGTTGTGTCTGACTTTTGCGATCCCAGGGATGTGAATTCTTACTCCTGTTTTTTCCTATCAGGTCTAATACTGAAGCTCTCATTCCCCTTGGTGTGCTAATTCTCGGCATCCGACTTCCCACAGGCTGGAGGAAGCCATCCAGAGGCCCTTCCTTTCCTGTTGAACACTGTTGAATTGTGGGCTCATAACCACTGAATGTAGTGAGAAACTTAAAGACGGATGATTTACAGCTCAAAGATTGCAGCTGGAGTTGCTATTTTACCACAGAGGAGCTGGACAAAAGTCCCCCTTACATTCTGCAGTGTCTATTCTATTCTGTTAGATGAATAGAGGAGGACAGGATTATGGAGCACCTTGAGAATCTGGATTTTTTCTTTGGGAGTTTTAGAGTCAGGGAATGATACCGTACAAGCTGACTGTCACATATAATGTTACCTGTACATGTTTTCTTTCCACCTAGATGCCAGGCACCTCCAGAGCAGGGAATCCTTGTCCCTTTCTCATGTTTCCTTGTTTTCTCCACTTGTTCCTGAGTCCAGGCTTGCTCTGCTCACTGCATGTCAGGCCAGTAAATCGGAGACAGAAATGTGAGGCAAAGAATAACTTCATTTGAAAAGGCAGCTGACCGAGATGGTGGCAGACTCGTGTCTCAAAATAACCATCTTATTGGGGTCTGGACACCAGATTGTTTTATAAGGGTAGTGAGGAAGGTGAGGAAGTAAAGTAAAAAGGCTATTAATCTTGAAAATATCTCCTGGAATGGCCAATGTCAGGGAGGGGACTGTTAATTTCTCCCTTCCTGTAGCCATCCACAGGTGGAGAGGGTCCTGAAGAAAGGCATTTTGGTTTAAGATTCAGGCAGAGTTGCAGAGTTCCTTGAGGCAGGCCATTATGTATGGATCGCAACAGCAATGGGGAGCAAAGGTTAAAAGGAACAAATCCAACATGGAGTCAGATTTTGTTCTTTGCTGTAACACTTGTTCATTTAATGCTTGCTGAAAGAGTGGTGAGCTTCTTAACTTATATTTCTGTAGGTTTTATTCAGGATCACTGTGCCTGTCCCTCAACATAGTTTCATCTGTCTGGGTAAATGACTTTTGTGCCAATGATACCAGAGTCCTACAGCCATGTTCTTGCAGAATTTGAGTCTCTGGATCCATTACTTTCAGCCCTGAGGCTGGACTCCACTCGTCTAAAGGTGATTTTTCTTGATCCTTATATCAGTTTTATTTTCATATTCATATTTTGGTTCATTCACTGTTACATGTNGAGCAGAGAGGATATTGAGGAGAGTGACCATAGTCCAGTGATGACTGAGGCACAAACTCAGTTCTACCAAGAAGCCTGGTCTGGGTGCCATGAAGGAAGACTGAACAAAGGCCTGTTCCTATATGGGGAATCAGGGCGTCTTCTTTGATTGAGTTTGTTGTTGTTGAAATTGGTGTAGTTTTTTTTTTTTTTTTTTTTCTTTTGCTGGAAAAGCAAGAAACTTTTTGGGAATGGTACTCAGTGGAGAGCAAGGATAATGGAACTCACGAGAACTGCTCTCCCACATGGCTCAGAGTCTCAGATTTTATGGTGATGTGGAATTTTGCTGTGTATTTAATAGAATTTTACTAAAAGGTAAAACTGGGTGAAGACTAAGCAAGAACTTTGTGAAGCTGACAAATATTTACTGAAATCTCAAGGATCAAGCCAAAGGGCCAGTGAATGGCAAAGGAGTGTATTGGTAGTGGCTGTGAAATACCAGAACAGGAAATGGCTTGAAATGAATNACTGGGTGAAGACTAAGCAAGAACTTTGTGAAGCTGACAAATATTTACTGAAATCTCAAGGATCAAGCCAAAGGGCCAGTGAATGGCAAAGGAGTGTATTGGTAGTGGCTGTGAAATACCAGAACAGGAAATGGCTTGAAATGAATAAATCTTGTGTATCACTGGGCTTAAGTTCCTCAGCCATTCTCACTGCATACAAATATTCACTGCCCCCTCACCCCGCCTTTTCCCTTCCAGTAGCCTTGGCCAGCTACCATATTCCTTCGAACCCATCCCCTCTTTTAGAAATTTATTATGGAGAATTTTGAGCACACACAAAAGAAGAGAGAATTGCTTAATAAACCCCTGTGATCCGCTAGCCAGTTTCAGTAATTTAATGAGGAGGTTTAGTAGGTGAAGTTTGAAGGCAGAAAGGTAGGAGGGGAGAGGCTGTTCTAGTAGGAAGGTGCAGCCTCTTGGGGAGCAGCGAGAAAGAATTAGGCATATTCCAAGATATGTCCTTCTGGCTTGAGAAGGGAGTTTCTGGGGATCCCATTGGTGAGTTTGCACCATACTGAGAGTGACAGCTGTAAATGTCACTCTAACTAAGTACATGAGCTCTCAGATCATTTTAAGGAAGTGTACATGTGGAAAATCAGGGTTTGGAAATTGGTCCTCTTAGAACTATCTAGGATTGGAAGCTTTTTATGTCTTTCTGGGGGTTCTCCTATCTTGTGAGAAGGTGAGGAGAGGTTGCACTTTGTTTTCCTGGGATGAGAAAGACTTGTGGAAAGGAGACCAGTAATAGGAGGTTGCAGGTGTCTGGTATCAGAACCTAGGTATACAGCTGTGGAGCAAGGCTTTGAGACGCAAAGCATCCATATACCTGGAATTAGTAGGAAGGGGAATGTACTTGATTCTGACTTATTTCAAACTGTGCATCAGTGATGAAGTTACTGTCCAGACTTATAGAACTGGACATCATCCAATGTCACCCATTCACTTTTAGCCTAGACCTAGTGAGTAATAGAGCTTGCCTGACATCATGCAGCTGGAGGAGGCAGACTAGAATCTTTCTGTCTTGATTTTGTGCCTTTTCTGTACCTCAGTCACTTCTAGTATATCCTTTGACATTGGACCTTTTGGCCATTAAATCTACCCTTGAGATTTGGATAAAATATTAATCTCACAAATTTCTTAAATATTCATTTGTGGTTTTTCCTGTTTACTACACAGTCCAGTTCAGAAATCTGACTGACATTCTGACAAGTGGTCAGACCACTGGACTGAATTAACATCTAACTGGGGTTGTTTTGAGAATCTTGTGAAATGGTATAAAGAACTAAATAAATGGAGGTTTATTTTTATCTCTGTGCAAATGAGAAGTGCTGGGTTGGATGAAGCACAAGCTGGAATCAAGATTGCCGGGAGAAATATCAATAACCTCAGATATGACACCACCCTTAGGCAGAAAGTGAAGAGGAACTATAAAGCCTATGAAAGTGAAAGAGGAGAGTGAAAAAGTTGGCTTAAAGCTCAACATTCAGAAAACGAAGATCATGGCATCTGGCCCCATGACTTCATGGGCAATAGATGGGGAAACAGTGGAAACAGTGTCAGACTTTATTTTTGGGGGCTCCAAAATCACTGCAGATGGTGACTGCAGCCGTGA